>VBSM01002608.1:24278564-24294078 GCA_008086735.1 Cheirogaleus medius
AAGAAAGAAAGAAAACAAAACAAAACCCCAGCTAGATGAGGAGATAGCTGAGTCTCTTTGAGACTAAGACCCAGTCTCTTTAGTGAGTTTAATTATCCACCTCCAGGTGAATCATATATTGGGGTGTTAAGTGGAAAAAGTGTTAGTGGAGCCTCTGTTAACATTTAGAAATCACAGAGAACAGAAAGGTCCTAAAGGACTGGGAACAGGCAAGTGTTTCCATTTTTATAAAGAAGGGATAGGTAGACTGTGAACACCACAGGCTAGTGAAATTTAGGACAGACCTCTAGAGGGTTATATGATTATTCGTATATTTTGAGATTGCCTGGAAAAGAAATCTGGGATTTTTTGAAGACAAAAAGGGTTTACTAAGAATAAATCATTCCAAACATTTTTTCTAGTAAAGTTTCTAAGCTAATGTATCAAAAAGATGCTGTGAGCATAACGTATCTTGACTTCAGAAAAGAATTTTATGAAGTCACTCATTTTCTTAATTGTAAAATATTAAGGGGGCACAAATGATTTTTTCTGTTACATGGATAGCTTTTATAATGCTTAAGTCAGGGCTACAAATGTGCCCATCACCCTAGTGTTTATTATACCTGTTAGATAGGTTTTTACCCCTCCCTTCCACCCCACTCCCTGCTTCTTGATTTCCAGTGACTTTTACTTCTCTCTGTACCCATGCATGACCATCGATTAGTTCCAAATTATTACAGAATACATGTGGTATTTGTTTTTTCCATTCTTGAGATATTTCACTTAGGATAATGGTCTCTAGTTCCATTCAAATTGCTGCAAAAGACATTCATTTATTTTTATGGCTGAGTAGTACTCCATGGTGTGTGTGTGTACACACACACACACCACATTTTGTTAATCCACTTATGAATTGATGGGTACTTGGGTTGATTCCACATCTTTGCAATTGTGAATTGTACTGCAGTAAACATTTCAGTGCAGGTGTCTTTTTTATAAAATGACTTCTTTTCCTTTGAGTAGATACCCAGTAGTGGGATTGCTGGATTGAATGATAGATCTACTTTTAGTTCTTTGAGGAATCTCCATACTGTTTTCCATAGAGGTTGTACTAATTTGCAGTCCCAACAACAGTGTATAAGGATTCCTTTCTCTCTGCATCTGTGCCAGCATCTATTGTCTTTTGCCTTTTTAATAACAGCCATTCTGACAGGGATAAGGTAATATCTTATTGTGGTTTTAGTTTGCATTTCCCTGATGATTATTGATGTTGAGCATTTTTTCATATATTTGTTGGACATTTGTCTATCTTCTTTTGAAAAGCTTTTGTTCATGTCTTTTGCCCATTTTTTAATGGGATTGTTTCTTTTTTTCTGGCTGATTTGAGTTCTTTGTAGATTCTGGATATTAGCCCTCTATCAAATGTATAGTTTGCAAATGTTATCTCCCCTTCGGTAGGTTGTCTATTTACTCTGTTGATTATTTCCTTTGCTGTGCAGAAGCTTTTTAATTTAATTATCATTTATTTATTTTTGTTATTGCCATAATTGCCTTTGGGGTCTTAGTCATAAATTCTTTGCCTCAGCTGATATCTAGAAGAGTTTTTCCTACATTTTCTTCTAGAATTTTTATGGTTTCATGCCTTACATTCAAGTCTTTCATCCATCTTGAATTAATTTTTGTAAGTGGTGAGAGATAGGGGTCCTGTTTCATTCTTTTGCATGTGGCTATCTAGTTTTCCCAGCTCCATTTATTGAATAGGGCTTCTTTTCCCCAGTGCATATTGTTCTGCTTTGTCAAAGATCAGTTGGTTGTAGATTTTATGTATGGGTTCTCTGTTCTGTTCCATTGATCTACATCTCTGTTTTTATACCAATATCACACTGTTTTGATTATTATAGCCTTGAATAGTATAGTTTGAAGTCTAGTAATGTGACACCTTCCAAATTGTTCTTTCTGCTTAAGATTACTTTGGCTATCTGGGCTCTTTTTTGGTTCCAAATGAAGCATAGGATTATTTTTTCTAGATCTCTAAAATATGACATTGATATGATGGGGATTGCATTGAATCTGTAAATCACTTTGGGCAGTATGGACATTTTTACAATGTTGATTCTACCGATCCATGAGCATGATACGTTTTTCTGTTTGCTTGTGTCATCTGTGATTTCTTTCATCAGTGTATCATAGTTCTCCTTGTTAGAGATCTTTCACCTTCTTACTTAAGTAGATTCCTAAGTATTTTATTTTCTTTGTAGCTATTGTGAATGGTATTGAATCTTTGATTTAACTCTCAGCTTGACTATTATTGGTATGTGGAAATACTACTGATTTGTGTAAACTGATTTTTGTAACCTGAGACTTCGCTGAATTTATTTTTCAATTCCAGGAGTCTTTTGGTGGAGTCTTTGGGATTTTCTAGGTACAAGAGTGTATCAGCAAAAAGCAATAGTTAAACTTCCTCTTTCCAGATTTGCATATCCTTTATTTCTCTCTCTTGCCTGATTGCTCTGGCTAGGACTTCCAGCACTATGGTGAATAGAAGTGGTGACAGTGGGCAACCTTGTCTTGTTCCAGTTCTTAGTGGGAATGCTTTCAACTTTTCCCCATTCAGTATGATGTTGGCTGTGGTTTGTCATATATGGCTTTATTAATTTTGAGATATATTCCTTCTATGCCTAGTTTGTTGAGGATTTTTTATCATGAAAGGGTGCTGGATTTTGTCAAATGCTTTTTCTGCATTTATTGAGATAATCATATCATCTTTGTTTTTGCTTTTGTTTATGTGGTGAATCACATTTGTTGATTTACATATCTTGAACCATGCCTGCATCCCTGGGATGAAGCCCACTTTGTAATGGTGGATTATTTTCTTGATCTGCTATTGAATTTGGTTGCTAGTGTTTTGTTGAGGATTTTTGCATGTATATTCATAAGGGATATTGGTCTGTAGTTTCCTTTTTTTGTTGTGTCCTTTCCTGGCTTTAGTATCAAGGTGATACTGGCTTCATAGAATGAGTTAGGGAGGATTCCCTCCTCAATGTTATGGAATAATTACTAGCTCTTCTTTGTAGGTCTAGTAGAATTTGACTGTGAATCCATTTGGTCTGGGGCTTTTGTTGTTGTTGTTGGGAGATTTTTATTACTGCGTCCATCTTGCTGCTCATTATTGGTCTGTTCAGGAGTTCTGTTTCTTCCTGATTGAGTCTTGGGAGATTGTGTGTTTCCAGAAATTTTTCCATTTCCTCTGCATTTTCTAGTTTATGTGTATAGAGATTTTCATAGTATTCATAGATGATATTTTGTATTTCTGTGGTATCAGTTGTAATATCTTCTTTTTCATTTCTAATCAAGCTTATTTGGGTCCTTTCTCTTCTATCCCAGGTTAACCTAGCAAGAGGTCTATTTATTTTGTTTATCTTTCCAAAGAACCAACTTTTTATTTCATTGATCCTTTGTATTTTTTTTGTTTTCCATTTTGTTTAGTTCTACTCTAACCTTTGTTATTTCTTTTCTTCTGCTGGCTTTGGGTTTGATTTGCTCTTCATTTTCCAGTTCCTTGGGATGTGACATTAGGTTGTTCATTTGTGATCTTTTTTTCTTTCTGATGTAGGCATTTAAGGCTATGAATTTTCTCCTTAGGATCACTTTTGCTTAATCCCATAGATTTTGATAGCTTGTGTCCCCTCTGTCTTTAGTTCAAAGAATCTTTTGATTTTCATCTTAGCTTCATTATTGACCCAATAATCATTCAGCAACAAGTTGTTTAATTTTCATGACTTTTTGTAGATTTGAGTATTTCTCTTGGAATTGATTTCCAGTTTTATTCCACTGTGGTCCGAGAAGATACATGGTATGGTTTTGATTTTTTGAGTTTGTTGAGACATGTTTCATGGCCTAAGATATGATCAGTCTTTGATAATGTCCCATGCACTGTTGAGAAGACTGTATATTCAGTAGTTTGGGGGTAGACTATTCTGTAAGTGTCTATTAGTTCCATTTGTTCTAGAGTCCCAATTAAGTCCAGTTTTTCTTTATTTTCTGCTTAGATGATCTGTCTAACTCTGTCAGTGGGATGGTGAAGTCCCAGCAATTACAATGCTATTTATCTCTTTGCTTAGATCTGGTAGAATTTGCCTTATGAATCGGGAGCTCCTGTGTTAGGTGCATATATATTTAGGATTGTTATGTCTTCTTGTTGAATTGCTACCCATGCCATTATATAATGACCATCTTTGTCTGTCTTTATCCTTGTTGATTTAAAGTCAATTTTGTCTGATATGATAATGGCTACACCTGTTCTCTTTTAGTTTCCATTTGTGTGGAATATGTTTTTCCATCCCTTCACCTTGAGTCTGTATGAGTCCTTGTGAGTTAGATGTGTTTCCTGGAGACAGCAGATACTTGGTTTTTGTGATTTCACCCATTCAGCCAGCCTATGTCTTTTGAGGGGGACATTCAGACCATTAACACTGAGTGATAGATTGATATGTGGGATGCTCTTCTGTTCATCATGTTGGGTAGTACCTTATTGCTTTGTTTTTCCTCTTGTGCTTTTGTTTTATATGAGCTGTGAGCTTTAGCTTTTGGGTGATTTTACACTGGTGGGTATCTAGTGTGCTGATCTGTGTATAATTCCATTCTGACTATTTCTCACAGGGCAGGTCTGATCATGACAAATTCCCTCAGTGTTTGCTTGTCTGGAAAATTCTTTATTTCTCCTTCATTTATGAAACTTAGTTTTGCAGGATATAAAATTCTAGGCTAGCAATTGTTCTGTTTGACAAAACTGAAGATGGGGCCCTAATTCCTTCTGGCTTGTCTCTGTTGAGAAGTCTGCAATTAGCCTGATGGGTTTTCCTTTGTAAGTTACTTGATATTTTCAGCTCCCAGCTCCCAGTTCCTCTTTCATGTTAACTTTGGCCAGTCTGATAGCTGTATGTCTTGGTGATTCCCTCTCTTCAATAAATCTCCCAGGTGTTCATTGAGCTTCTTGTATCTGGATGTCTAAATCTCCAGTAAGACCAGGGAAGTTTTCCTCAAATAGGTTTTCCAGCCTTTGTGCTTTTTCTTCTTCACCCTCAGGAAGGTCTACCATTCTTATATTTGGCCATTTTACATACTCCCATATTTCTTGTAGACTTTGTCTATTGCTGTTGATTCTTTGTTCTTTATTTTTGACTAGGTTAATTTGAAAGAGTTGTCTTCAAGCTCTGAAATTCTTTCTTCTGCTTAGTCTAGTCTATTCTTAAAGCTTCCCACTGTGTTTTGCATTTCCTTAAATAAATTTTTCATTTCCAGACATTCTATTTTGTTTTTTTAAAATATTTCTCTTTAGTAAATTTTTCATTCATTTCCTGAATTGTTTTTCTAGTTTCTTTGAGTTGGTTTTCCATATTCTCTTGGATTTCATTGAGCTTCTTTACAATCCACATTGAAATTCTTTATCTGGCATTTCAATATTTTCATTCTGGTTGGGATCCATTGCTAAAGAGTTGGTGTGCTCATTTGGAGGTGTCTTTTCACTCTGATTTTCATACTTCCAGAATTCTTGCTCTGATTCTTTGTCATCTGGAGTAGATGTTTCTTGTTTTGGTACTTTCTTTTGTTTAGATAGGGCTTTTTCCCCTCACTATTAAGGGTGTGTTTGTACCATATGTGGATAAGGACCTTCAGCTTTGCTTATGGGTACCTTGATGGGCATCTAGGTTCTGGATGGATACTTTGGTTATAGATATTCTTAGTGTGGTAGTTTTCTCAGTTGCTAGTTATAGGTTGTAGTGGTGGTAATACTATGTGTGGGGGCAGATTCCCTGTCTCTTGTTGATGAGGAAAGATGGAGGTCTTTGAAATCATTTCTCTTTCCTCAGCCCTGTGGTCTTCTTGACAGCATGACTTATATTGGGCAACTCAGTTTAATCTCTGAGACAGTAGGTGGTGCTTGTGAGTTAAGAATCAGCCACACTCCGTATGATTGACTCAGCACATGTTGTAATGGGCTGTACAAGTTGTCCTCCCTGCCAGTAGGTGGCACCTGCAGGAAAGAGACAGCCACAGTGTTGGTTTTGGGGACCATAACCTGTGACCAGCTCTAGTCCATCAGGAGAAGCACTCAAATGTCCCAGGCAGTAGGTGGGTCCCTGGAGCTGCCAGGTAACTCCTTATTCTTCACCATAGCAGAAGCGAGTGGAGGAGTGAGGCTGGATTGGACCAACCTGCTTTCCAGCTCCACAAAGGTGGGAACAAATGCTATCTCAGCAGTGGTTGAGGGTCAGCTCCCAGGCTGCTGGGGAAAGCCCCCAGGGAGGGACTAAAGTGTCCCCACCAAGGCAGAAAAGTCTGCTTGTGGAGGTGGACCCCTCTGGGATTCACAGTTTGACTTTCAGGAGTGGGTTTCACCCTTTCCCCCTCCTCCCCTGCTCCGAGGTCTCCTTCCAGTGTCTAGCCGCAAGCTGAAGCTCAAACTAGCTGGGCTCACCAGCAGTGGCACTGCAGGCTGGGAGCTTCCCTGTCCAGGATCCAGCCCTGGACTAAAAATGTGGCTTTCCTGCAGGGAGAGGGGTGCCCCATAAGTGCACTTCAGCTCATACCCACACTGCACTCTCCTTTCAGTTCTGTTCATGTGGGCTCCTTCGCCTCCCCAAATTAGTTCTCAAATCTCCCCTCTGCACCTCAACACGATTGAGTCCTGGGAGTACGGGATCTGCCCTGTGGTCTTGTCCCCGGGTCCCCTAAGTTCAATCATTGACCTTGTCAGGGAGAAACATGCTGGTCCTGAATTGCTCATGGAGTTCTCAAGCAGGTTTAACATCCCTCTGCTTCAGGGTGTGTCCTGCTCTGCTGGAACAGCCAGGCGAGCAGCACTGGGGAGGGCCAGCGGGCAGGGAGCTCACAGTCTGAGCACCCGTTGGTCCACTGCAGATCTTTAAGAGGAAAGGTGTGAGCCCCATTCTCTGTGGGAGCCTTGATGTAGTCGGATGTGCCAACAGAGGGGAAGCATCTGCTTCTGAGAGCCCTGGCTAAATCACGTGTTGGGGCATCCATGCCACTTGGCAGCAGTGGGCAAGGAAGGGGAGGGGGAGGAAAAGAGTCTTAATGCAGGAGAGCTGGCATTCTGGTCATCTTTGTCCCTCTCCTCGGAAGGCAGGCCTCCTGGAATGTCCAACCTCTGGGATCACACAGATCCTCTGGGACCCCCCAGTCCCTGTGGCCACCACAGGTCTGGGCTGGAGTTAGGAGATGTTTGTATGGGAACAAGTGACATGAAAACTGAAAGGCTGAAGCTCCTGGGAGGACAAAGGCACACAATGGGTGGAGAAGCAATATGGCACACACTGTCTCAGCTCATGTCTGTGGTGACAGGCAGTGACCCCGAGGGGCCTGGCAGCCTGGTGCTTTGTTTTCAAGGAGCTCCCAGTTCACTGGTGGCTGCAGCCTTTGGGCTCGTGAGGGTAGAAAAGCTCTCCAGCAGCTCGGGAGCCTGCTGACTACCAGAAGTGAGAGAGAAGGAGAAACAAAAACTACCCTTTCCATGGGACCCAAGTTTCTTGGGGGGGTTGATCTCTGCCGATATCTTGCTCCTTCTTGTTCTGCTCTGCAACTTCTTCCCATGGAATGTCTGGTGGGTTCTGGAACTTTTTGCTCAGAATTACACCTGAGATTTTTTTTTTCATCTAAAACTTTTCCTTCTTTCTGAGATGATCTGGCCACCAATGTCTCTAGTCATCCATCTTCTGGAAACCTTCTGAAGTCACTCTTTACACCTTTCTGAATAATGTAAAAAAAAGAATGAGCTAGGTAATAATACTGCTAGGGGTTGGTAAGTTGCCTTATTGCAGTATATCTAGTGATTTTTGACAAGGCTTTGTCTTGGACATTGAACTGTTCAGCATATCAGTGACTTCAGTGAAGACAAAGTATTTATGGTGTTTTCAACTGGCACAAAGCTGGAAAAGGTTTGCCATCATCAATATTTACAAGGTCTCACCAGATGACACAGTGGTCCACAAGCAATCAGATGAAATTGAACAAGAATAAATGTAAATTCATCACCTAGGAGTGAAAAGCCAGTTGCATAATTATGGGATGTGGGAGATCTATTCTAAGAGTTCTAGTCAACAACGTTAAGAACCAATCATTGTTGAAAATAGTGCCTGACGCACAGTGGATGCTCAAAAAGGTCTGCTGAGAGAATGAATGAACAGATACTGTGATACAACTGTTTTTTAAAAGCTTCTTAAATTTTAGGTTTCATTAATGCATACATGTGGCCCGCTTAAATTAATAATCCCAGGGTACTCCTAATTGTCCAGGCCACATCTATGATACCGTGTCTAGTCCTGGACACATTTCACAGGGACACTGTCAAGTCAGAAATTATCTTAAGAAGAGTCACCCAAACAGCACCCATCTGGACCCTTTTTTTTTTTTTTTTTTTTTTTTTTTTTTACCACATCTAAGTCAAAAAGTTAAAGAAACTGGAGATATAAAAGAGCCCAGACAGAAGATATAAGAGATATGAAAGTTGCCTTAAAATGTTTGAAGACTGTCATTTGGAATGAGGAACAGACTAAAACTCGTATAGCTCTGAAGAGTAAAATTGGGACCCATTGGTGGAAGTCAGAGGAAACAGATACTGGCTCTGTATTAGGAAAATCTTGGAGAGTGATCCAAAAGTGAAATGGGTTTCTCTGCAAAGTAATGAGTTCTTTGTTACTGGAAATGTGCTGGTAGAGCACATTTATTGAAGGGATTTGTGAAGTGAGATATTAAGCTGGATGACTTATAATGCTAATAATATTCAGTGATTCCACTAAGGCTAGAGAGGTTCCATGGGTGCCCAAGAAACTGCTTTGCAGCTCTCTCCTATAACATGACCTTGGGATTCTGTGCACACAGGCAGCTTTGTCATTTAGCAGATAGTTGCATATATGATGAATCTCATTTTTTCAAAACATAAAAGTCCTCTGCAGATGTTTAATATAATTTCTTTGTTCTGTGTATGTGTGTATGTACTCTTTACATTTGTTCAAGCAGCCATAATAAAATTTTGAAATAAATAGACTGCATTTATCATAGCTACGAGTCACCTAGAGTACTTTCAGGAAAAGCAATTTGATGATTTACCTTTTATGTATATTTCCAAAGCACTAAGTTACAAAGACCTAGTGTATAGGACATAAAGATAAGTAAGCAAAGGCAAACAAGAATATCCATCACTAAAACCATTAATGGCAAGAAGACAATTTTTAAATGTATAATTATTTTTTAAAAAAGAGGAAAGGTTGACATTGATGGCTTTCATCATATATTTAAAAGTGCCAAAGAGCAAAGCCATTTGCCAAGCAAAGCAGAGAGCCCCGGGCTACCTTTGTGAGTTTGCTGCCTACAGGCCAGGCCACTGTAGACTCCTTTGCCCAAGCACACAAAATATTACCACTTCCAGTTCTTTAAAACTGGCCCCCTCCTTCATTATTTTGACATTCAGCATATCAATATTTTTGACTACCAGGTTCACTTTTCAAAAAGTACCTTTCAAAAATTCTTGCCCAAGTTAGCAATATTTCAAATCTTCGTTGCTTGAGTCTGCTTTTCCACCTCCTGTCGGTTACTGAGATCATATTTAATCGGACTGGGCTATGTGGCTCCTGTGTCAGGCTGGTACCCAGGCATGGAAGTGTGGCTTTTGGACAGTGCCATAAAATCAGACCCAAAATTGTCAAGTACACAAAGATGCTAAGTTAGAGGGAACAGGTTTATATAAATAAACCAACTTGAAAGTGTCTCCACAGTTTAAAAAAGATATAATGGTGGTTATGAAAATTAGAGTGGACACAGATACTCTATTTTTTTCATTCCATAAATAGATGTATTGGTGCCCTCGGATGCTATCGTATATGGGAAAATTAGTAAGAAATAGACTTGGCAGCATGGGGTAATGAAGGTAGTGGGAAGATTGGGGCAAGTCCTGCGATAAGGAGCTTAGCTAGTATTTAGAATCCACAAGGGAGTTATTGAAGGATTTTATTTGCTGGCTTACTTTGAGAAGGCAATAGCTTGATCAGAACAGTCCTATAAGACGCTCAATCTGTCAGTTCAAAAAATCTGTGCAGAAAGAGACCTAAAGTAGGAAGGTGAGTCAGGAATCTAGCAGAGAAGCCCAGGGATGCAGAGCCACCATTTGAGAGATGGCCACCTGCTGACTGCCAGCCTCAGTTCCATCCAGCGTGCGCTGCGTTCTCGGCACTAGCCCTGCAAGACAACAGGCTGCAATCCCCAAGCAAACTTGTGCAGCTGGTGGTGAGTGAACACCGAGCATGGGAACTGAATGTGCCGCAGCTGAAGAAACAGGGTTGTACCCAGGGACTGTTTTCCTGAGTATGGTGCTCCCGGGGGCGGTGACCGGGCAGAGGTGTGGTGGAACTGGGAGGTGTGGTGGTTCCAGCTTCAGGGGACTGGCTTCTCGCTCCTTTCAGGAGGGGCAAAATGACTGTCCCACTCCCGCCATAGTATTTTCCCCTCTGTTTGGCTGGCTCTTCTATGTGTGTGTGTCGGGCAAGGATAGGGCGAGGTGAGCACTGGGAAAGGGAGGCTGGAGAGAGGAAGGGAATCATGTCTGTTGTCTCCCTTCTCCCATGGTGCCACCTCTGGAGAAGGTCAGGAAAGCTCCCACCTAGCAGGCTACAGGCTCCTGGGGTCAGAGCTTTTCGCTGTTTCTGGACTCAGTATGACTGATGTGAAAATGCTGAGTTTCCTGAACGGGGCCTGTCTGCCCTCTGGGGTAGTCTTACTGCTCTGAAGATAAAAGTGTAGAGGCATTGAGGTAAAGCATTTGCAATAAAAAAGAAAAATGAAAACTGGAAGCCATAAGAAAAATGAGAATTATTAGATCGAATATGAAAAATGGTAGATGTCAAGGCACTTGATAATTTTTCTGCTAACAGACATTGTGAAGATAAAAGTGTCCATGATTCTTCTTTGCCTTTTTCCCTCTTGCTGTTGTCACAAGATCTAGGAGCATAAGGGATTGTCATTTGGGTGTTGCACTGAGACATAAAGCAAGGCCAGAAGTACAGAATCCCCTTAAATGAGAGTATGAACACAATATAGTAGGTTTTGCTACCTGGAATTAGATGTTGAATTATGACACTCTAAACTTTTGTATTTTCTATAGTAAAAGCTTTAAATGCAATCATTTAATTATTCATTGAAAGTTCATAGTCACAACACTTAATGCACACCTGCTGTATATAAAGTACTCCACTAGGTACTATTTATAAAATTGAACTCAGCTATTCAGTTATGAAAATAAACCATGACCCACCTGCCATGCAAAGGCCTATTAGAAACAGGCAACATGCCCATGAAAACATGTTTCCTTTGGATTTCACACAAATATTAATTTAGGGAGGAAAAATCACAAGTATTTGTTTTATGCCACTGTGTGTATCCTCTTAAATAGTTAATACAGGAAACAGAAATGGTGGCCATAAGTAAGAAGATATTGAGTAAATGTATGTGTGACCTAATTCAAGTATGGTGGTCCAAGTAGTATTTTTCTTGGCCTATAAAAACTCCAGGTATTTGTAAAACTGTTCTAAATAGTAAAGTAATAGAAGTTTTTTAAAAATTAAGTTCATATGTTTGGGCTCAATTTCTCCCTCTTTTGGTTACTATATATGTTGCCAGTTTCCAGCCATGCAGTTGCTTATTGTAAATTCTCAACAATTTTTAAAATTTTTCATTCAAATTTGTTTTTACCTTTTCATTTTTCTATTTTATTGATACATAATGTTTTACATATTTATAGGGTACATGTGAATTCTCAAAATTAACATTAAATAAAAGGGTAAAAATTCCATTGTTTCCCAGATGAGAAATACCTTAGCATTTCTACTCATGTCTTTTCTTCCATTCTATTATCTTCTTTCTCTTCATACCACATTTATTTAAGTCTTACCATTTATTTATATTTATTCAGTACTTCAGGAAACTTAGTATTGTACTGGAATTGTAGAGAGTCCTTCTAGCTGGTGTGTCTTGCCAAGTCTTTACCAGTTCTATTCTCTCCGGAAGCAAGTGGTGTGACCACACGGACGTAAGAGAAGACCCCTGTCTGACTCCTCCCATTGTCTCTCTGCATCACAGAACCTGACGCCAACTGGCTCTTCCAGACCATAATCAAATGGAAAATCAAATCCAGTCAGAGTTCAGAAGGGGTGGGAAAATGAACCTAGAAAGTCTAATGTGGAGAAAAGCTTAAAATATATCCTTAAAGTCTCACAGTAGTGATATTTTCTTTGGAAATACTGCAACATAAACAGGTATTCATGGCTAGCTAATCCATGGGCAGCACCAAGTTGGCATTTACACTCTACAGAAAAGGTACCTAAGGATAAATGGTCCAAGTTACTTGCCACAAATCATGCAGATTGACAGGAACACAGTCTGGGAACATGTGTGTAATACATTTCTTTTTTACTTTTTTTGTACATAAATAATAGTGTTTCCTGTAGAAAAATTAGACAGTGAAGATGAGCAAGAAGAAGAAAAATATATATCATCAAAGCACCCAGCATGTTAATGTTGACATAGTTTCTTCTAATTTTCTATATATGTATGTATATATATGTGTACATATAGTATATATACACACACTGTTTTCCTGAATGAAACTATTAATATATGGACTTATGACCTTTTTTTTTCACTTAACAAAATACTAGGAATGTCTTTTTGTGTTTTTAATATGCCACTATTCCATAGTGTTCCATTTTATGATTATACATGAACTAACCAGCCCTCTCTTTAGACCTATCTGTTGTGTCAAATGTTTATTGTGATATTTCTGAAATGAACATTCTTCTCCAAACATCTTGGTGTGCTTCTTTTTCTTTAATTTCCTCAGTTTTAGTTCGTAGAAGTGGCATTGATAGGCCAAAGATTCTGTACATCTTTAAGGTTCTGATACACATGATTAATTGCCCTCCCAGAGAGTTCCAGCAATTTAAAGCTTTCCCACCCTCAGGCACATGAAGACTTTGACTCAGAGCTTTGGAGCTTCAGTGATATGTTTACTGCCTCACTTAGCCAGCAGCATTTGCAATCAGCCTCCAACCTTATTCCTAAGATTGTTTCTGGTGATGAATTTGGGTTTGAGAGTGGTAACTGTGGATAGTCATGGACGTGAGGTGGGTAAACTCATTGAGACTTTGGAAGTAAAGGAAGTAAATTACTTTGGTCTTTCTAGCAAATCTCTACCAGTGGGCTTGGCTCACATAGGGTCAGCTTCCAGGAACAGATTTTAGCTCAGGGTCTCTTATGTTCAGGACAATAACGGAGTAAAAAAAAAAAACAAGGCCAAAAATCAGGGTGATTTTTCATTTAGTGAGCTTAATGTGAATATGCTCACTATTCACATAACAGTGAATGTGATATGTGAATAGATAGCTACCCACATAGGAACAAAAAAGCAAACAGAAAATAAGATAGTGGATCTCCTTCTTAGTCCTTTTGCAGCCATGGATACCTTTTATTTCCTAACTGAGCACTGTTACATTTAGGGATGGGTTGCTGAGGGACAATGTGACAGATCACACTTGATTTGGTATGTGTTTACGAAGACGTGTGCATGCCTAGCATTCCTTTAGTCATGGAATCCACCACACTAAGGTTCAGTGTCTTGTCTTGTCATTTCCTATGTCCTTGAGCAAGTACTTTCACTTACCTGAGCTTCACTTTCCTCATTTACAGTTATTCCAATTTCATTGGGTTGCAATGAGTAGAAATTAGGTATTTAAAGTACCCAAGGACAGTCCCCAGCACTGTGGTTTGCTCAGTAAATATTTGGTGAATTAATAAATTCATGCTCTCAGGAGTTTACTTAGATTTTAGTTTGCTTTCTGATGGGATTCTGCTTGCTCGTGGTACTTACCACTATCTGAAGTTGTTTATTTTCAAATTTACTACATATTGTCTGTTTCTCCATCAGTACAAAATGTCATTAGGAGGAGAGTGGATTCCCAGTGCCTGGCCACAGAAGGTGGTGAATCAATCGATAATTGTGGTTATGACTTGCTCACATTCTTTCCAGAGACCCAGTCTTGTGGCCAGGAAGCTGTTCAGCCCCAGGACCACCCCCCTTCCCCTCATCACGCCATTCACTGATCTATGCTTGCTTCCAGCCATCCTCCGTTACATGAAGAATGATGGGAAGATCCACTTGGTGGTTTTCAACAACCTGCAGCTGGCCGATGGGAGGCGGCACAGGGTCCTCCTGAGACTGAGCAATTTGCAGCGAGGAGCTGGCTCTATAGAGTTCTACCTGGACTGCACTCAAGTGGATTCCGTTCACAATCTCCCCAGAGCCTTTTCCGGCCTCTCCCAGAGTCCTGAGTCCGTTGAATTGAGGACTTTCCAGAGGAGGCCCCAGGTAGGAACCCACAGACTATTCTTTGAAGTGCAAAGGTGGGCTGCCAAGGCCCTAGGGAGTGCAAAGGAACGTACTGAGGAAAATATGCCAGGGTCTGATGCCGGCTGTGTATTAGAATCGCGTAGAGAGCTTGGAGAACAGCTGCTACAGGGCCACCCTCAAGACGAACTGAATCAGAATCTGTCTGGTGGTGCTAGGCATCAGCATCTTGTTAAATACTGATTCTAATGTGAAGCCAAAATTGAGAGTTTCTGCTTTTAACGATTAGTGGAGACTTTGGATACAATCGTAAAGTTGGAAAGGATTAGTAAAAATAACTACCTTAGGATGATAGCACTATCTATTTTCAATTTTCTATAATATTATCAATATTTATTACTTTCAATGAAAATTTTAAAAAGAATGATTGGAAACTGCCAAGCACTGGGAATGGCATTTTTCACAGGTCTTTTCAGAACATCCACTAACAAAAAGGAACTTATTACTAGCTTAGTTCCATGTGGTCTTAAAAAAAAAAAATCCCATCACCTTTGTCTTCTGTTTTACACCATGTTAATGGTGATTTTTTATTACATCATTGCACCTGCTATAGAAATTGCCACATACATGTCTTTTAGGATTTTGTGCTAAGAAATGCTTTGTTTCCTATAAAGAACTAATACTCTTTGTCCTTTCCAATAACCCATAGCTAGTTACAGTTTCTGAATTTTATCTGATATAGAAGTCAATGTCAAACTCAGTAACTATGTTCATCTGTCATGGCCCATAATATTTTTGTCTTCTATCTCTCAATCTTCATTTTCCATTTCTATTTTATTATTTCATTATATATGTGTTAGTTACAAGCTTCTCTGAGCCCTTTGTACAAAGAGACAGGGTGTAAGCAATAATTTCCATTACAAGGAGGAATGCTGTGAAGTTTTAGATAGTAATATAAAAACTATGACTCTAGCTAGGCGCAGTGGCTCATGCCTGTAAGCCTAGCACTCTGGGAGGCCGAGGCGGGGGATCGCTCAAGGTCAGGAGTTCGAAACCAGCCTAAGCAAGAGTGAGACCTCGTCTCTACTAAAAAATAGAAAGAAATGAATTGGCCAACTAAAAATA
>VBSM01002608.1:24294178-24309434 GCA_008086735.1 Cheirogaleus medius
TTTTTTTTTTTTTTTTTTTTTGGTTTTGCAGAGTCATATAGAGAGAGATTTTTAACGTAGACTTACATATATAAAAAAATTAATGAATAGAAAGATATACTAACCTTTATTTCTGAATCTCCAGAGTAGCCCAGGTAATCAGAATAACAGTCAAAAATTGTGTCACTGGTCATTTCAGAAATTAGTATCCACCACCAAATAAGTCAATCTCTAAAATATAGGACTCAGCCTGACAAGGTCATCAGAAACTATACTCATTGGAATTTTCTCAGAAGTTTTACCTCCTTAGACTATCAGTAGGGATCACAGTGGCTTGGTTTCATGGTCACCTACTCATTCAATTAGTCAACAAATAGGCACACCCTGGGCATTAGGGATACTGCAGTGGGAAAAAACAGTTGTGGTCCTGGCCTCTGTGGAGCTTATAGCCTGATGTCCAGCATAGTATCTCCTACATAGCACATGCTGCATGAATCTTAGCAAGATTAAAAAGTAGAATTCCTCTGAAAATCCTTAACATACTGAGTTCTAAAATAACAATGGTGATTTTACATTGGCAGTTAACATTAACTGTCATATATAAATATAATAAAAATGAGTATGAGTAAAAGTTACAAGATAAAAGGGTGAGTAAATTGACTTTTTGACTAACAATGAATGATTGACATCTACTAGTAATATAAAAATATGATACCAACTACCTAATGATCATAGAAAATACTGTCAATTTGTTCTCATAGCCCATGGAAATCAGAGGCTTTGCTGAAACGTGGAGCTAACACATCCTAAAACAATACTGTTTAAAATTGGGATCAGATGCTGGGCATGGTGGTTCATGTCTGTAATCTCAGCTATTTGGATGTTAAGGCAGGAGGATGACTTGAGGCCAGAAATTTAAGACCAGCATGGGCAACATAATGAGACCCTTTCTCTAAAAAAATTGAAAAAAATAGCCAGGCATGATAGTATGTGCCTGTAGTCCTAGCTACAAGGTGGGAGGATCACTTGAACCCAGGAATTTGAGGTTGCAGTGAGCTATGATCATGCCACTGCTTGCAACCTGGGCAACAGAGTGAGACCCTGTCTCAAAAAAATAAAACTGGGACTAGTATTGTATTTATTATAGTCTAAACTCCATGAACAAATTTCAGACAATTCTTCAGAGGCTACTGTTACAAAATAACTGTTTTACCATGTAGGAAAATAGCTTTTCCTCTTCTTGGCCACCTTGATGAACTTTCAGGCCGAGTTGGATACCAGCATTTTCCTAGGCCACTGGCTACTTCCATATTCACTTTAGAAATCTAGGGCTGGCAGGCTTTAGGAAAAATGTGAACCTACAAAATTATGTAAGACATCAGAGTCCAAGTATACAGGGCTGCTCTGTTATGAAAATTGCATAAATATGCAAGTACATTGGCTTGTGAACAGTGTCAGCAATCTATGGTGTGACTGTGATTTCTTCCAGGACTTCTTGGAAGAGCTGAAGCTGGTGGTGAGAGGTTCGCTGTTCCAGGTGGCCAGCCTGCAAGACTGCTTCCTGCAGCAGAGCGAGCCGCTGCCCACCATGGGCACAGGTGTGGTGAGCTCCTGGGCAGTTTGCACGCCTCCATCAACACAGACAAATTTCAGGTCCCCTGGATGGACTGGGTCCCAGCAGAATCAAAGTCCAGGACAAGGAATGTTTTCATTGCACTTTTATTTTTCTAACTCACATGAATCTGAACTAACCAGCCAGTGGTGGCATTATTTTTTTATTTTTGGTGAACTAGAGAAATTAAATTCAGATACCCTAATTTTTTTAATCATCTTGTCATGATGATTCTCCGAGGAAGCATTTGGTTTTGAGTCACTTAGAAATGACTGTCACTGGCTGAATGCTCCTTGCCTTTTGGTGTTCCCATAGGAGACTTTAACCGGCAGTTCTTGGGTCAGATGACACAATTAAACCAACTTTTGGGAGAGGTGAAGGACCTTCTGAGACAGCAGGTAACCAACAGGACATACAGCAGAAAAGCCCCAGTCTGATCAGAGCAGCTCTCAGTACAAGCTTGTGGAGCTGCAGGCCTGCCCTGGCAGGGAGGTGAGCTCTGAGCCAGACCTTGGGGGGGACCATGCAAGCCCCCACCCCAGGACTCTACTTAGAATCACTCTGGAAAGGGGGGCCGAGCCTTTGACAACACCGTGGTCCCATGTCTAAGCAGTAGTTTGTTAGCACTGCTGTAAGAAGTGTGACGTGGCTTCTTTCATTCCTGGATCGTATTAGGCACTCCTTTTCAATGCTTTTTTTCCCTTTCTCATCTTTAAAGGTCAAGGAAACAGCATTTTTGCGAAACACCATAGCTGAATGCCAAGCTTGTGGTAAGTGCTCTTCTAGCGACTGGCTCTTTCTGAGCCAGGTGATGCAGACCCGTGAAGGTCTTGCCTGCGTTGACTGCGTTTCTGAAGGTTCACCGTGAAGCTGGAGGGAAGGGAAGAAAAGTTCAGTGGGAAACCAAATTTCATTTTGCCTCCTACATGTCTTCCTGGTGGGGAATAAGCCTGTGGATTCCTGTTTTTCTCTAGGTCCTCTCACATTTCAGTCTCCAACGCCAAGCACCACACTGGTGCCCCCAGCACCCCCGGCGCCCCCAACACGCCCACCACGCCGGTGTGACTCCAACCCATGTTTCCGAGGCGTCCAATGCACAGACACCAGAGACAGCTTCCAGTGCGGTCCCTGCCCCGATGGCTACGTGGGAAATGGGATCACCTGTTCTGACGTGGATGAGGTAAAAAGTTCACTGACACAGAGTAGGGGCTCCCTGAGTCTCCTCCACAACCTACAGCACGTGGCAAAAGAAGCCAAGCTGATGAATAAAGGATGACTTGGGTTGTCCTCCAGGTTCCATTAAAAACTACTTCCTTATGAATCCTTGGAGACCCTGAGAAACCGTGAGCCCCCGAAGAAGGCATGACACACAGTTGTGGCCATGTTTGTCATTCTTCCTGTGTTTCCAACTCTTCTACCAGTCCGTGCGGCTACAATGCTGACACTTTGCCAACATCTGCATTGATTATGTCTCTTAAGCAGTCCATGCTACAATTTTGCTTTTCATGATTTTGCAAATGTAGAAGGGGAGGACTTTTATAAGGGTATGTTTAGAGGTTAACAATGGATTTCTTCAGGCTTCCTAGATAGAGGAGCAGAGGGGACTCTCATGCCAGCAAGACATGTTGGGGTGGCCCTGTAACCTGTGAGTAACTAAAAGTGCCCACGGATGGAGCTGGCAGCATCCAGCAAATATGGGCTGTTCATAGCAGGTGGCAAGGTTGCCACCGATATTTGCCTTTTCCCTCTCACCCAGCCAGAGGAGGGCTGCAAGGAGAAGTGGAGAGAGGGGCGCACACGGGGAACTTGGGCGCACACTGACACCCACGGACTCCCACAGGCTCGCGGCAGCACTTTGCTGACTACTTTCCCTGGTAGTAAGCAATTAAGATGGTCTCTAGAAATCCCTCAATTGGAGAAACATCTGTACACGTTTTACAGAACAGCATCTGGTTTTTATCTATGAACTAGAATTTTCCTCCATTTGAAAGGGCAAGAAGTGGTCATGTTTTTTACATTAGTCGAAGTGGTTAAAAAAAAAAAAGGGACCAGAACCAATCTCCAGGACTCCAAAAGCCTTGGAATAGCCATGGACTTGATAGCGCGGAAGGCAGGCACAGACCCTGATGGGTCACACCTTCCTGAAGAAGCACCTGCCCTGGCTTTGCCTGCTCTAGGTCCTTCCGTTTGAGTAGTTAGTTGCTAATGCCTTTGGGGTCATCTAACAGCCAGCTGATGAGCAGTCCAGGGACACGGTTCTTTCACAGAGATTTGTGAATTTTAGAACACCAAGGAGCCGCTTACACCGGGAGGTAGGCTGGTTAAGGCTGGTTAACGTCAGGGCCCCTTTCCACCTGGATACGCCATTATTCTGTAAAGCAGCAAAGCCTGCTGAAAGCCAGCCTAGATTGTGTGGGGCAGACATTCAACAGGTCACTAGGAAATTAGAAAATTTTATTTCTTTTTATTTTTTTCCACCAAAAAACAGTTAAATGACTAAACAAATGTGCAAATAGATGAAGAAAAGTTTGAGAGAGTTTTCTCTGTGAACTTATTTTATTTTATTTTATTTATTTGTTTTTTTTGGTCTCCAGTGCAAATACCATCCCTGCTACCCGGGCGTGCGCTGCGTGAACTTGTCTCCTGGCTTCAGGTGTGATGCCTGCCCCGTGGGCTTCACAGGGCCCATGGTGCAGGGTGTCGGGATCAATTTTGCCAAGACAAACAAGCAGGTGGGCTGAAGTTATGGTTTCTCTTTGGTTTTCATCTGAACAGAACAATTTTGGTTGGTTCCCACCTCTTGAGTATAACCCTTCACCTTCTTGAGCAGCCAGTGCCATGTGGAATGTCAGGGTGCACAACGAGCAGATTGGGAAGTTTCCAACTCATTTCTGGGTGTACATATTCATAATGTCTGGAGGGGAGCAAGCTGTTCTGTTGGGATAACGGAGTATCACTAGAAAAACAGTCAATGGGTTGATACTGGGTATGTGGCACAATTTCAGACTTATTTTGTTGATAGCCATTGAAAATTTTGTCCTGCAGAATAACTTGAGAATCAGGGAAACAAATAAAAGCTTTAAAAATTAGGTCACTTTCATAAAGTCATTGTTGCCAATCAGAAACTGTTTTAGAGATGAGGGGATTTCAAGAGTAGAAATGATCCCCTAAGGCAACCTCCCCTTTTTCTTATATAAGCTATAAATTGCCATAAAGCACTTGAGTACTTTATGACAGTCTCCATTTACTTCCAAGTGTTCTACTATATCCTGGTCATTATTTAACTGACTGACTATGAAATTCTTTTTGATGTTTTCAGCCCTTGCAAATGGCTGGTCTATAAATATATTTTACTACCTTAGAGAAATTATTATATTAGCTTTGAAGAAGGGCAGGGGTTCATTATTTTGTAGCTGCCTATCAAAGGATTCTAGAGGGCATGATTTTTTAGACTAGAAAAAGGAGGCAAGCTAGACATAGGAATGACAAGAAGCCATTAGAGTGATGACCCAAAGTTTTTCTAAATCTCTAAGACTAAACCAAGGAAAATAGACAAAATTAAATATCAGGTGCTTTTGCTGTAAGGTAGTAAGAAACACTTCCCAGTGGACTTCCAGCAACATGGTAGACCAAACTGAAGTAGAAGGGAGCACCTTGCTAAAATTTAACAACAAATGTTAACGCATCCCAAGGTCAAAAGAAATAAAAGGAAATGGTGCAGTTTCCAGAAGTAAAGAGGGAACTCACAGCCAGAGCTCTGAGTGGGGCCGATGCCACAGCCGCTCATGGGAGGCGGCAGTGGGGTCTCCGCCTAGGCGTGGGGAGCTGGGGCTCTGTCATCTACGTGGGGCAGCACATGCAGTCTCAGAACTTGACAAAAACCTGCCAAAAACCCAGGGGCCTCAAGAACTACCCTGTCCATTACAAAGAGGTGGAAAAACTCAATGAGCCAACAACAAAGAAGCTTAACTTCAGCTTTGGGATATGGTTGGCAAAAATGAACAGGACCCACAGTAAATCAAAGCTTCAAACTTGAACGACATATAATTAATTTTGAGCTCCAAATCTGTGTTACACATATAATGCAGAAACACAAGCCAAAAAATTAAAATAATAATCATCCCCAGAGCAGTAAAATCCCCAGAGCTCCGGCGAAAGTCAAAGGCATGCCACTATGTAAAGACACTCCAAAAGTCAGGGCCAGTGGAGGGCCCACAGGCAAAATCAGGGCTCCTAAGGATATGCCCATAAACACAAATGGCAGTTCATATGAAGAAACTACCATGAGGAAACATGATAAACGTAAAATAAGTTTAAAAGGATAAAGAGATAAAAGGACCAAATACCATGATTACAGAATAGGGTGATGTGAAGAAAACCAGATGAGTTTGAGAAATAATTAAATAAAACTTTTATCAATGAAAAATACAATCAGTGAACTTAAAAGCTCAACAGATAAGCAGAACAGTTAGACACAGCTAGCAGGGAATTCATAGGCTGAAAGGTGAATCTAAGGAAATCAGCCAGGATGTAGCACAGAGAGATAAAAACATGGAAAATATAAACAAAAGGCTAAGAGTCAAAAGGAGATATTAATGAGAAAATTCAATATTCATCTAATTGTAGTGCCAAAGAAAGAATATAAAGGAATAGAGGGAAGCTTAGAATTTTTCAGAATTGAGAAAGATAGGAATCCTCAAAAGAAGTACATCGAGTCTGAAGCAGGATAAAAACTTTGCTAACTAAGGTGTGGAACAGATGAATTGCGCAAGTCGTCTTTGCTAAACAACTTCAAGTACCATGAAGGCAATTATCATTTTCAATTAGATTAAGTGCAAATGGGTACAAATGCAAGGAGATGGCAAAAATAATCCTCAGATTACCATTCTACCTGAAATTCTGTGTCTTCACTTCACACAAAGATAGCAAAACAAAGGAAATTTATTTGCATTCCTATCTAATCAGCATGTCACTCTAAACTTTCAACTTTTCTGCACTAGATCTGCACTGATATTGACGAGTGTCGAAATGGAGCATGCGTTCTCAATTCTATCTGTATCAACACTTTGGTAAGTATTCTCACAGCTGTTATCAAAGCAGAACCAGTTATTAAAACAAGTATATGTTTATAGATCATAGCCCCCAAACACATGTAGAACATATGGGCAGAATATATTTGATTGGCAGAATAAGGGGTAAAAATTTGTGCAAAAAAAAAAGAGTAATTTTATAAGTAATTTTTTATATAACAATTTCATAAGTGCCAAGTTTGTTCTTTATCTTGTTTCAAAGTTGTAATATTGGGCTCTTAGATAACTACTTGTTGAATAAAATATTACTCCTTGTATTTTAAAAATATGAAAAGCTTGGTAGTTTATATTAATAGTTCAGTATTTTACCAGTGACCACAAGGTCCTCAAAGGGTAATCTTTATTTTCATAAAGCTTCTCAAAAGTCATTTGTATTAAATTAAAATACTTAGCACTCAGAGTTGTCTATAACTTAAATATTCAGATATGGTTTTTATTTCTAAAAGTTCCTGTCAACTCTGTCTAAGATGAAACATGTAGCAGAGTTAACTTGCTTAATTTTTAATCAATAAAAAGACTACTAATTCCATGTATGACTATTTCTGAGTTACCATATGTCTCTGGGAAAGTTATTTAATCCCTAGGTTCCTCGTTTCTTTGTAAGTATTAGTACTTTACAAATATCAAGTCATTTATTTCAATCCTTACAACAGCCTATGAACAGGCACTATTATCCCTGTATTACAATTGAAGAAACTGAGGCACAGAAATATTAATATAATGTAATTAGGCTAATGTCACACATCTTGTAAGATTCCCAGTCTGGTTACAGAGCCTGAGTTCTTCTCCACAATGCTGTACTGCTTAGGAATATACAGGGATGTAGTTTTTTGTTTTGTTTTTTTTTTTGAGATAAGGTCTTGCTCTGTTGTCCAGGCTGGAGCATAGTGGCATCATCATAGTTCACTGCAGCCTCAAACTCCTGGGCCCCAGCAATCCTCCTGCCTTAGCCTCCCAAGTAACTGGGACTACAGGTGTATACTGCCACACCCAGCTAATTTTTCTTTTTTGTAGAATCAGGGTCTTGCTATTGCCCAGGCTGGTCTCGAACTCCTGGCCTAAAGTGATCCTCCCACCTCAGCCTCCCAAAGTGCTGGGATTATAGGCGTGAGCCACCATGCCTGGCCTGACCACTTCTTAGCTTTTTACTGGGACAAAGCTGGTCTGCAGAAACAGATTTGAGAGACATTGGCAAAAAGGCACCCAGGGAGAAGGAAAGCAGACAGTAAATAGAATTCCAGGAAACTCCAAAAATGAAATGGTAGGCAAAGGAAAAAGAGCACCAGCCAAGAAAAGGAATGAGCTGACATGTCCAGTGAGGCTAATCAATGGAGAAAGATCACTGGAAAGCATCCTCTGGACTTGAGAGGGTACCTTTAAGTGGGTGTCTTTTATGATATGTAAATTTTATCTCAAGCTATAGAAGATGAGTAAGTTCTGAGGCTCTAGGTACAGCATGGTGACTACAGTTAATAATACTGTATTGTACACATGAAATTTGCTAAGAGTGTAGATCTTGTATTCTCACCCAAAAAGGATAAAAAATGGTAACTATGTGAAGTGATGGATATGTTAATTAACTATGATGATCATTTCACAATGTATATGTATCAATATATCACATCATCACATTGTATACTTTATATACAATTTTGTCAGTTATACCTCAGTAAAGTTGAAAAAATTAAGAATAAAAATAAATATTTTAAATATTAATATATATACACACATATATTTTTAAGCTGTTTAAAAAAAAAGAAGAGGTCCGGCCTAGTCCCGGAAGTGTCACTGCAGTGGGGCTGACACGCGTTTGCCAGGTTTCCCCCCAGCAGCCTACCGCATCAAGAATTCTCAACGCAAGCCACCAACGTTTGTCGGTGTGCCCATTCCTTTGTCATTCAATTGTAAAAGAGCCAAAGGAACAGAAAAAAATAACAACTTTTTAATCAAATCATCTCCCTGCCCCCAGAGAAAACCTCTCGCTCCACCTGCCGGGATGTCATTGGAACTCCCAGCCTTTCCTCCTTGGCCACCATAGCAGAGCTAGCGAGCCGGCATCGTCGTTTCACCATCCAGCCGCCTTCTGCCTTCACTTCTACCCGCTCACTGTCTAAGCGGATGGTGTTTTCACCAACATTCACAAGATCTTGTAAGACACACGCGTAAGCAGAGAGGCAGGCGTGGTTCTCGCTAGTACACGTGAAAACACGCACAACAGCAGAGCCTTGGCTCGCAGTGTTGAGCCCCTGGCTCATCGCCGTCTCTGCTCTTGCAGGGATCTTACCGCTGTGGGCCTTGTAAACCAGGGTACACGGGCGATCAGACAAGGGGATGCAAAACCGAGAGAAACTGCCGAAATCCGGAACTGAATCCTTGCAGTGTGAACGCGCAGTGCATTGAAGAGAGGCAGGGGGATGTGACGTGCGTGGTAAGTTGTTTCTTGACTTGCTTCATCATTTTTCCACTTTTGTTTTAAACACCAGCCCTCTCCGGTTTCTACTTGCTTCAAGGCAAAGGCACTCCGAAATGATGGCGCTGAAATCAAAACGAGCACAGAATGTATCGGTAACAGCGTCGGCTGAGTTTGTGGGGTGTGACGGAGCAGTCTGAAGTCCATATAACCATCAGCTGCATTTCTCTCCCTATGGCCATGGGTGGCACCACCCGCGTGGGCACCTGGATGCCAGAGTCCCCCATGGGACCCCAGCTCCCAAGCAGTTTCTGTGGAAAGGCCTAAGCATCCAGCCGCAGGGAGGTGAAGGAGCCTCCTTCTCTCCTTTCCTTCTTCTGTCCCATCTACCTGTTTGTATAATTTACAAGCATACCTGCTGTCGTTTCTCACTGTCCTCGCCCTGCGACTTCCAGGGTCCATCTGGCCTGACACTCCTGGGGTGGGTCACAGTGGAGAGGCGGGGCTGTCATCAACCCTCAGAGACCTACCATCTCCCACAGGAAAGTGGAAGGGGGCAGACGGTACCATTCTCTGTGTCCACCTCCCCCCTGAATCAAGGACGGCTCAGGGAATGGTCACACTCCCTGTGCATTCTCTAGCCTTGGAGCAGGGCCGGTGTGGGGCAGGCTGGGCAGAGAGCAGAGCAATTGTGGCCTGACGCAGCTCACGCTGAGCTTGTAGTGGGCCTGTCGTGGAAAAGACTCGTTCCTGTCCTCCATTCCCAAGTCCTAGGATCCAGAGTCCTTGGGGATTCTAGGCGCTGATAATCAGCAGACCCTGGCTGCCCATACCTCCTCATTTCCACGGCGCCCGGCCCTCCGCAGGCAGCCCTTCAGGGTCTGGGGTTCATGGGTCCCCAGCAATGCCCCTGGGCAGCAGGATGGATTCTGGGAGACCTTTTCCCTCTTCTTTATATCTCAGACTTAGACTCTTTATCTTTGTGTGTGCAAAATTTTCTACAATAAGCATATCACTTTTCAAATAGGAAAAATAAGAAGAGTCAAAAATAAGTTAAAAAATATAAATAAGTCAGTCCTTCCTGGCGATACAGATATTCTATAACAAGGTCAGGGTGAAGGAATATGCTGGCTTAGGGAAAAACCCCAACAATTTCCCTAATTCTTGTTGACTGGGCATGTTTATTACCAAAACACAGTCATTGAGAAGCAAGTGTATATCTCTGTTTAAATCCTCATTTTCTGTGCACCAACTGACGACTCCCCTGGGATGTGGGTGATGGGGCTCTTAATATGTTTTTGAATTTGCAATAAGGCACAACGACAGATGGTAAAGGATTAATAAACTTGGTGTGACTACTGAAATAATTTAATCTGCCAGAAAATGGCTCATTAAAAATGTATTTGTTCCTAGAGGAAATTTTTTCCTCGTTAGAATAAGTCAAGGACCATACCCCATGGTGGAACCTTCCAGGCCCTCTGAAGGTGCTGCTGAAGCAACAGAGTGGGAACAGGGGGGCTCCGGAGGGTCTTCTCCGGGATCCTGCCTCCTAAAGCCCTGCTTGCAGGGGGGCACAACTGACTGAGAACAGGCTCAGGCCGGTACTGGTCTGAAGGCACTTTATTTTGAATAGAGAGGCCAGGAAATTTAACACGTGCTCCCCCAAGGTTTGTTTTCCCTGGGCCCTGACTCTGCTCCTCAGACTCTCTCCTTCTCCTCTCCTCTCCCCTCCTGTCACAGGCCAACTCTTCCTCCCTCTGCATTTCCGGTTCCCCATCATTTTCTGGGTCCTTCTCCCTTCCTCCTTCTGCTGCTCTGCCCATCCCTGGCAACAGGAGTGTCAAGGAGAGTTTTCTCTATACATCTCCCTTTGTACTTTTTGAACTTTGAACCATTAGACTGTTCAAATACAATTAAATGATTGTTAAATCCCACCCAACAATGCTGTGTGGCTCGGCCCGTCCCCTTGGGGATGTGCACGCAGGGCAGAGGCCCTGTCGGCTGCCCGCCTCCCTGCCAGGCTCAGCTTCCTCTGAGGCGCTTTCCCTCCACAGTGTGGAGTCGGCTGGGCTGGTGACGGCTACATCTGTGGAAAGGATGTGGACATCGACAGTTACCCTGACGAGGAGCTGCCATGCTCTGCCCAGAACTGCAAGAAGGTAAGGGAGTCTGTACTCTGCGGCTTTCCAAAGTCCCATCTGCAGGGGAGAAGTCCTGTGGCTCTCATTTAAAATTGCATTTTTAAACTCTGTGCATTTCAAATGAAGCAAAACAGCCACCAACAATAAAGCCAAGCAGCCACAGTCCTTTGGTCTTGAGGTCAGAAATAGTTCTTGTGAAGAAGGTGGGTTGTCACGCTGAGCTGTGTTCTCCGCCACCCCCAGGACAACTGCAAGTATGTGCCAAATTCTGGCCAAGAAGATGCAGATGGAGACGGTATCGGAGACGCCTGTGACGAGGACGCTGACGGAGACGGGATCCTGAATGAGCAGGTAGGTACCTGCTTTGCCGGGAGGGCCTGGGAGCTGCCGCAGACCAGGGATGATGGACGAGCCTGCGAAGTTAACGATTTCTATTAATCACTTTAAGTGTAGTTTCCTTGCCTGTGTTCCCACAGCACTGCAGCTTTTCATCCTATAAGATTCACAAATGTTTAAAATTTACAGCTGACAAACTTGGGCCGCCAGAGTCCTGACAACTCAACGATGGGAGAAGTAGATTCAGTAAAAGTCTGAGTGTTCTGTCTTCTCTTCTTCTAGGATAACTGTGTCCTGACTCACAATGTGGACCAGAGAAACAGTGATAAGGATATCTTTGGGGACGCCTGTGACAACTGCCTGAATGTCATCAATAATGACCAGAAAGACACAGATGGGGATGGAAAAGGAGACGCCTGTGACGACGACATGGATGGAGATGGTAGGTTTGTCTTGCTTTGTCTTTTATTTGGAATCCATTTGTCCTTTTGCCCTGGTTCTCTGAGAGTGGGAACAGCATTACTGACTCGGGGCCTTCCGGCTCTGGGTGGTTCTCTGCGGCCTGCGTCTGGGGGTCCCGAGGTGGACTCGTATCTGTGGAAGGAGACTCCACAGCCCTCTCCCCTATTTAAGTTTCAGGGACTCTACATCATTGATGCTGTCAAGCAGTGTCTTGTCAGAGTGTGCCTTTTTAGGGCGTCTGCCTTCCCAGACTGCACCTTCCCCACTCCCCCACCAGCCTTTTCGGATGTGAGGGACCTGGGGGTGGAGAATGGATAAGAGGACTTAGAGCAGGGTCACGGGCTACATGTATGTCGTGGGCCCTGGAAGGAAAATCCTTTTGGCAATACCACCCTGCCCCAAACACACACCCCACTCCATAACGCGCACACCTCCCTACGACACGACCTTACCTTCAGTGAGCCTGACTAACCAACCCCCAGATCCAGTGTGTGCTGGTAAACCAGCTCAAAGAAAGAAGCCAAAGAAAGCCTTGACTTGTAGCATTCGCCAGTTTCCATGACATACCTAGGCACTGTCGGCATCACTACCAGCATGACATCTTTGAGGGCAAAATTGAAAAAAGAGGGGCCCACTAGGCCCAGCTCCAGCACAACCCAGCCCGGAGCCCTGGGGTCTCCGTGGTAGCTTGGACATGCACGAGGGTATTCCTGTGCAGAGCCAGCCCACCCAGCCACCATGACCCCCCTCCTCTGGTCACTGTCCTGGCGTTTGACATCATAAACAAAGTAGAGTTCAGTGGATCGATGCCTCCAAGAGCTGTTCATTTTTAAGTCCCCCAGAATCCATCCTTTGAAGTCACCTCCAGATAACTAGTGGAAAGGGTAGTGCCTCTGTGACAATGGCCTGGCAGAAGCGACTCCCCACGTGCCTGAGCTCTATAGCCCCTGGAAGTCAGTGACATTCCCCTGACCCAAGGTAGCATTTCTTTCTCACAGGAATAAAAAACATTTTGGACAACTGCCCCAAAGTTCCCAATCGTGACCAACGGGACAAGGATGGTGATGGTGTGGGGGATGCCTGTGACAGTTGTCCTGACGTCAGCAACCCTAACCAGGTCAGTGGGCTACGGGGGACTTCAAACCCCAGACTGAGCTCCCCTGCGCGAAGGCTCACTTACACTCGTGTCTAGAAACACCGCCGAGCCTGTCAGCCAGTTCTTTGCTGTTGCCATTTGCCTAACAGAGCAGAGGTGGAGAAATTAACACTGTAGGCGTGAAGATGATGGGATGTGAAGATTCCAGGAGCTCTGAGGCCTTTGGGACTAACCTCCCGGGCTGTAGAGTGCCTACGAGGTTAGCAACATGAGCTTAATCATGCCCCAAACAAGTCTTTTCTGCTGACAGGAAAATGGAAGGTGGAAATTAACCATTGGGAGACTCATGTCCGTTTAGTCCCCCAAACCCCACACAGCCCATGTATGGACATTTCAGATTGAGTTCAGTGACGCGTCACGTTTCCCTTCTCACTCCCCCTCCCAGTCTGGATAATTGAGTGTGATATGACATTTATTTTCAGAGCCCCGAGAGAGGGGAGTCATGGTTGCGCTCTGTGACTCACTCACCATTTTGGCTCCATTCCAAATTGCAGAAGCAACGCAACATCAGTTTGCCTTACCCCATGCCTGCGGCTGGCTCCCCTCCGAGCCTCGCCAGAGTGCCCCGTCTCCACCTGCCACCACGCTGCCCCAGCGCCCCTATCCAATCAGATCATCTGGTGTGTGGGCAGCCCATCCATGTAGCTTGATATTTCAGAAGGCTTTTTTGAAAATTCAGCATTGTGCCTACACCAATATGGTGTTGTCCTTTTGCAGTTTTGTACCACCCCAGTTCCAGAGAAATAGTTCCTGAAATCCAGTGATGATGGGCCAGGTCTGCCTTCTCTGGAACGTTCTGTACATGCAGCCCCAGGGATAAATAACAAAATGTTCCGTTCTCTTCGCAGTCTGATGTGGATAATGATCTGGTTGGGGACTCCTGTGACACCAATCAGGACAGGTATGGCACATCTCCCAGCTGCAGAGAATTAGATGTGAACATCCGGAGAGAGTTTTAATTTTCAGAGCTTTCTGCTGCTACCTACCATGCTTTGGGATCTCTCTGGGTGGACTGGGCTAGACCAATAGTCCTGCCTCTGGTTAGGGTTACCATGAAAGTTCTCCCTGACAGTTCTGTGCAGGGGATGATGGTGTCACAATGGGAGACTAGGCACGCCAGCAAGTAAAATCTATTACAGGAGAGTCAATGTAGCATTATGCTTTACAGATAGGCTCTGGAGCAAGACAGCTACATATAATAAATCTCAGCTCCTTCTCTTACAAGTTGGCTAACCTTAGGCAAATTATGTCTTCCATCTGTGCCTCAATTTTCTCACCTGTAAAATGGGGATGACAGTAGATACAGCCCATTGGTCTGTTGTGAAGACTGGGTTAATCCATGAAAAGTACTTACTATGGTTTCTGTTATATATGTAGCACTCAGTCAATATTAGCTCTTTTATTATTATATTCTTACAGCTCAGGAAAATTTCACCATCATCCCAAAATAGAAGGCTGTCAATTTGCTGAGAGATCACAAACTGAGGGATAGTGTAGGAACATCACCAAAATCATAGACATGTGCCACTCGGCCCTAGAGGCCCCTGCAGCCCAAGGCTGTATACCCTTTCATCTGCATAGTGAATGCTTAGAGAGGCAGCTTGGACAGGGATGAGAGGGAAAGGATTCTAAAAGCAAAGCAGGAAAAGATGTAGCTTCTCTTCTAATGCCTGGATCAGAGGTTGCTCTACAGAAACCAGTTCCCAACCCAAACCTTACTCAAGACAGTGCCTATAAAGTCCCATCTCCTTTGTTATGCTCTAGGTCCTTGCTGCAGTGTACATACCATTGTCCTTTGGTGTCCACAGGGGATTGGTTCCAGGACCTCTGAGGATACCAAAATCCATGGATGCTCAAATCCCTTTTATAAAACTGTGTAGTACTTGCATATATTACCTACACCTATCCTCCTGTATACTTTAAATCATCTTTAAATTACTTATAACACCTAATACAACGTAAATGCTATGTAAATAGTTGTTATGCTGTGTTTTTGTTTTGTTTTCTTTTTGAGACGGAGTCTCACTCTGTTGTCTGGGCTAGAGTGCCATGGCGTCAGCCTAGCTCACA
>VBSM01002608.1:24331208-24348847 GCA_008086735.1 Cheirogaleus medius
CCCCTCTGGCTGACAACCTGTTAGGTAACTTGTTCCTAACCCCACAGCTAGTGGACGGCAGGGCCTGAACTCCAATCCAGATCCTTGTACCACCAGGGCTCCATGAAAAACAGACAAAACACTCAAAATGGGTAATTGAGGACAGCTGAACAAAAGCACCATTTATGAAGGTCAGGTTTTAGGAAACCAAAAGGGAACTGTAGTTTCCCCTCCAATGTTCTCCTTCAACCCCCTTCACACCATGCAATAGAGGGAACTATTCTCCCACCCCTCCTGAGCACCCTTGACAGGCCGGTGAAAGGATAAAGGATCTGTCATTGTCACCTGAAGAGGACAGGGGGACAGTGAGCACCAGCTGATAGGAACGGAGGCCTTGGGTGGAGAGCACCGGCAAGATTCAAACACAGCATCACTGGCTCTGGCTCCAAAATCTGAAATTATCTTATAGTTACAGAACACAATCATTGGTTGTGCAGAGAAGAGTTAACAGAGCAGGCTTGAAATGGCTGGCTATCCTTAGACAGGCCTGCTTGCAAAGTTGGCCCTTGGCTGGTGGCTGGGAACTTGGATTTTTAGAGGGTCCCACCATTCCTAGAACTAATGAGTGGCTCACTGTGCCTCAACTGTATAATGTAGTTTGTGCTGAACATCTGCTTTCTTTCTGGGAGCTGGAATTTTGGTGTTTGGTAAGGAGACGGTGCCTATGTGACCAGCCGCCGATAAAAACCCTGGGTGCTGAATCAATAACGAGCTTCTCTGGTAGGTAATATTTTATGTGCCTTGTCACAACACAGTATTGAGAAAATTAACACATCTTATGTGACTCTACCAGGAGAGGACTCTTGGGTGCTTGCCCCTTGATTCCTCTGGGCTTGGCTCCATACATCTGTTTTTTAGAGTTTTGTGGTTTTTATTTGTTTATTTTTATTTTTATTTTTATTTTATTTTTTTGACATAGGGTCTCATGTTGCCCAGGCTGAAGTGTAGTGGCTATTCACAGGTACAATCGTAGCACACGACAGTGTCAAATTCCTGGGCTCAAGTGATCCTCTTGCTTCAGCCTCCCAAGTAGCTGGCACTACCCTTTGCTGATTTTGTTCTGTGTCCTTCCACTGTCATAAATCATGGCCATGAGCAGAACCATATGCTGGGTCCTGTGAGTCTTGCAAGCAAACCGTCAAAATGGAACGGTCTTGGAGTCCCCTGAAATATCAGCCAGCCCTCTCCAGCAGCTGAAAGAGGCTCCAGAGCTTGCAAAGCACAAAGACTAAATGAAGGCATCACTAATGAGAAAATAATGGGAAACAGGAGCCTAAAGGTAAAAGTTGAGACCAATTAACCACAAAATACCTGTAGAGCCAGGATGACAGAACTCAAAGTGGAGCTCCCTGAGATGGGACACCTGTGATGAGGGACAGAGTCTAAATGAAGTGGCTTATTTGGTTAGTCCCAAACCTAGAGAAATTTAAGGTGGGGCAGTCACCCCCAATAACTGCTCTGCTTTTCTTTCATAGTCATGGAGCCCAAAATTTTAGCAGGAACCTAGACGCCTAGAGAGAGAAATTTCCCTCTGTTTTACTTGGGACTTTTCTGTTATTCCCAGGTGAATTTAATCCTCCTTAATTAACGTGGGGTGGGTTTCACCCCACCTGTGCCTTCTTGGCCTTTATGAAGTACACAGACCCACCCACCTTGTACAGATGACCTGGGTCAACCTCTGGCTTGAGAACAAGCTCACTGGGCTCCATCTCGCTTCCCAGAGCACACCAGCCTTACTTACATCGAGGGAGTTTTTGTCTCTACTGAAAAACACTGGGAGATGCTTTGGGGGCTTGCCCGTCTCTCTTACTTTGTCATTTACTGATGTCAAATCACCAGCACCTGGAATTCTTTGTTTCTGGCCTTTCTCTGGTGCAGAAGCCACTTTTTCTGCCCATGCAGCATGGTGGGAATGTAGGGGAATTGAAGATCCCCCAGGAACAGTCTCTAACAGGGAACGAGGAAGTGGCTGGGTAAAGACCCCAGCACCTGCCCTGGTAGAGGAGGACTCTGTGCAAAGTGCTCTACATGGTGCCTAGCGGGATTGCGCTCTGGCTGCCCTCAGTGGTAACAGGGTTCCTTTCCTGCCCAAATAAAGATTCATTCCAATGCTTATGTCAGGGTCTGTTTCTGGGGAAGCCAATCAGAAGTAAACCTCCCTCAGCACTCAGGTTTTACTTAATCCAAAATCAGGGAATATTAGGTTTGAATGGATGCCCTGTGCTCATAAGTGTATGTGTGTGTACATACACAGACACATATATAGAAATCCCAACTTTTCTCGGAACCAACTATCCCAAAGACATCCACATCCCTCAGTCACCTGGGTTTTTCTTCCCCTCCAAGAATAGCCCAGAAATCCAGTAAGAACAATGAAAACCAGAACAATGGGGGAACATGGGTACTGGATCTAATGCATCTTTTTAATCCCACCCACTTTCCGCATCACACCCAGCCCATGGCCAAGTGCTCAGTAAATATCTGTTCACCAGCAAAGCAATCAGAAGCACGCAGCCTGCCCCCAGCCCCTGCTACGTTATCTTGGTGGGCACCAAGAATGATTCCCCACTCCTATTCTCTCTGCACGTGGTGGTAAAGAAACTGCACTTGGTTTTGTCAAGCTATTCTTCCGCACCCTCGGGGGGCCGTGCCAGGAACAGCCTGCGTGTTCAGAAGTGCATTTCCATTCAGCGGGCACAGCTGTCACTCCTGCTGGAGGCCTGCTGGCTGGCTGAGGACTGCTAGTCTCACCATTTGCCACCTGCTCAAAGGGAAAATTTAATTCACAGAAACTTGGAATGCCAAACTCAACCTCCCTCCCAGCGAGGGAGCCCCTTAAGAGCCTCCCTGACAGTTGTCATCTACTTGATGCACACCTCAAGTGACAGGGAACACCCTACTGCATGAGGTAGCCTACACTACTGTTGGAGGGCTCTAATTATTAATAATTCTTAATAGTAAACATCATTTATTAAACATTTGCTATGTGCCAGGCACTGCTAAAAGTGCTTGACCTGTGTCAACTCGTTTAATCACCATGACAACCTTATGAAATAGCTGCTACTGTTATCACCCCCATTTGACAGGCAAGGAAACCACAGCACAGAGACGTTCATAATTGGCCCAAGATCACAGAACTAGCAATTGGCAGGATGAAATTTGAAAGCAAGAAAGTCTTCCTCCAGAGTCTTCCTCTATTACCTTTTTCCTACTTGGGCAGAAATCTTCCATCACATAACTTAGCCTTTTTAGGTTCAGATTTTGATGAAAGCCAAGGACCCTTCTCTGTGCTAATGTGTGTATGGACACAAAACTTTGCATGTAATTGCAGGGAGTCAACCCACCCCCACCCCTGGACCTCAGGTTAGGAACCACTAACAGAATAATTTTGCTTTTGCATCCATTTGAAAGTCCTTTCAGGAACTTTTCTATATCTAATAGGCATCCACATATTTCTCCAGGCTTCATTTTCCCTGTTCCATGTGAAAGAATGTTCAACCTCACCAATAATCAAAGATAGACAAATTTAAACAATAATGAGATTGACGTGCTATTTTGTACCTTTGTAACAACGAACTATAAAGAAAAGACTTGAAAATCAAGTGCTGGGAGGGTCGTACTCTTGTTGCTACTGACATCATTCCTGTATCCCCTGCCTTTAGAAATCTGCCAACACACAGGAAAGAGTGATGAAAATGCCCACAAGCTTTGGACCTGATAATTCCACTCCCAGAACTTATTCCAAGAAACTGATTTAGATGGAAATAAAAGCCATATGTAGAAATATATTTATAGAAAACTTACCTCAAAGAGTCAAAAAAAGAAAAAGACAATGCCCACCAAAACAATTGGAAATTATAAGTCAATATAGCTATTAACTTAATGGAACAAATCAAACAATGGAAAGTGTTAGAATAACATTCAGAAAAAAAAGTGGAACACAAATCAACATCATGACTGCTGTCGATTGTGTGGGTGGTAGGATGGAAATGCCCAGGGAGCTTTCAATCTCTTTTTAGTGCTTCACTCTAAAAGGCAAAAAACCAAACAATCAGAAATAAAAGCAGCTCGGAGGAAAAGAGAGAGAGACCAGAAGGGATCAGAGGAACACTCAGAAGAAAAAAAACTATAAACAATCTCCTCTGTGAAATCGGAAAAGATATGCATCTATTAAACAAGAATAGAATGCAGGGGGCAGGGCTGGAATAATCAGAAAACAAAAGGGTTCTTGGAGTCAGCGTTATGATAGCTGAAATAATAAATTCAACAGACATTCTGGAAGATAAAACAGAATTAACTATCTAGAAAATGGAACAAAAAGAGAAAGAAAACGGGAGAAAAGATGCCCAATCCAGAAGACCCAATATCTACCTGATAGGAGTCCACTGAGAACGCAGAGACAATCTCCAGGACAGAGTGTTTAACTGGCCAGGCTAAAGACATGGACTCAGCCCATAGCTCGGGAGGGAGGGAAGGAAGGACCTGGCCCCTTTGCGTTCTATAGGGAAAGGGCACCACCTCCCACCACAACCCAGAGTGTAGTACCCCAAGAGGAAAAGTAATAGGGACTATTAAGAAGTAGGGGACAGATGATACGCAGCCCAAAGCTACCAACGTCCACTATACAGGAACCCCTGTTGCCTCCTAGTAAACACATTCTTCTCTAACCACTCACAGAGCAGAGATTTTAGCATCCTACCAAATGCAAAACCTTCCCCTCTAGGCTTCTGCGCATTATCATAGGAGAGATGTATTGTGAACATCCTATATGCCAGCTGTTTCTCATGGGTTAACTCATTAAAGCCTTACAATAAAGCAAAGAAGAAAATATTCTCAATAACACCATTTTATAAATCAAGAAACTGCTGCCCAGAGAGGTTGAGAAGCATGTCCAAGTTCACCCAGCTAATAAGGAGAAACGCCAGGATTCGGACCCAGGTAATCTGACCATGGAGCTTACACCACAAGACTTTACAGACCTCTCCCCAGAAGGTCCCAGTGCCTCACACACTATGGACCCTAGAGAGGATCTAAGGTGGGTCATTGAATGGCCAGGAGAGCCTCCTTAGAGCTGCGCGGCACAGCTTCTGTTCATGCAGCCCGGCACCTGGCTCAAAAAGCGGGTGGCACCCCAGGAGTGCCATTAGCCTTCCCAAGTCACCAGGGCGTGTGGAGCAGGATCTCAGCCCTCCTCCTCATCCCCCACCTCACTCAGGGGCTGCCCACAGTTTGCTCCATCACAGAACAGAAACCTGCTCTTTCTCATCCAGTGTAGGGATGCCCTTGGCCCCCTGAAGTTTTGCCAAAATATCAACTTTAAAAAGGCAGATTAATTGCAGCAAAAGGCATACCCATTTAACATGTATACATGAGAGCCTTCAGAATGAAGACCCAAAGATACGGGGGATATTGTCCATTTTTATGCTTAGGTTCAAAGTATGGCCAGCCCTCTGGAAATATGATTGGATGAAAATAATGTGATCGAATGCCAATAGATTGAGTGGGGAAACCCAGCAAGGCCTGTCTAGACTCTTCTTGGCCTCTGTGAGCAGCGTTCCTTCCTTCGGGGTGTGGGGCAGGAATACCTTTGGAACAGGGTCTTGTGACCTACTAACAAGGTAGGTCAGATAACTTATGGCCAATTTTTACACAGAAAGGCACAAGGAAAGCTAGAGCAATATTTCTAGGTTTTATGGCTGGCTTTGGGGAAAAGGGGTTCTAGTTTCTATGACCCATCTTAGAGAAGAGGGATTCTAGTTTCTGTGGCCAGCCCTGGAGGAGAATGGGACTGAGAAAGGAGGGCAGGAGAAGGTCAGAGAAAAACTTTCGCTTCTGAGGCCATCTTTGGGTTTTGTTTTCTGAGCCCCAACATTAGGAAGCCAAACAAAGCAGAACCTGGGGAGAGCCCCCAGACAGCTGGCACTTCCTCCCACCAGCAGGCATCAGACAGAGAGCTTCACCTGTGCAAGAGCGATGAGGCACAGGCTTGTCTGGGCTGCTGGAAGGTTCCACGGGCACAGCTGTGTCGGGTGGAGACCTGCCTTGGAGCCTCATCTATTTCTACGTTCTGCTCTCCCGTCCTTTAAAATGCTGAGCTGGACAAAGACGCTCTCAGCATTTAGGAGGCACTGATTCTAGCTCCAGCAAATGTGAGCTCTCCACAATACCTCTGGAACTGGGCCCCAATCTTAAGTGCGCAGAAAACAAACCGTTTTTCCATCAGTGAATTGAGTTCTGTTTTGATCTCTGTCCCCACAATGTGGCAGAAACATAATCTCAATTCATTTGGAATTTACCCACACCCTGAACCTAGGATCTTGTCAAAGTTCTACAGAGCTCTAAGGGACGGGGACTTCAACGTCACATGGGTGTCCAGAGGGTGCCACACACTGTCATTTTCTTTGTGCCCTGCACAACCACAGATGCACTGTGCAAAGGCTGTATAGTTTGCTATCGCTGCTGTAACAAATTACTACAAATGTAATGGCTTAAAACAATACAAACTTATTATCTCACCGTTTCTGTAGGTCAGAAGTCCAACACGGGTCTCACCAGACTAAAATCAAGTGTTGGCTGAGCTGGGCTTCTATCTGGAGACTGTAGGAAAGATTCCTCTTCCAGCCAGGTTGCAGGGGCTCACACCCGTAACCCCAGCACTTTGGGAGGCTGAGGCCAGAAGATTGCTTGAGGCCAGGAGTTCAAGACCAGCCTGGGCAACATAGCAAGCCCCCATCTCTACAAAAGTTAAACAAAAAATATCTTCTTCCAAGCTTGTTCAGGTTGTCGGCCCAATTCAATTTTTTATGGGTGAGGGACTAAGGTCCCAGTTCCCTTGCTGGCTGCCAGCCAGGGTCACCCTTACCTCTTAGAGGCCTTTCTTCAGTCTTTGCACATCATCCATGTGACATCAAATCCTCCCCACGCTTAAATCTCTCAGGCTTTTCTGACTTCCTCTTCCGCTTGCTGACAGTGGGCCCACCTGGACGAGCCAGGCTGCTCGCCCTATTTTAAGGTCAGCTGATAGTAGTAACTGTAATCCCATCTGCAAAGGCCCTTTCCAATAGAACCTAAATTAGCGTTTGATTGCCCAACCAAGGAACTAGAGAAGGGGCTAGTATCTTTCAAGCTCCGCCTACCGCACAGTGTGCGCATGCTCTCTGGAGGAGGCCGTGCAGCTGCCCTGCACACCCAGTAGGCCTTCACTCTCCCCGCAGCTCATTATCACTGGACAGGAGGTGCCCTGTCAAAGTCATGGTCCTTTTAGGGCTGAATGTTTGCTGCTATTACCGTGTTAGGAAGGAACTCATTCCGTTCTGAACCACTCTGGGATGAGAACCTCTAGAAGGCAAGATCCACCTGCCCAAACACACCACACAAGCCATCTTCTCTGGGGTCTCCTGGGCTCGCTCTCATTCACAAGGAGCAGGAAAGACCCCCACTCCCCCGGGAACCACCATCTCTGTGCTGTCATTGCGTTCCTTCTTCCCCCACCAACAAGAAATCCAACCCTCCAGATTTCAAATACTTTGGCTACATCTGGAGTGTTATCCACTCTGGAGTGGCTTTGGGCCTTTAGAATCCCAGGCCTGGTCCTGCCTTCCTGTCTGTCACATTCCACACAGAGCCAGGAACTGGGCAGTCAGCTGCGTGGAGATTGGAGCGGGCAGGGAGCTGGAGGACGGTCAAGGGGGTTAGTGTTTCCAACGTGTTTTCGCACCACTCTCCTGACCTGCGCTGTTCTTTAAAATGCCCTTGGCACTTGGGCCGTCACAGGCTCCCATCCTTGGTGACTAAGTGGAAGAAATGGGGTTCTTCCGCCAGCCATGTCTCCCCACACGGGCTGCACCTTCAAGTGCCAGGCACCAGGGGCTGTGGGCAGCTCTGAGGCGTATGCCCTTCCCCGTGAATCTTTTGTTCACTCTTCTGGGCCTAATTCAAATGTCACCTCCCCTGTGCAGCTTCCCCAGCCCTGCCAATGGATGTGATCGCTCCTACTCTGGGCCCCCGGAGCACTTTGTCTAGTTCCTGCACTGACCCATGGGCAGGATGCTGGGCCCAGATAAAATCAAAACCACCCCATCCACGCAGCAGAAACCCCACCCCTCCCCCAGGAGCGCCTAGTCTTCTTTCTAGTCTAGGGCCCCTAAGCTCTCACCGTGCCACTCGGCAATCCCCAGCACACACCCACCGCTGTGAGGGCTGTCCCAGGGGACAGAGCAGGGGCAGGCACCCCAGCCTGAGAATTCATTGTCCTCATCAAAGTTTAAATCCAACATGCTCTGAGAAGGGTCTGCAGGGAAACCAAGGGTACCACAGATCCCCAAGGGGAGCTGAGCTTCTGTGGTATCCCAATTCCCGGGACTGAGTGGTGGCTTCCAGGAGGAAGCAGCCAGAAGGCCCTTCCCTCACTCTGCTCTGCACCTCAGAGGCCTCCCAGGATGCTGTCTCTAGAACCCTAGAGCTTCTTGGGGATGCCCACGTTTGCACTTGGAAGTCCTTCCAGGGTCGTGGTGACACACTTCACCGCTGAGCAGACTCATTCTCAGGATCAGACCAGAAGCTAAGAGAGACACTAAGTCACACAAACCTGTGAGCTGGGTGAATGCACCGCTGTGCCCCAGGCCCACCAGGAAGAACCACATTTGTTAGGCTCAGCCTCCCACCCTAACCATGCCAGGAAGTCTAAGACCAGACGGGGACAAAGGAAGGGAGGAAAGCCCTCCAGATCAGCCTGGTGTCATTGAGTTGCTGCACCATCCAAGGGCCTGTGGGATTTAGAGGGGAAAAGAACCTGGTCCTTGCCCTCAGGGAGCTTATAATCATTGAAGAGAACCAAGAGTTTCACATAAGTAAATCAGACAAGACACCGCTGGGGAACAGAACAAAGCCTTGCGAAAGTCAAGTCTGTGTGTAAGAGAAGAGTGAGCAGCTGGGTGAACAAGGAGGGCAAGAGTTACCAAAGACGGTGTATTAGCTTGTGAGGCTTCCGTAACAGTGAACCTTAAATAACAGAAATGCATTGTCTTTAAAGTTCTGGAGAATTGGTCTAGGAAATCAAGGTGTCAGCAGAGCTGGTTCCTATGGAGGGTTGTGAGGGGTTGGGGGTCTGTTCCAGACCTCTCTCCTTGGCTTGTAGACGTCCATCTTCTCCCTGTGTCTCTGCACATCACCTTCCCTGTACGCAGGTTTGTCTCTGGGGCCAAATTTCCCATTTTTATAAGAACACCAGTTGTATTGGATCAGGGTCCATCCTAATAACCTCATTTTAATTTGATTAATTTCTATAAGAACCCTATCTTCAAATACTATCACATGGCCGGGCACGGTGGCTCATGCCTGTGATCCCAGCACTTTGGGAGGCTGAGGTGGGAGGATCACTTGAGCTCAGGAGTTTGACACCAGCCTGCACAAGAGCAAGACCCCATATCTACAAAAAGAGAAAAATTAGCCAGGCGTAGTAGTGCGCCTGTCGTCCCAGCTACTCGGGAGGCTGAGGAGGGAGGATCACTTACCCCAGAAGTTTGAGGTTGCAGCAAGCTGTGATGATGCCACTGCACTCTAGCCTTGGTGAGAGCATGAGACCCTGTCTCAAAAAAAAAACAAAAAAAAAAAACACCATCACATTCAGATGTACTGGGGGCTAGGACTGCAACATATCTCTTTTAGGGGGACACAATTCAAACCCTAACAGGTGGCTCCAGGGAGGAAGGAAAACTTGAAAGAAGAGAATGTGCTTGTCTAAAAGGGAAGGTTCCCAGGCACCTGTGGGGGCTGGGAGGTTCTGTAGTTTTGGATTACTGAGTAATTCCTCAGGGACATCCTTCCAGGATTTGAGGGGCATCTTCAGGGCCCGAAGACACCTTGTTGGGCAGGGTTTCTTCATGCACGCCCCAAGCACAGGGACAACAGAACCCTGGCCCAAGGCGAGACTGTGCCCAGCCATGGGCATGAGAGTGAAGCCAAGATCTCAAACATTCCTACCAAAGGGGAAGCTGCTGGGAGTCAGGAGGACCAAAGTAGAGATCGGTTCAGAGGCAAGTGGCAGCCAGGAAGGCAAGGCGGAGGGAGGACCTTTCTCCCTGACCCACCCCCACACATACAATGGGCTGAATGTGTATGCCCCCCAAAATTCATATGTTGAAATCCTGAACCCTGATGGCATAAGGAAGTGGGGCCTTCGGGAGGTGATTAGGTCATCAGGGCAGAGCCCTCATTATTGGGATTCGTGCCCTTATAAGAGACCCCAGAGAGATAGCTAGCCCACCACCTCTTAAAATGACAGTAGCCTGTATTTGTCAATTATACCTTAATAAATAAAGCTGAGTGGAAATAAAACAGACTGCAGAAAAAGAAAAAGAAAAAAAGAAATGGCCCAGGTTTCTCTGTACTTCTCAGAAGCCCCACGGAGGGCCTCAGCTGTGATGAGAACACCCAGCAGCGTGATCCCTGGCCACCCTCCAGGGACCTGGAACGCTAGTGCCTGGGCACAGCCTTCGTGTCTGCCCGAGAGCCAGCTGGCACCGTCAGCTCAGGGAGAAGGCTCTGAGCTTCCTCAGTGGGCTGGCAACCTCCCAGCCTCCCTCCCCCCGACCCCTATGAACCATCTGGAAAATGAAAATAATACCTTATGCTTCCTACCAAGCTCCGGGGACCCTGCGAGGGCCAGGGAGAGACTGTTCCCCGTGCCCCTCACAATCCCACAGCAGGTTGCCCTGGAATAGGCCACTGCCCGGCCTCTTGTGCCCTGCATGGCAGAAGTGAGAACTGCTCAGGGCTCTGTCCTGGCCTCCCCCAGGAGCCCCTTCTACTTCCATCCCACCTGATTGAAAGGGGCTCCCCCAGCCCAGCCCAGTCTGAGTTTCAGTCCCCCGAGAGGTGAGCTGAGCAGTGCTGCAAACTCCAGGTGCTCTGGAATCACCTGGGGATTGCTGGAATGCACGTGCTCATTCCGTAAACTGGCGCTGAGCTGCTGCGTGTCAAACCTGCTCCCTGGGGACGCTGATGCTACTGGCCAGAGTGGAAAAGTGCTAGACAGTACAGCAGGAGGGAATTTTAGTCTCAAATGCATTCAGGCAGAAACCTGGACTCCCAGTCAAGCAGCTCGATGGGTTTTTGGAGCGAAGTGTGATGCTCTTCCCAGGCTGCTCAGGGGCAATACAGAAGCCGGATCTTCCTAAGCTTCTGCCCAGCCACCTTCTCTCACCCAGCTCGAGAGTCAAGGTGGCACTTAGCCGGGCTTTCAATCCAGCACCGGCAGTTAATCTTTAAGTTAGGGCCCTGAGCATTCATAGGTGGGCACAGCTCAGTTGGGAGACGCTCCTGAGAAACAACACTGCCTCTCCCCAGATGGCTTCTCTGCACCTTCCCTCCCTCCACCAGGGCCTTGCCAGGCCCAGGGTGAGTGTGTTCTGGTTAATTGCACTGTTCCTGGCAGGGCCTCCCAGCTCATGAAATCCATCTCTTGCCCAAGGCAGAGCTGGCGGCAGAGAGCGAGGGCTGCAGCTAGTCAGGTGTGATCATTTTTTAATGACATCTTTTTTCCCCCTAATTATCAAAATCATGCAACTCACTTTGGAATATTTAGAAAATGTTGAAGAATATCACAAAGGAAGTAATCCTGAAATCCTACAACTCAGACATGATCGGTTTTAGCATTTTGGAAAATATCCTTCCATCTTGTACGTGCATAGCTGTGATCTGTATATGGCTCTGCATTAGGTTCCCTGGCACCAAAAAGTTAACATTATAGAGAAAGCATTTATCCATGTCATTAATTCTTTGAAAGCATGATTTTTAATAACTTCATAATAGTCTATCCTATAGATTTGCCATGATTTACTTAACACTTGCCCTATTTGGGGGCATTGAAGTTGTCTAATTTTTTTCCTAATACAAATAATTTTATGCTGGCCATCTTTCTAATGAAATCTCTAATCCTATGATCTTTTAATTTCCTTACAATAAGTTTCCAGCATTGGTACATTGGGAAAAATAGTTAGAATACTCTTAAAGTTCCTGATAGACATTGTTGAATTGTTTCCAGAAACCTTTAACAAATCCATCCTCTCTAGCAGTATGTGCCTGTTTGAAGAAATGATCAGCATTGTGCATTCTATTCTTTTATTTCTTCCCAATTTGGTAGGTAAAAGTAGTATCTTTTCTAGTCTGCATTCTATTTGACTTCAGTGTGACTGAACTTTTTTTTCTGAGTTTAGTAGCCATTCATGTTTCTTCTGTGAATAGTCTAGATGCATCCTCAGTGCTCTCATTGTAAGGGGAGAGAGAATGGGTCACCAGGTGGTGTGGCATACACCCATGGCCCCTGCCCGGCTGTGGCCCACCCTGCCTATTGGCAAGGTCTCCCATGCCTGTGGCCTTAGTACTAGCCTCTGTGTGCTTCCACCAATGTTCCCGTCTTCGGATGCCCTCAAGATCACAGTGTTCCCAAGGTCTTTCCCTCAATGAACAGGCACCTGTCCTAGGCCCCATTTCTTCAGATTCCTGCTCCATGCTAATTGACAAGAAGTGGGGTCAAACAAACTAATTAAAGCTAAATATCTTCACCTAGTCAAAATATTGGCGATCCACAAAAGCTTAACAAATAACCCCGACTAGGAGTTGTAAGCAAATGTTTCAAATGGAAGCGAACATTATTGCCATTTTATAGATAAGAAAAGCGGGTCTCCGAAGCTGCAACACTCCATAAACCAGGGAAAAAGCAGAGACAAATCTGATCTTCCTCCCAACCCAGTTGCTCAGCTCCAGGGCTCAATGCCAGGACTCCCCTGTTTTTAATTAGGGAAAATGGAGCCACCCACTCCCTACGTGCGATTGTTACACACCCAGTGTCCCCCCAAATGACTCTCAACTCCAGTGTGGTTACTGCTTTTCCTGACATCATTTTTAGCAGACGTTATACCGCTGAAATGGCGTGGGGAGGAGTCAAGCCGATGAGCTGCTGCCAAGGTTCACTAGGGTGAAACCGGGGCACGTGGGATAGAGTAACTGTGCCCCAGGGCCACCCAGAGCCTTGCCCAGTGTCCAACCCAGGAACCAAACGTGCTGTACAATTACAAGGTTGTGCTCTCCGGTAAGATCTTAATGGATTCAGAAAGACCCTCTAATATTCATTTATTTTCGTTACTTATTATGAACCCATCAATCATTCATTCAATCTTCTTTGAATTCACAGCTTTCAATGTTTCTCTTCAGGCTGTGGTGCATAGAACACAGTATTGTCATTGCTTGCCATTTTCTGTTTCCTCAACTAGACTTTGAGTAACTTGCAGGTAGGACTTACTCCTTTTCACATTGCTAGAATTTGACAAATAGTAGCTGATCTCAACATAATTTTGTTGAAGGAAGAAATGGATGAATAAAAATGTTGCCAGTTTACTGCATAAAAGACTATTTTTGCAGTTTTACATTTTCTTCTTTTAAGGTCTGCCATCAGTATGATGACATTTAGTAAATATAATTTCAATCCCAGTTGCATCTCCGAAGGCCAGGCAAGAATATTACAAAGAGAATAAATAGAGGTCAAGTGCAATCGCCCTCGCAAGCACACCCCAAGTCCCATTTAGAACCCTTCTATGGCTCTTTGATAAACCTTCTGTGGGATTCCTGCCACTGCTGACAGTGGGGAGAATTACAGAAAGGAGGGAAATCCTTGATCAGGGGTGCTCACTTAACAAGTTGTTCGCAAAGTTAATTCAGCATCAAAAGGGATAGAAGATGTTAATTCCACACACGTAAAAGAAATCAACAATATGGGCCCATCTGGGAAATCCATGCTGGGAGAGGCTGGGGCTGATGGAGGAGGGGTGTGGGGCAGGGCGGAGACCCTTCACTTTGTGCAGTGATGCAAAAATAGGCACCTTACCTTAGAAGCGTCTCTGGCACTGCATCTTGTCTCTCTCCTCCCTGGAGAAAAGCAAGCTGTATTTAATCAACTTTTCAAATTCTAAAACCAGGCTTTCGTGTCAGAGTTTGGGCCAGAGATTTTTCCATTCCCGCTTGCACTGAGGATATTTAACCCGGGCCTTAAGTCTGTAACATTGATAGTTTCTGGGCAAGAAACAGAAATTAAAATCTAACCCGTGTCCCCCTCCTCTTCCTGGACAGAGAGTGGGACAGGCCGAAGCAGTCCAGATCACTGTGAACCTCACTGGAAACTTCTGCCCATAGTCCCGACTCCCTTCTCTGGGGCCTGCATGCCATGCCCCTCCCTCCCCACCCTGGGGCTCTGTGGCGAGGCAGGGAGTGGGAGCAAGAGCTCACCTGCTTTGTCCCCCACGGCGGGCACAAGCCCAGTAACGGAACACAGACACTGGTGGCTTATCTGCCAAGAGGATGACATAAACCCCAGTGGCCTGAAACAGCCAGGGCTCAGCTGGCAGCCCACCCCCTACATTCACTCACTCATTCATCAACAAACGTCCATGGAGCCAGGCTGCTCTGGGCTGGAGGAGAACCACGCCGCCTCCCACCCCCCTAACTGGGCTCACCTGAGGTTGTAGGGCTCTCACCTACAATGACTAAGCACACGCAGGACAGCTAGTTAAAAGGGAAGATGGTATGGGGACCTGCTTAACCACTTCGGTACGAGCCTTGACTTTAGCCGACAGCCGTGATATGAAGGCGCACAGCCAAGCCTTGACTTTAGTCGACAGCCAAAAGCTTTTACTTTTGTCTCTGCAGTTGCAGTGTGTATGTTCAGCTAATAAGTTACTACGAATCTGGGACCTTTTAACAAGTCCTTAGTAGGAGTTATTATAGTTATTTCCCTAAAGCTGCCTGTAAAGTAACACTAGCTTTCAGTGCTTTAAAGCTTTCCTCATCACACAAGAGCAAAACGGATTCGTCGTCAATGCACAGCACAAGCTATCGTGCGGACTATGAGTGCCGGCTGTGGGCAAGGTTTCGCGGCCGGTGAGCGCGGTACCCAAGTGGTTAAGCCAGCACTCCACAGTAAGACAGACCTGAGTTCCAGTCCTCTGTCACTTACTCACTGTCCAACTGCAGATGGGACATCACCTCTCTGAGCCTCAGTTTCCTCACTTGTAAAACAGGCTAATACTAGAACCTACCTCACAGAACTGGTGGGAGGTTTACCTGAGGTGATTCAGGTAAAGCTCTTAGGCTGGTACCTAGTGAATATTAAATGCTCAATGTTGGGTGACAGTGATGTAAGTCTCACACAAAGAAGAGAAAGGGACAGATACTGGTTAATTACATGAGGCCAACTGACTCACCAATTTCGGTTTTTCTCACAATGTGTCAACACACCACACTCCTTCAGTCTTGAATGATATCCTCCCTGGTGGTTTTGCTTTTATAAAGCAAACAGAATGCATCAGTTTTCCTGAGGTTAAAAATTACCACAAGCCTGTGGCCTACAGCACAGAAATTTATCCTCTCTCAGTTCTGGAGGCCAGAAGTCTGAAATCAAGGTACCGTCAGGGCTGCGCTCCCTCCAAAGGCTCTATTTGTTGCCCTTTCCAGCTTCTGATGGCTGGCAGCATCCCTTGGCTTATGGCCACATCACTCCAATTTCTGCCTAGTCTTTATATCGCTGCCTCCTATGTGTCTGTGTTCTCCCCTGTGTGTCGCTTATAAAAATACTTGTCACCCAATGGATAATCCAGGACGGTCTCCTCATCTCAAGAGCCTTTAACTTCATTACGTCTGCAAAGTTAACATTCACAGTTCTGGGGATTAGGATGTGGATATCTTTTTGGGAGCCGCCTGTCTTGGTCTGTTCAGGCAGCTATAACAAAATACCAGAGACTGAGTGGCTTATAAACAACAAACATTTATTTCTTGGCAGCAGCAGATTTAGTGTCTGGCGAGGGCCTGCTTCCTGGTTCAAAGATGGCGGTTTTTTCACTGTGTCCTCACAGTGGAAGTGGCCAGGGATCTCTCTGGGTTCTCTTTTATAAGGGCACTAATCCCATTCATGAGGGTTCCACCATCATGACCTAATCACCTCCCAAATATCATCACCTTGGGGGATGGGATTTCAACATATGAATTTGGGGGAGACATAAAAATTCAGTCCATTGCACCATTCAGTCTACTACTCAGGGTACCTAAGAACGTGGCCTTTAGAATCAGACTGACCTGAATTCAAATACTGAATTACACACACCTCTCCCCGTTAGTTGGGTCATCTTGATGAGATCACTTAACATCTTTGAACCTCAGCTTCTGGAAAAGGGCCAAGAACTCCTATTCCTCGAGGTTGCTTGTAAGAATGAAATAAACTAATATGTAAAAAGTGCTCAATAAGTGCTCGCTTGCATTACTAATGGTAGGTTTACCCTGCCAGGGTGCACGCTCCTAAGAGCAGGCACCGCCTCTGCTTCCTTCGCAGGTCTAGCCCCAGTCTGCCAACAGTCCATCCTCAGTGAAGACGGGGCGATGAGTTGGCTGAGCAAGTGGCCCAAACAGCCAATGTCACCAATTACGTAAGATTCTCATTTAATTAACACCACAAAATTGGGTTCAAGTTTTCCAGGGATCTAAAGGAGGGGATGAGAGGCTCCCCCCACCTGAGACTTGCAGGGACCAGTTGGCTGGGTTTGGGGCAGAATAGGGCCAGCAGGGCAGGTATAGATAGAGCCCATTGCACTCACTCTGCACATTTGTTATTGTTCTTTGAAATCTCTCCCCATGACCACATTCCTGGAAATGGGAGCGCGGCTGCATTGGAGAAGCTCCAGAAATTTATAATCAGATTGTGATCCCAAACCAACCCCAGAGAAGGGCACTTTTCCAGACCACAACTGGGAATCCACCTAATCGTTTCTGCTGTCCCAGAAAGGCTAGCTGCACTAGCGTATTACAAATATTACAGCACATCTGAATAACCCAGGGAGTGTGTTTAAATGCACATTCCTGGGTCTCACCCAGACTGGCTAACCAAAGCTTTTGTGGGGTGGGGATAGGAACTAACCATTTTAAACAAGCTTCTTAGGTAATTCCAATTCCCTTGAAGAAAACCAGCCACAATAATCAAATTATAATCCAACCCATTCCTTGGCATGGCCTTGATCTCCAAACATTCTACCTAGGAGCCACTATGTCATACTGGAAAGAGTAATAGTTTGCAAGTCAAACAGGATTAAGGTCCAATCCTGGGTTCTCCATAGAATAGCTATGGGACCTTGGGCAAGTTACTTGATTTCCCTGGATCTCAGCTTCCTGTTCTATAAAGTGGGAATATACATCTCAGGGTTGTGGTGTTAATTAAACAAGAATTATGTACAGTGCCAGCACATAGTAGATTGAAGCAGAGACTGCTACTATTCACCAACCCATTTCATCTTCTTCATTGATACACAGCTAGACTCTATTTCCCAGCACCCTTTGCAGCTAGACATGACCACGTAACTAGTTCTCACCAAAGGGATAGAGTTATAAGTTATGGTGCCTATTCTGGGCAAAGGCTTAAGGAACAGATATGCCTCCTCCCTAGGGAACTGGGAGCTACAAAATGGAAGGAGCCTCGGCACCTGAACCGCTAGGTAAGGAGAGCCATCCAGGCTCGACGCGGTGGCTCATGCCTGTAATCCTAGGATTCTGGGAGGCTGAGGCGG
>VBSM01002608.1:24358507-24375528 GCA_008086735.1 Cheirogaleus medius
CTCATAAGTTTTAAACTGTACACCATTTGAGTAGTATGATGAAATCTGGCATCCTGTTCCATCCCACCTGGGACGTGAATCATCCCTTTGTCCAGCATGTCTACACTGCATATACTACCCACCCATTGGTTACTTAGTAGTCACACCTTAGTGATCAGACTGGAAAAACACAGCATATATGGTACTTGGTACTATCTGTGGTTTCAGGCATCCACTGAATGTACCTCCCATGGATAAAGGTGGACTACTATAATTCTAAATTTTAAATGGAAACACACAAGACTTAGAATAGCCAAATTTTGAAAAAGAAGTACCACATTGGAGAACTTATACTACTTTTTAAAAAAACCTACTCTAATCATTGTATTCAAGACAGTGTGTCACTAGCATAAGGGTAGGGAAAAAAGTGTGATCCACAGGAGCTTTCAGAGGAAGAAGACAACAAGCTTGGGTTTTCATGTTTGTATTTTCATTCTTGACAATGGGCACGACATTGGGGAAAGTCTCTTTCATAAATAGTGTTGGGAAAACTGCATATCCACACGTAGAAGGAAGAATGAAATTAGACCCTTATTTCATCTCATATACGAAAATCAGCTCAAAATGGATTAAAAACTTGCATGTAAGACCTGAAACTGTAAAACTAGCAGGAAATAAAACCAAAAATAGACAAATGAGATTACATCAAACTAAAAAAAGTTTCTGTGCAGCAAAGGAAACAACAGAGTGAAGAGACAACCTACAGAATGGGAGAAAATACTTTGCAAATCATACACCTGATAAGGGGTTATAACCAAAATATTGAAGGAACTCAAAACTCAATAGCAAGAAAGAAAACCACCCAATTAAAATGTGGGCAAAGGACCTGCATAGATATTTCTCAAAAGACATACAAATGGCCAATAGGTATATGAAAAAATGCCCAACATCACTAATTATCAGGGAAATGCAAATTAAAACTACAATGAGATATCACCTCATCTATGAGAACAGCTATCATTAAAAAGGCGAAAGTTAAGTGTTGGCAAGCATGTGGACAAAAGGGAACCCTTATACACTGCTGGTGGTAATGCAAATTGGTATAGCCTTTATGGAAAACAGTACGGAGGTTTGTCACAAACTACCATATGATCCAGCAATCCCACTACTGGTATATATCCAAAGGAAATGAAATCAGTATGTCAAGAAGATATCTGCACTCCTACGTTCACTCAGCATTATTCACAACAGCCAAGATATGGAATCAACCCAAGTGTCCATGGACACATGAATATAAGAAGAAAAGGTTGTACATATATACAATAGAATATATATATTCAGCCTTAAGAAAGAAGGAACTCCTGCAACATCCAACAACTTGGGTAAACCTGGAGGACATTGTTAAGTGAAACAAGCAAGACACAAAAATACTGAATGATCTCACTTATACCATGGAATCTAAAAGAGTCCAACTCATAGAAGCAGAAAATAAAGGTGGTTCCCACACATGGGGGTGATGTGGGTCAAAGAACACACAATTTCAGTTAGACAGGAGTTCAAGAGGTCTATAGTATAACATGGTAACTAGAATCAATAACATTGTATTATATACTCAAAAATTACTGAAAAGTTAAGTGTTCTCACCACAAAAAAAATGAGGTAATACATATGTTAGTTAGCTTGATTTAACCAATCCAGAATGTGTATCTATTTCAAAACATGTTGTATACCATAAATACATAAAATTTTTATTTGTCAATTAAGGAATCAGCATAAACTCTTCGATGCTTCAGAGAGAGCTGATTAACATTTGAAGGCAATGTCTTTGGCAAACACGGGGGAGGGGGGTCCTTTAATTACATATGTATGTAATAAAGGGGGAAAAAAGCCACCATGGTTTTCAATTTTAAATTTTATTAAAGTACAGAGTTAAGAAGTTTTGAGTTTTTTACATAGGAAAAGACCGGTCACCTTCAGATGCCTTATACAAAAATTAACATTCAAAAAACATATAAATCCATAATTGGCTTTGTGACTAAAGGGGAAAAATAACTATTTTAGAAGTTAGCAAAATTCTAACCATATCAGAGACCATTATAAATTTCAAACAGTAGATTTACCACACATATTGCATTTTCAAATTCTAATATAGCAAAACATAACCACATAATTTGGCTATAGCTTATTGTTTCAGAAAAGTTTAAAAAATTAACAAAGTTATATCTATAAAACTTTTGTAGAGTTTTTTTGCAAAGTAAAAAAGCTTAAATCTTTCATAAAGTAAAACAAAACAATTCTCTTAAACTTCTTATAAATAGCCCTCAAGACATATATTACACATCTGTCGTAAGCTTTCTTTACCTGAGAGAATTTCCCAGGATCTTTTATCCCCAAAGGATTACCTTCACAAATTCTTCCATCATGTCACTCACATGAATACGATTAAACCCTTCTACAGAAAAAGACTGGGACATATGCATTCTTAATCCACTCTTCCCCATTTAAGTTTTTTTCTCTGAAAGAATTCTATTTTTTTTTTAAATAAACACTCTTTGGTAAAGCCAAATATTTTAACCTTTCAAAATGACCACTTTTGTGAATGACTTGCTGAGGAAGAAAAAAAGAGAGATCTAAAGATCTGTGGGAACTGCTCTCCAGTCTTGTGAAGTCAAAGGTCCAACACTAGACAACCCATCTCTGCCTGAAATGCAAAACTAAGTTTATCAGCAAGTTACGGGGAATATCCTACAGAGAATCTTGTGAGCCAGGTGGCCACTGCACTGTCCTTGATGAAGGAGGCCCCAGTGTCCTTTCTGGGTGTGCAGGGTCTGACTTAGCTCAAGGCCAGTCCCTTCCTCATTGTAGGTTAAGTCCTCTTTCATTTTGAAGAGGAACAGGACATGTGCGTACACCAAAAAGGGACACTTTAGAAACACAATAAAGGGAGGGGAAAAGCCCAGGCAGCTTAAACACAGGCTCTGGAATTCCCTTCACAGGGTAGCAGGAAGCACCAATGGTGGTAAAAAACTTCTGGCAAAACTTAAATAAATACATCATCTTAAAAAGGCAGAGGGTGACAATGTTGGGGTAAGCTTGGGGAATTAACACCACACTGAGGTCATTCATGACGCAAGACCCTCTGAGGAAATGGAAATAAGCAATGTCGTATGGCAAAGAGAATCCCAAAGGCCCAATAACCCCACCCTCCATACAGCCTCACATGCACGTCTGTCTCCTCCATAGAGCAGCTCCAAATACCTCTGGCAAACACTTACTTCAGACAATTTCCTAGGAAACTGTGAGGACAAAACCAAAACCAATTAAACAGTATTTTTTAAAAAGCTCAACTGGGTAGGAGAGTGATAAGGTTTCTGAAGTCTTAGAAACAGTCTCTAGTCTTCAGTCAGGTAACGCATGTAGGTAGAACACTCCCGTAAGAACAGCCCCTCCCACTCGGTGTTTGTACTCATCAAAGTGAGAGGGAAACATTTTCTACACCAGATGAATGACACAGACAAACGTACACATGCAATATTTAAAAATCTTCTTCAACTTTCATTGCTAAAGGCGTCTGACCAGCAGCTTCCGGGAATACGCTTTCTAAATCCTGTACACAAAGTTGTAGGAACCAAAGGTCTATTATTTTAAAAAGTTATCAGTGAGTTAATCAACTTAACATCACTATTATAGCAACTCAAAGCAATTGGCACAATTTTTCCAGTTTCTTAAATCATAATAGCACAAAAATGTAGACTCTTTAAACCCATGAATGTTGACTCTTCACCTGAGTATTGTTTGTCACAATTAATAATCATTAATTTAGTCAACTTATTTTTATGCCCTCCATCCTCAGAGTAGTACATCCACCTCTTTTTTAGTCATCCAGATAAACCTACTAGTTTTTTCAGTTGGGAATAAAAATCAAAGCAATTGGAACTCTTCCTCTGGCATCAGACCAACCTTCAGAAGGGAACTGTGTGCCACAAGACTTGCGTGGCTAGAAAACGTGGGCGGGCTGGGCTGGCCCCAGAAGGAAGCTACAAGGGCCTTCCACAGGCAACGTCCCCTGTTTGTGTTTCCCTGAGCTTCTTTCTGCAGAGGAAAAGGGGCTAACAAAGGCCAGCCAAGGAACACATGGCTTTGTCAGCTCAACCTTGACCTGGTGGAAGGGCCAGTTCCAAAGCTGTATCAGCTGGCTGCCAGACCCAGCTGAGAAGACAGATCGAGGACTCTAGTAGACCCCGGCAGGAGAGAAACACGATGACACCAGTTAGACACTACCCTGGCTCTTGATCTGCTTGTCTCACAGTGTTTCCAGTCTGGGCTCACCCAGAGCCCCAGCTCACTGCACCACCCACCGTGTGGTGTGTGACATACAGCCCCGCTCCCCAAGCCTGGTCCTGGCCCACAGAGCGCCCGCTGCCACTGGCCTAACCAGGGTGTCCCGGGTTAGCACAGCGCTATTCATTTTGAGACTCCGGATGGATCTTTGAACTGCTGAGTACAAAAAGCTTCTGCCCTTCAAAAAGAAATGTGATGAAGTTTACCAAACAAGGATCTCTTACACACACAGAGTGCCTTTTAAAACTGAATCTCAAACACTATAAATAGCAACGTTCTAAAGGAATTCATCCCCTGTGCCTGGTTCTCCCTTGGTTTTCTTGGGAGGAGGGCAAAGAAGTGAACAGAAATGAAGAGTATGACAATTTCTCCCACCGGCATTTTGGCACACGGGAGCTCAGCTCAGGTGGGTTCCAATTCCGCCCAACTAGTACAGTAGGCCACAGAGAAAACATCTAGGCTGTCCTTTTATGCTCTCAGACCCTCGCTTCCAGAGAGCTCGAGAAGACTCTTTCTACTCTGCACGAAATACTAACAGGAGAGCCCCCAGGGCATCTCCATTGGGTGTCTTTAACACATTGAATGCCACACTAGAAAAAAATTTTTTTCCTTGGGGCCAGTGTTTTATTAAAACAAAACGATCCTTTCTAATGTGTTATTTTTTATTGTTTTCTGTACGTGAGTTATATGCAATGCAATCCACATTTTTAGAATTAAATTGTCAGTGTTAATTATAACAATAAGAACATTAATAAGTAAGAGTTTCATGAACCAGCTGCAGGGTTTTGCTTCACGAGGCCCCAAGCTCAAAACAAGTGACATGGCAGTCAATGTGTTAATGGACCTTTGCACTGTGTACACCTCTTCCCTGACCAAGAACATCATCACTGAAAATGGACATCTTGGGTAGCTGCCGAAAGTCAAGTCTCTGTGGGTATTACTTTACAAGTATGTGTTCTGGAAGTTTCTGTGGAGGTTGTCTATGGCTTAATTAAATATCCCCAACCACCTACCTTTTCTGAAAGTATATTTGGTCATTTCCATAACTTGTCTAACAGGCAGGATCTGCCTGAGGGCTGTGTGAGGTGGTGCCTGGGATCCTCACCTCAGGAAATTCTCCCCTCAGCAAATCTACATCAAGGAAACCGTAATGGTCCCATTACAGATCTGGAAAACAAAAGCTCTTTTGCTCTGACAATTTCAAAGGCCTCAAGGTGGAGGAGGAACGGAGGGGCCGACCTTAACAACTGAAAGAGTGGTGCAGCAGGCTTCGTCAGGAAGCATCTTTTCAGGTAAGGTCCTTAGAGCATTATTATTGTTTACGGCACAAACAAGTGAGCGTGACAGCCCTCCATCGCACAGGCAAAGGAAATAACATGAACCTTGTTCTATAATCGTGTGAACAACACCACAAACAAGCGCCACACTTACTGCAGTAACTCGGACCAGGTAGTGATAACACGGTAGGGAAACACACGGTGGAGATCAGGCAAATTGTGCTTTTTCACATTATTATTGAATATGAAGATGCTGGGCCCGGAAAGGATGAGGACACCCCTGGGAAGAGAGTCAAGTCTGTGATTCCCAGCATCACACCCTCACAGGGAAGCAGCTTGTACCCTATAAATATCAGGGGCCCTGCAGGCCGCGTCCCATGCTCAAAGCCCACTGGGGACGAGGCTCCAGGAAGGAGAAGTGAGAGGGGTCTGGAGTCTACCAGGGGCAGGGGGCCTCAAAATTTTGGTATGTTTTGCTATTCCAAGGATGAGAGTGACAGGCCACACAAGGTAGGTTTTTATCCCCGTGAAGAGACGTTGTGCCCCGAACTCTGTTTTAGTAAAAAAATGTGCAGAAGGAAAATACCAACATAACTACTATCCAGTTTCTAGCGGTAAGACAAATAAAAACATAATATTATCACCCATGATCAGTTTGGCTGAAAATTTCAAGTCCTTTGGGACAAACTGGTAGTTTCTTTTTGAATTAACAATTAAAAAGCTGATAGGGAGATTTTTTTTTTCTGAAAGCCTTTTCAGACCCACTCAAGCACAGGGCACCAGTCACTGCTCACACCCCTGGGACACTGTGCAAACGATGTTGCCATACGGCTGCAGGCCTGCGGAGCCAAGGGCAGCGCGGACGTCCTCAAACGGAGAAGTGCGGAGCAGGACGGCAGAGAGGAGCGACCAGCGTCCCCAGGTACAGCAGCACGCAGATCCAGCAGGAGGCCATCTTGACCCAGAAGATGGACCAGCTCCCGGTGAAGAAGGCTTCGATGTGGGCGCTTTCGTAGCTGTGGAGACAAGAGACTCAGCTGTGGTCGGAGCAGGAACAGTTGGGGGGGGGTGTCTAGTTTACTGTCTCCCTGCTTCCTGTCCCACCCTCAGCCTTTCTCTTTCCTTCTTTAACAACTCAACTGTGATATAATTCACACCCATGTCAGTACACAATTCGGTGGCTTTTAATATGTGCCTGGACAGACGTGTGCAGCTGTCACCACAATCCACTTTAGAACATTCTTGTCACCGCAGGAAGAAATCCTGCACCCCTTAGCTGGCCTCCTCTTCCCACTGCCCCCGTCCCCCTGCATTCACCAACCTAATCTACTTTCTGTCTCTATGGACTTGCCTATCTCGTACAGTTGATATAAAAGGAATCATGTGGCCTCTTATAACTGGCTTTTTCTACTTAGCAAACTGTCTTCAAGGCTCACCCATGTAGTAGCGTGTATCAGTACCTCATTCTCTTTTATTGCTCCACTGCATGGATATAGCACCTTTTGTTTACCCATTCCCCAGAGGATGGGTAGGAGCTACCTGCACACGTGTTGAATGAATGAATAAAGGAAAGCACAATGGGTCTAAACGGCTACGCCTACTTATCAGTCAAACAAATTATGATACAACTCAAACTTTGGATCTGTAGAAAAAGTATGAACCTCTGTGTAGTGACATTTGAGTTGTTTCCACTTTTTGGCTATTACGAATAATGCCGCTAGGAACATTAATGTATAAGTTTTTGTGCAGACATATTTTTCTTTTTGTCTTGGGTATATATACTTAGGAGTGGGATCGCTGAATCATACTGTAACTCTGTTTAACTGTTTAAGGAACTACCAAACTATTTCCCAAAGCAGCTTCATTTTACATTCCTACCTACAATGTAAGAGGGTTCGAATTTCTCAACTTCCTCAATGTTTGTTATTATCTGCCTTTTTAATTCTAGCTCCCTCCAGCCAATGAAGTCTTCCCCAATCACTGTGTTGAAACTGCCACCCCCACCATCCCACCCCGCTGCATATTCCTCCTTCCCCTTCCTCATTTTATTTTTCTCCCCAGTACTCACCACCATCTGACACACTGTACTTGATTTGAGTCACGGTCTGTCTCTCCCACTAGACTATAAGCCCTGCCACCTAGAACAGTGAGGCATATAGGAGCTACCTGCACACGTGTTGAATGAATGAATAAAGGAAAGCACAATGGGTCTAAATGGCTATGCCTAGCTTATCAGTCAAACAAATTATGATACTACTCAAACTTTGGATCTGTAGAAAAATTATGAACCTCTTTGTAGGGACAGGGAAAGCCAGGCCCATCAGGCACTGCCAAGTTAAAAAAAAAAACAACAACAAAACTTCCAGAGGTAAAACATGTGTAATGTCGTTTGTGTAAAGAAAATTCCACAGCCTTGTAAATGCATAGAAAAGGAATGAGACGATACACACCATAGCGGTGGTTATCTGAATATGTGTGGAGATGTCAGTTTGTTACTTTTCATAGTTCCACATTGGTTCATTTTGTAAAAAAAAAGATGTTTCAAACTTTGTAATGAAAATGCAGGAAAAAAGGGGAAAAAAGAGACACACAAAATTTAAAGTAGGGGGGAAAAAGTGATATTTTCTCTTTCTTAGAAGCACATGATAGCTTAGGAAGTTCACATTTTTGCTCCATTACTATTACTATGTTTTCCAGAGTGCCCATATGGAGCTCACCTTCCATTTTCTTAAAGTTAGAGTAAGCACCACCAATTTCCAGGGTTAAAAACAAGCCAATCAACTGTTAAGAACTCAGAACTGTTTCCTGTAAAGGTTGTGAGTGCAGCAGAACTGAGGTAAGATTGAGTTGATTCCAGGAGATTTGCTAAGTGTCACAGCACTTTATTACTTTTAGAGATGGGATCTCACTATGTTGCCCAGGCTGGTCTCGAACTCCTGGCCTCAAGTGATCCTCCCATCTCAGCCTCTCAAGTCTTTGGGATTACAGGTGTAAGCCACTACATCCGGCCTGTTTTAGCACTTTAAAGGACAGTACTCTTAAGACTGCCGCTTTAAAAATGTCTAAGCAAAGGGCTACTCACTTGAACCAGCTGGTTATGGTCATCATCACATAGAGGGAAGCCAAGAAGAACACGAAGTGGAAGTAGGAATAGTTATAGACGGTGCCTCTCTTCTCGTCGTAAATGACGCGTGGTCCCTCCTTTACCTGCTGATGCTCTTCAGTGTCTGTGAATCACAGAAGGAGCCCAAGTTCAACAAGTGAACACACGTGAACTGAACCGGTTAGCAAAGCCACATTCACCAATTCAATCTCAGGGGCTGTTGAGCAGAAAAGATGTCAAAAAGCTTCTTGTACCCTCAGGCAACTTAAATCTGTGCCATGAGCACAAAACTCCACCCTACTCCAGTAACTTCTGTAACAGGATAAGTTACCTAATGTCACATTTATTTTAACAGAGCAGAAGAAAGAGAGCCCTAAAAGACATAAAACTTATTATAAACCTAGCAGAAAGTGAGAGTAGACCAAGAATTCTCAGCTCTTGGAATCCCTGGAATCCTCTAATCCAAGAAAGAAAGTAAGTTGAAGGAAAGAAATAGCCCCAAAATATTATTTTGAGGACCTTGTGGTATTTTCCAAATTATTCCTTTAAAAAAAGAGTACATTTGCTTCTTCTAGATCTCACTGTATAATTTAACTTAAATATGAGCCAAAATATAGACTCACTTTCCTTGCCAGAATACCCAACACAAACAAACAAAACCCAGCTACCCATGAGGAAGAATGTGAAAAGTATATAAATAGTAAACCAGTTTTGGAATAAAAATTTTTCCTTACTATTCAACTTATTTGTGTCTGACTCCCAACTGCCTACAGACTGGAGCTGCAGGTCTGCAGGGCCACACAGATGCAGAGAATAAAAGCGCTCTGCTTACCCTCTCCACTGAGATCGAAGCAAAAACAGCACCGAGCTATCTGTGAAAGCAAGAGAGACAGAGTCAGGCAGCTTGTTTTCTGTTCCCTCCCTCCATCAGTAAGGCACAAGGGGCCGTCTACCTGCCACACCTTCCCCTATTCGAGCCACATCCCACACTCTGAACTGCACACTTTATTCCTTCAAGAGGTTTTGACTAAGCATCTGTTCTTTCCCAGATGTGCTAGGTGCTGGTGACAGGAAATACCATGGATGGAGATGTACCACAGGGTCCCCCTTCAAAGGATGTGGAGCTTGCTCCTGCTGGGAACAGAGCCTCCAGGCATCAGCCCCTTTACCCTTCCTGGGTAACCCTCATTGAATGGCTGTAGACAGCAGTGGGGATAAAGGCCCAGCCACTCTGACACCTGGGGGACAACTCTGGAGCACCCCCTGGGGAGAGCAAAGCTTTGTCTGGCCAGCACCATGCACTGATTCCTAATATCCTGCCCGACCAGCTCTGCCTGGGCGCCTGCTTCTGCAGAACTTGGTGTGGAACACACAACGAACACAAGGGCCGCTCTCCTGGCGCTCCCTGCCTCCCGGGCTTTGCTTTCCATGCTGCTTCATGAAATCCTCTTCAACCTCTCAGGCTGGGATTACTATCCTGTCTACAGTTGAGGAAACAGAGGTCGGGCAGGTTAAATAACTGGCCAAAGTCACCAAAGTAGCTTAGTGACAGAAGTGGGACGCACCAATGCAGGATGGGGACTCTGAGGTCCACAATTCACAACTGGTGACACGCGGTATCTAGGAAATGGTGAAGCAGATAGAGCCCGAAATGGTGAAGCCAAGGAATGTGGAAACAGAATGCCTGCCCACATTTCCTACAAAAACCCGCCGCTGCGCTGGCCGTGAACAGGGATGGACGGGATGCCTTTGAAGCGTCTTTGGTACCTTTCGAATTTCATTTCGTTATCTCTTATCCACTTGAAATAGTGAACTTAATTTTTAAAAATCAAGTTATAAAAAATTAGTTCATGATTCCAGAGGGACTCTGGTAAACAGAGTAAGAAAAGTACCATGTATCAAGACAGCCTGGGAAATACTGGGTCCTTGGCACTTTCTGGCTGAAGACATTTGAACTACAAAGAGCAGAAAGCCTAGGACGAGGATATGGCAGCTGAGCCCTCAACCCATTTGCACCTCAAGGCCAAGCCCCTGTTTCCCTGCTTGTCGAGGAAACCTGTAATAGAGGTTTCAGCCTTGATTGGACCTTGGGTCAAGTGGCACAGTCGAAAAGTCACAGATTCATTCAGTGGGACAAAGACATGGTATGCTAGGGTCCCAGTTCCTTTGAAGCTTAAATTACCACAAGAAACTAATAACTCTCCCTTTCAAAGTTGTACCCTGTGAAACGTGATGCAGGAGAGCAAAGCGACTTCCACCCTGCATACTCTCCAGTTCAGAAGGAAACACTGGGATGTTTTTCCCTGGACTGAAAAGAAAAATATCCTCTCTTAAATCTAACTTAGAGGCTTGCTGTTCTTTGAGCTTGAACTCTGTACACAATAGGGACATTGAAACCATAACCGTCCAACCTCAGCAGGTGGTCACCCAGTCAGTGGTGAGAACAAACGCCTGCCTTCTAGAGACCATTCCCTTCTGCATAACAGGCAGTAACGTATTCAAACTCAGCACAGTTTTCTCCTTGAAGCGACAGAAAGAGCTGGTGAATGACGCTGGCAGACTGACAAACTTAGATAACGGTTCCCTATTTCCAGGTCAGGTGCGGAACACCATCCCCCGACACCCAGCTGCAGAGTGAACTGCCCATATCTGGACTGATACCAGGGTTCTTCCATCCAGAGAAAGCTATTAGGATGCAGCCGGTGGCCAGACACCATGCCAGGTCAGCAGCGAAGTCTTGACCATGGGCAGCTGTGGTCAAGAACACAGACTCTGGAACTAAAGTGTATGGTCTCTAGCCTAGAAAACTGAAACCTGCAAGGTTCAAATGACTTAACTTTTCTGCTTTTCCCCTCTTTAAAATGAAGATACTAGTGCCTCACTGGGTTTTAATGAGGATTAAATGAAGTCACATATGAAGAGCCTAGACGCATGCCAGCACATGGCAAGTGCTATAAGTCTTAGCCATCACTGGAACCCCTAGTTCTTTTTATTCTTGGGTCAGGGCTGAGGCGTTTCCTGGTTGCCTCCATGGGATTCGACCTTTCTCACCTTGGAGGATGGTCCATTCAGAGCCCCAGAGAGACTATTGCACAATTAACAAAATAACAGACATTTCATTGGTCGGGTGCGGTGGCTCACGCCTGTCATCCTAGCACTATGGGAGGCTGAGGCGGGCGGATCGCTCAACATCAGGAGTTTGAAACCAGCCTGAGCAAGAGTGAGACCCCGTCTCTACTAAAAATAGAAAGAAATTAATTGGCCAACTAAAAATATATATATAAAAAATTAGCCAGGCATGGTGGCGCATGCCTGCAGTCCCAGCTACTCGGGAGGCTAGGCAGGAGGATCGCTTGAGCCCAGGAGTTTGAGGTTGCTGTGAGCTAGGCTGACGCCATGGCACTCTAGCTGGGGCAACAGAGTGAGACTCTGTCTCAAAAAAAAAGAAAAAACCCAAAAAGCAGACATTTCATTGACCAACAGGTATCAGCTGAACATCCGATTCTTTGGATGTGCAGGTGGAGGGCTTCACTAAGAGCCTGAAACCAATGTGTTTATCATTTACAATTCTTTACCCTGTGAAACGCCCGCCTGATGAAACTGACACACAGTTAAAGGAATTAATGTACCTACAGTGTTCAGCACGGCGTCTGGCACGGAGCAGATACAGTTCCTCCCTTCCTGCCTTTCTCTCTTCCTTCTGAACAGCTGTTACATAATCTCTCAGCCATGTTATGTATGGAGGGCACGGACAGGTATGAACAGATGAACAGACTAGAAATAAACCCATGCACACTCCATTATGACAGAGGAAGAGAGCACGGTGGCAGCCTGACAAGGCCACCCAAGCCTCTGGCAGGGAGCGGGCAGCAGGATACCACGCAATAGGCCAGCTTTGCTGGAGAAAAATCAAGAATCAACTGATTCATTTTAATCCCACAGCATACACAGGAAAACATTTCTTTTTCAATACCAAAATTTTCTTTCTTGAGCAGAAAAACAGGATCATGGCGTGCAGACCGAAAAAGACACAAATAAACACAAAAGGTCCTCCTGCGAAATGGGTCTCTTGAAACGAAGCAGGACAGGAAAAGGAAATGAACTTACTTCCAGTTCAGGAGCTGCGTAGCGCCCCTGCAGGGCATCAGAACTTGATCTCGTTGTGGATGTCAAACTAAGAAACAAACAGAAAAGTCAGCAGGGCTTATTAACATGTTATATCACATGGACTAAGGGGACAGCTGGCTGGCCAGTGTTCCAGTGAGAGGCTCACTGTAACCTATAGTTCAGGCTGACCAAATAAAAGCAGTCTATTTCATTATCTCACTTTATTCCCAACCGGCTGGCTGATCCTATAGTTGATGTCTTTTTATATGGATTGCATTAGATCATTTTATGCAAAGAGAAATTTGTAGGTAGCGAAGTAAGATGGCTTTTGGTCCCATATCTTGGCTTTCAGTATTGGTTTTTGCCACTCCTCCCTCAAATGCAGTAATAATTTTCTAATTTCACTTTATCTTTCCCTCCCTTTGAGGGGATCAAAAGGGATGAGAGAGCCCAGAGATGGCAATAGAAATCAGGGACACGAAAGCAAAGGCCATGGTTATTTACTGCGACAGCCTATGGCACCACAAGGTTTTCTGTTTGGAAATTTAACACAGAGTAGCTGTCAGTGTGATAAAAAAAATTCTTCCTGTCATTATCCCCATACCTAGAGAGGTAAAACGTTAGAACATTTGGCTTACGGGGTAAAATAATTTATTTTTCCTAAAGACAAAAACATGGCAACATTTTAAGCAAATAGAAATATATACAAATCTTAGGGTTCCGGCTAACTTTATAGATGCATTTAGCAAATATTTGCTGGAAGGCTACTGTGTGTCAGGCCTGTTCTAAGCACTGGGGATTCACTGGCGAGAAGGGTAGCAACCCCGCTCTCATGCAGCCTCTGAGCTTCTGGGACAGGCCAAGCAGTGTTGGTGCTCAAGAAGCTGGTCTGTTGTTGGACATTCACCTCAACCAAATGAACCTCGGGGGGCATCACAGCCTCCTCTGTGTGCTCTCGTCTTCTTTCCCAGGGAGGGAAGAGATCAATGAGATGCACAAAAATGATAAGAAGCCTTCTTTACAAAGAGGTCCGCTGGGATCCAAGCACATCTCTTCTCTCGTGGTCCACTCAAGTATAATAGTATCTCTTTCATTTTGGCTTTGAACTGATGGATGCTAATCTAGGCCCTTCCCGACTGTCAGCCTGGCTGGGGGAATGACAGCAACATTTCCCAGTGGCTGTGCCCCCAAGGAACACATATGTGCTGCTGCATTTAAGAGCAGCCCATGTTTTGTGAATACAAGTTATGATTCAGTAGAATATATGCCGGGGAAAACATTTTTCCGTAAGGAAAACTGTTAACTTTTAGTTTTAAGAAGAGATCAGTATCTGAAATTTTCATCTGAAAGATGGCATTCGTTCTTTAAACTAGAGTTAGAATAAACATTCCATTTTATAAATTTTTTGGATTAAAATGGTTTCCGAAAAACAAAGTTTTTGATTCTGGCTCCTTTTCCACTTCACTTCACCATTGAAGGGCACTAAAATGGGGAAGGTTTTGTTTTTATTTCTAAAACTATCTACATTCAGTTCATCATTAGTGCCATGTGACTTCTACAAATAAGTGGTACCCTAAATTTAAAGTCGTTATTAAATCATAGCCTTTCCCCATGAAACACTCTTCTTGGAATTATCAAGAAAAGATTGTTTTATAAGCTCTTTAAGCCTGGGAAATTCTCATTGTCTGCATTCAGGCTATTATTACAAAGACCCATCTGTTTGGTTGACACAGCATAAATTGCTAGAAAACAATTCCTGGGTTATCCATAACTTCTCTTCTGGGGCTAAGGTATGTGTGACTTTAACTCAGAACTTCCCATAGGGGCAGGGGGAGACTAACAGCATTGGGTTGGGACGATGCTTTATCATGGGGACAACATCTAACACACTGTAGTGTGCTTACTGTCTCTGGCCCCCTCCCACAAAATGCCAGCTATGTCTTGCTGTCACTGTGACAATCAAAAAAAAAAAAAAAAAAAGAAGCTTCTCCCTTTCCCCACCTGCAACACTGCAGCGTCCAGAGCCCCTTCTGTATTGGCAGAATGGGGCACAAGTCAGGTGCTACTCCGTACCTGCGCTGCAGTTGTTTTGGAGCTTGGCTGGATCACAGAAAATCTCTAAAGAACATGTACAAACCTTCCTGTTAGACATAACAGATTCTGCCTCCCTGACAAGCTTACAGGGCAAGCACTCGATAGATCTGATGACCATTCCCAGCCTCACTGTGATGAAGCTCAATCATGTTCCCACCATGCTATATAATCAGTGACTCACAGCCCCCAAAGAAGACCCAAGTTCTGTGTGAATAGGGGTGGGGGTGGAGGAGGCACACCACGCTACTGATGCGGAGCCATGGCGATTTCTAGCTGGCAGGTCAGGCAGGGGCAGGATTGCCAAAGTGAGGATACAAACCTCCCGTTACATTTTTTCTCTTAAAGCAGCAGGCCCAGAACATACCAAAAGAATGAATATCCCTTCTTGATTTTCCAATGTTTCTCAGTTTCCTCAATCTTCTCTGCAACACCATCATAACAACCTTGTACCTAATTCTACATGGCCTGCCGTGCAGCTGCGAATATCCCATTTTGAACTAGGGAGCTGTCTGGCATTTAGTAAGGATTGGTAGTTTTTCTAATTTTATATTCAAAAAGATAGTTTCAAAGATAGCTTAAACACTAAGATTTGCTTTCTCTTAAACACAGATAAAAGTGAAATAGCCAGGAAACATTTTATAGCACGAATGCTTCCTAACAACATAATTATGCAAGTCATCCAGCTTATCTTTTGCCCAAGAGAAGGAAAGACATTACTCCAAGCCATTTCGGAAAAGAGAGAGAGAGAGAGAGAGAGAGAGAGAGAGAGATATTATCCACCTGTCTCTCTACATACTCCAGCAAAGGAGACTCAAGGCAATGTTTCCTGGAAGGGAGTAGCGAGTGACAGGAATAAGCTCCAAGTCTCTGTTTTCTCGTCTGCATTAATACAATGATGAGACTGAACCTGATCAACTCCAGGATCCTGTCCAGCCTGACAGTGTGAGCTTGAAAGCAGCAGAATAACAATTTCAATCAAAAGCTGCAGACCAAGGAGGGAATTAAGGAACAGCTGGTGGAAGCCAGGGCTCGCTACAGCAAGGATCTAGGACTAAAGGGGTATGGACGGATGGGCCTATAGAAATAGCCACCAGGGAACTCCTGCGGTGGCCAAGGTGAGGGCCTACATGGGGTCCGATCTGTGACGCTCCTTCATAGCAATCATTACTGGGTGCAATAGAACAGAACAGCAATGTCCTTTTTCTCTGGAGAAAAGGCAGCCCCAATCTGAAAGCCAGGGGCCAGGTTTTGGCTGAGACAAGACAGCAAGGAGTAGAATATATTCCTGGTGAGTGCCCCAGCAGCAGGACTAAGGACACAGATGATCCCAGAAGAAGTAAGTGTTTGGTGAGTAGGGAGGAAAGCAGAGCAAGTCTTCTAGCTTTCCATAATACAGAAAGGGAAAGTTGCTGGTTTTTTTCTCCCTCTAATCCACATACTGCCTACAGCAGGAGTCTTCAAACTAAGGCCCGCGGGCCACATGCGGGTGTTTTTGCCCATTTGTTTTTTTACTTCAAAATAAGATATGTGCAGTGTGCATAGGAATTTGTTCATAGTTTTTTTAAAACTATAGTCCAGCCCTCCAACGGTCTGAGGGACAGTGAACTGGCCCCCTGTTTAAAAAGTTTGAGGACCCCTGGACAGTCTCTGGCTTCCTACAATTTCTATCAAGAATTCTAGAAATTCCTGCAATCATATTCAAATGTTAGTTCCTACCCAGACAACATGGCCTCTTTTTGTAACATCCTCCAACCTTCCATGCCTCTGAGTCAGGAAGGAAAACGTAAATTCTAAGAAGTCAAGATTTGAAAAACCCCTAATTGGGCAGGCTCCCACCCCTAGCAGCATTCCTTTCCTCCCATCCCTATTGAGTCTGAATTCATGTTCTCCTGGAGCTGCAGTGGGTAATTACAGAAAACATCAATCACACCGACCCCTGACATGCTAACTCGGAGGAGGCATAAACTGCCCATCCCCACGGAGTGAGTTCCTGCTCATGGATGACAGACGCATCCCATGGAACAAGCTGGTATTCTTCATGTCCACTTTGCATGAGCTGCTGTTTTATGTCTCCTCATCCCATCCAGCACTACAGTTTTGTTTTTGTTTTTTTTTTATTC
>VBSM01002608.1:24375628-24404767 GCA_008086735.1 Cheirogaleus medius
ATGGGCACTTGGGTTGTTTCCACAACTTTGCAATTGTGAATTGTGCTGCTATATGTCACACCTACTTTTGAAGGAGATGCCTCAACTACTTAACAACAGCATCATGGGTTTTAGCAGAAAAAGGACATTTCCTGTCTTTCCTGTACCATGCACAGAATGACCACGTATGCAGCACTTTGCATTCTTTCCGTCATCAACAGAAGTAATGCTATTTCCTTTAGATCAGAAAACTACCAGGACATTCTGGCACATACTATCTCTTCCTCACTTTGGGCTCCCATGCCCTCTATAATACTGTAGCAACTACTACTATTCAGGCATCTTTTAAAGGTAATCATTAGTCAATGGAGCTGCAGCATACCATATTTTTATGTTATTAATATAATATATTAATTTTAATATATAATATATAATATAAATACAAGTAAGGTAAATGAAGTTCAAACATCAAGAGTTCATGCTTTAACACTACCTTTTTACTTTTAGCTATTTTCCTGCTTCCTCAGGTGGTATTTGTTTTGCTGCCTCACAACTGCTGAAACTTATTTAAATTCTTTTCCTGTAATTTTAACGTATGCAAAAATGGCCATAAGTAACTCTCCAGACTTACCATGAATATGAGATGCATGCAATCAAGAGGAAAGTACCCAGCCCAGTAACCAAGTTTTCATCTCGGTACAGGTCTTGACCAAGGTTGGGCACACAGATGGTAACATTCTTTCCATGCTCATCTAGAACTTGTAAAGAAAAAAACAAAGTAATTACAGTCAAATTAGAAAAGTCTATTGTAACCCACAGAAGCATTCATTTTGGGAAAATGCCAGGTAACTTTGGTGTCCCCTTTTAGAACAATGAACATTTATCACTGGAAACTTCTACTCTATAGTCTGCTTCCAAGCAGACTGGACTTTTGCTATTTAAAAGAACCACTCTCCCATGTCGCCACCACACACTTGAAACAAGACCCTCAGATTCTAGCTCAGTGCATTGATTTTGTATCCCGACACTATGCTGAATTCGTTTATCAAGTCCAAGAGTTTTTTGGTGGAATCTTTAGGGTTTTCTAGATATAAGATCAAATTGTCAGTGAACAGAGACAACTCGACTTCCTCCTTTCCAATTTAGATGCCTTTTATTTCTTTCTTTTGCCCGATTGCTCTGGCTAGGACTTCTATCTTCAATAGGAGAGGGGATGGTGGACATCCTTGTCTTGTTCATTTTTAGAGAGAATGTTTTCAACTTTTCCCAATTCAGTGTGATGTTGGCTGTGGGTTTGTTGTATATGGCCTTTATTACTTTGAGGCATGTTCCTTCTATGCTTAGTTTGTTAAGGGTTTTTATCATGAAACGATGCTAGGTTTTATCAGATGCTTTTTCTGCATTTATTGAGATGATCATTTGGTTTTTAGTCTTCATTCTATTTATATGATGAATCATATTGATTTGCATATGTTGAACCATCCTACCATCTCTGGGATAAAACCTACTTGATTATGGTATATTATCTTTTTGATGTGTTGTTAGCGAGGATTTTGTTGAGAATTTTTGCATTTATGTTCATCAGGGATATTGGTATAGTTTTCTTTTTCTGTTATATCCTTGTCTGGTTTTGGTATCAAGGTGATACTGGCTTCATAGAATGAGTTAGGGAGAGTGCCCCCCTCCTTGAATTTTGGAACAGTTTCAGGAGGATTGGTAGTAGTTCTTTTTTGTATATTTGGTAGAATTCGACTGTGACTCCATCTGGTCCTGGGCTTTTTTTCCTTGGGAAATTTTTTATTACTGATTCAATCTTGCTACTCATTATTGGTCTGTTCAGGACTTATATTTCTTCCTGGTTCTATCTTGGGAGGCTGTACATTTCCAGGAATTTATCCATTTCCTCTAGGCTTTCCAGTTTGTGAGTGTATAGATGTTTACACCAGTCTCTGATGATCTTTTGTACTTCTGTAGTATCACAGTTGTGATGTTTTCATTTTCATTCTGATTTTGTTTATTTGGATCTTCTCTCTTCTTCTAGCAGTTTATCAATTGTTTATCTTTTCAAAGAACCAACTTTTCATTTTGTTGTTTCTTTGCATTTTTTTCAGTCTGTATTTTATTTAGTTCTGCTCTGATCTTTGTTATTTCTATTCTTCTGCTAGCTTTGGGTTTGGTTTGTTCTTGTTTTTCTAGTTCCTTGAGGTATGACGCTAGATTGTTAATTCAATCTTTTGATCTTTTGTGATCTTTCTACTTTTATTGCTGTAAGCATTTAATATTATAAACTTCCCTGTTTCTACTATGACTTAAGTAATCTTTATTCTTAGACTAATGAAAAATGCTTTTTAAAAAAAAGTAGTACCACCTAAAATTAAAAATAAAGTTTTTTATGTTTTTAATTGATACCTAACTTTAAAAATACTGTAACAAAAATTTCACTCAGTTAAAACCAGAAATTCACATATAAGCAGTCATAAAGGAAAGTCTTAAAAAGTCAAGATGGGGCTTTAAAAAAAAAATCAAATCCAGGATATACTATACTTACTGTAAGACCTCCAATTATATATCACTTTCCACTATTACTAGGTATAAGAACAAGACCATAAATAACACACTTATATACCAAAACTTTCAAAATCATCATTGTGGCCGGGTGCGGTGGCTCACGCCTATAAATCCTACCACTCTGGGAGGCTGAGGCAAGAGGACTGCTTGAGCTCAGGAGTTTGAAGTTGCTGTCAGCTAGGCTGATGCCACGGCACTCTAGCCCAGGCAACAGAGTGACACTCTGTGTCACGGGGAAAAAAAAGAAAAAATCATCATTGCATTAGCTTTCTAAATTAAGAGGAAAAAAGCTTTAATTTTCTTAGAGCCTAAATGTATTTAATTTGATTTCTATAAGCTCAAATATACCCAAGCATACACACATTTATATACACTTATGTGTATGTGTATATATGCATGTACATCTATTTATTTACATATATATATCACAAAAGTTGATAAAGAGAGAAGGTAAGTAGCTTTGTGTAAGTTACTAAAGTGGCAGAATCAGGCTATAAACCCAGGCAGTCCGACTTCAAAGCCCATGTTCTAATCACTATGTTCTGTTATCAGTGTACATAAATGTCATTTTTAAGTTGAGCAATTCGAGGCCATACAGGCAGTAAACGGTGGATCTGGGCTCAGATCCTGTCCCCTGCTTCCCACTCCCCCATGTGCTTTCCACTCTCTCTGTTACTTTATTACAGTCAGAAAAATGACCACCTGAAGAAAAGGAAATTAACCAAAACAAATAATAACAAAATAGTAAAAACAAAATAAACAAAGCAAAACAAAAATGTTCCTGGAAAACACAGAACAGGAAAATGCAGACTGGGCCTAAAAACGAACTCAACGGCCCACCTTTACTCATGTCTTTCCTACATATCAGAAAGACTCAAAAGAAGGAATTTCCATTTTCATAGCCCAAGTTAAAGACTTTATATCATGAAAAAGGCTAGATCACCTCTACTGTGATTTATTCTGTCTCTAATATTTAAACAGCAGCTCATTCCTCCACACATGAAAATATACACACCACATACACACCCCATAACAAGGCTGGCTTACCTACGTCTACAGGTTTGCTGGACAGGGCTGAGAAAGTGAGGTAGGTGACATAGCAGCTTATGAGCCCTGACTGCAGGAGCCCTGAGTGCGGCTGCCCTGGAAAACAAGGAGAGAAAGACAGGCAGGTTTTAAATTTGAGCGATATGAAAGCATATGTCTCAAAAAATAGATCCCTCCTCCCACAACAGTCCTCAAATTTGAGTGTCTACCATTAAAGGAAAGAAAAGAGGTTCATGTCAGATAACACTAAACATATTAAAGGGAGGGAGTCATACACTGGGCCTAACATGGCTATTTTCAGAGATGCCAAGTTCTCTACCAACACCTTTTCAAACCTACGGCTGTACTTTAAACATACCAGCTAGTGTTCCTGTGGTTCATAACATTAGTTCTTAAATCACAAGATCAGAAAAAAATTTACTATTGTGATTTATAAGATCACTTAGTTGAGTGGGTTAAATGGTAAGACAGAATCCCTAGGGCATGTGTTCTAGATTCTACAAGGTCATCAGACACAGTCCATAACAAGGCAAAAAGCTCTTATCTGTCAATGGACAAAAAAACCTTTGGGAACACTGATCAAATATAAGAGATGGTCTGGGCTATTAGGAAGGCCATGGGTCTCAGCATTCATTGGGAGAAAAGCTTGCAAGTTATAATGCATAAATTAAACTAAGAGTTTGGATTGTTCAGAGTAACCAGGATGACAGGGGATTTCTCTTTCTTCGGTGAAATTTTCAACCACCTGTAAAGATGAAAGGATTTAGTTTTACCCAGTTTTCCCTCTGGTCAAATTTGTTTCCAGAATCATCATTATTAAATTCTAATTACCAATAAGGGTATATGAATAGACCCTTTTAATGTTGCTCTTTGGCATGGGACTAAGACTTACCTTAGCAACTAATGGCATTAAACCAAATATTTAAAAATATTATGGTTATTTCAAAATATTAGATTTAACCCAAAGATTTTAATCTAAAAACCAATAGTTTGCTTTAGGAATTCTTAACTGATCAATTAAAGGGATTGGGAAAATAATACTCTCAATTTCAATAATGGACTTGAAATTTTTAGTACAGAAAAACTTTTAAATTATTTGCTATTAGTTGCCTTTTAAAACTACTATTTTAGAAAGGATTCAAGGGGGCTATGAATTTATTGGCTATATTTTCCTTTTCCTACCTAGAAACCTGCATATCATCTGCATTTTCATCACCTATAGAATAAGATATCTACAACATCAGACAAGGGACATCTCTCTCTATCATCCCAAGGACAGTATACTGCCTTAAGACATCAAGAGTAGCTGATAAATGACTGTTCATGAATATACTTTCTAAAGCACTTTCATATCCCATTGTCTTCCTTTTGCCTTTGAAACAACCATGAGCAAGGCCAGGCTCCTGTATTGTTGTTGACTTCACTAAGGAAGAACTCAGGCCTGAGGAAGGCTGGTTCATCGGGCCAGCTACTCTCTGAGCCGGGGTCAGATTTCCTGCTTCCCGACTCCTAGACCACAATGTCCACAACCCTGAGCAAAAGGTGACCCCAGAAACAACTCCTTTGGAGCCCTCACATTCGAGTTTTATACAGAGATTATAGGTAAGCTCATAAACACTGAGCTTGACATACACTAAGGGCATTTCAAATTTAAAGGCTCTAGGTGGTACGCTATTTAATAAAGGCACTATCTCCCTATTCACTGCCTTCCTAAGTTCAAGTCTTTTGAGGTGTGCTTTGGCAATCATATCCAGCCCAAGCATGGACTATGATGGCACTGAAGCCCCCTTTTCTGATTGCAGACCTATCCACAGTGAATTAAAAAATGATCCCAGTTTCCAAAATATCCACTAGGTTAGCTCAAAGACACTTACAAAAAATATAAATAAGGAAGAATGGGGAAAAAACATGCTTACGCTCTTGGACCCAGGGTGAGATGGCTACTGCTGAGATAAGCAGACACAGGCCTCCATTGACTCCCAGGAAAATTTTGTTTTCCACGCAGCCGTCTTTTTGTGTATAGAAAACTGCCATCAAAATCAAGCCTCCAGTGGCGATGGAATACATGACGAGCGTCGCCAGGGCCAGAGAGGCGTACCACAGCTTGTTACTGGCTGTGCCTGCGGTCCTGTTTCTCCAGGAAGCGGGAAAGAGGGACAGGAGATAAGACAAGTCAGTGAACCCCACCATTTGGGACAACATTAACCATCCCTCGGGTTGTGACTGATGCTGTCAGGCCCCAGGACTCAGGCTGGCGTCACCCAGCTGCCCAGTAGATACCTCGTTTTACCAATGTTTATGCTCCAACAAAGCTAGAAGGGATCTGGTAAATATGCAAACTTCTTGGTTCAGGCTTAGAATTTTCTCTAAACGTGGAGAGAACTCCATTTTCTGACTCAAACGTCTTCATGAACTAAAATGAATACTGTCGACCTAAATAAGAGGCTGAGGCAAGAGTCTCCATCAATCGAGGTTTACTGAGCCAGAGTTTGAGGTCATGCCCAAGAAAACATAAGTCACAGAATCATCTGTGGCCTGTGCTCCAAGAAAGATTTCAGGAGGCTCCGTAATTATACATTTCTTTAAAGGGGAGAAGGCAGGCAGGAAAAGCGGGGGTAGGTGGTGAGTATTCCTGTGATTTGAATTAATGCCAAGTAAACCTAAGTTTTACAGAAGATAAGGTAAACATTCAAAAAGGGAGCAAAGGAAGAGTTAATTATATAAAGTCTCAGCATAGGCAGAGGAGAGGAATGATAGATCTCATCCTATCTTTGCTACGCACCTGGGAAAAGCAGCTTGTCATTGACATTATCAGTGTAAAAGTTAATAAATCTCAGTTCCTGGACAAGTATTAGGTTTAGGCTGCAGACCTAAAGATACAGTTGATGGGTCCTTGTTTATGGGCGGATATACATCTTGAAAGGGTTAGGGGCCAGCAAAGAGTTAATTTATGAGCAATTTGTGAGGGCAGCCACAGGGAGGTAGGGATCTGGCTGCTGTACAGCACTTTGACAGCTATCTATTAGGCAAAAGGACAGCACTGCTGCCTGACTCAGTCTCCAGGCTTCACTTTCCCTTTGGTGCATGATGAGTTTTGGTGGTCCTGAGGCCTTTTACTTTCCTTTCCAATACCTACAGACTTTATTCTAGCTTCTCCATTCAGAATGTGAACTACCCTGCGACAGTTTCGGGCAGTATGAGGAAGCTCTTCATTGGGGTTCTCTTCAAGTGTTCTCTACAAACGCAGAGCCCAGGAGTGCCACAGTCTTGACCCCAAGTGCTGCGAGCGGCTCTTGCTGGTGCCCACCTTGTCGTTGGGGAGAAGGAAATTAACTTCACTCAGAACTTGACCCCTGGACTGAAAAGGACGACCCGTGACAGTGCCACTTCTCCAAAATAACATCAGGAAATATTAAATGAAAATTTGAAATTGAAGAAAAAAGTTAAACAATCAAGAGGAATAAGGTCTGGTGATCTGCTGACCAGTATGGCGATGATAGTTAACAGCAGGTCTTGGATATTACAAAATAGCTAGAAGAGGGGCTTTTGAGTGTTCTTATCACAGAGAAATGACAAAAGCATGAGGTATGAATACACTAACTACCCCGATGTGAACATTATACGACATGCATGTACCAAAACATCAAACTGTACCCCATAAATATGTACGATTACGATGTGTCAATTAAAAAATAAAAAGAACAAAAAAGTGGAGAATAAAATCAGTCAGGAAAAGGGTAATGGGATGTATGATAATGAAACTAAAGCAAAGGATTAAAGTGCTTTCTAGTTTCCATTAATATTAATAAAGGGATAGGATAAATAAGTGGTTTAAATCTATAGAAATTGTTCAGAACAAAGAAAAGAGTGTTCATAAATGCTAAATGAAGAGGACAGAACAGCACTAGGGAGAATGGAGAGAATCACTGTCCTCTGCCTTATGATTAAATTGCTCTTTGTAACCACATTCTCCCAAACCTTCCTTTCAGAGAAAGCAACTTGCTTAATGTCTTCACAAAACTGGAAAGAGTTCAAGCAACCCAGCTAAAATGTTCTAATGATGAAAAAGTTACTGCAGCCAGAGACCGAGAAAATAAGGAGGAAAGGCCAAAATGATAATGACCATCGTATTCCTGAAACCGAGCCAGGCACTCCAGTGACCTCGGAATTATTCTAACATAAAAGGCACACTAAGGAAATGAGAGAAAATGAGATTTTAAAGGGGGTTGGGGCTGGAAACCTAAGAGCCAAATAATAATTGATGACAGGAGACAGCATGAATTATATATAAAAAGGTAAACACTGATGGCTGTTGTGTGGGTGGGAGGGGACCAATTTGTTCTTTACTAGTCTTTTCAGTTATGTTATTAGTATGCAAACGACTTTCTCATAGTCAATTTATATTTATAATCTCAAAGGCGTGTATTATCCAACTGCTTAATGTCCCCACCTGGAGGTCTAATCAGCATCTCAAACTCAGCACAGGCAGGCTCAGTAACTTCCCAATGTTCACACCTCCTTCCCTCCATCCTCAAACCTGTTCTTGTCCAATCTTCCCAACCTCAGAAAACAGCAAGTCTATTCTTCCAATTCTTGGGAGGAAAAGGTTTTTAAAAAAAAAAAAACTGTAGTCACACCATCCACTCTCTCTGCTGCTCTCCCCTCTCCCACCCACCTCCACCCAGAGCCATCTTCAGAACATACCAGAATCTAACTACTGCTACCACCTAGTTCCAAGCTACCCCTCGCTCACCTGGATTATCTCCCACTGGCCCCTTTCCTTGTACCTCTGACCCCCGCTAATCTTTCTTCCATCTAAAACACAGATTATATTTCTCCCTTTTCCAAACCCTCTGGTGGTGTCCCAAGTCCTTTAAAAACCAAAGCCTTTATACATTGGCCCCTGAACGCTTTGTATTGTTATTTCAATTTTGATACAGCACCAACACTTCAAACCACAAAATTTGGGCTAGAAAGGAAAAAACACGCTAAACATTTCGTCCAACCACATCCTTTTACAGTGTGAGAACCGAAGTCAGAGAGGGCAAGTGCCCCACGGTGAAACAGCAAGCGAGAGGAAGAGGGACACTAAAATGTGAATTTTCCCAGTTTCCAGGCCCACAGTCTTTCTATCCTACTCTTTTTGGGATCTTCTCCTTCTCAATAAGTTTACAAAGAGAGAAAAAAAAGAAAAAGTACTTTAGTATTTATAGTTCCAGCAAGCATATTTTCTAGACTTGTAAACAAGAGTCTCTGATAAAAAACACAGTAAAAAAAATACTCACCATATTAGATAAATTGAAAGAAAAATAATATTAGTGAGCTTCCTACCTTATTCCTAATTATACACAGACAAACCAAATATAAATATTTTGACAAAGGGGATTTTTGTTGGGATATAGGCCTCAAAGTCTGGGTAATAGCAATATTATTTGTTGCAAAGCTCTTAAGCCATTCATATTGAGTAGTTTCTAGGAAGTTTTTAAAGCAACCAAAACTCTTCTAAAATGCCTGTTAAAACTTGGCATCAATAATTAGTCCCAGCAAATGGCTTCAGAATCAAAACATTAAAGTCAGAGTGAAGCAGCACAAGTATTCTCAAGGGAACATACCATTTGATGGGCAAATCAGGCACTTAGCATCCAAGATGTTAATATTTTATCATGAAGTTCCCTATTTGAAGTATATTTGTGAAAATATACGGATGATGTATTTCTTCTCTAATAAAAAAATTCAGAGTGAAAGTACTTTAAGAATTATCATGGAGGCCAGTAACAGTGGCTCACACCTATAATCTCAGCACTTTGGGAGGCCAAGGCAGGAGGACTGCTTGAGGCCAGGAGTTCAAGACCAGACCGGGCAACATAGTGAGATCCAGTTTCTATAAAAAATAAAAAAAGCATTGCCAGGCACAGTGGTGCACACCTGTAGTCCCAGCTGCTCAGGAGGCTGAGGCAAGAGGATCGCTTGAGCCCAGGAGTTTGGGGCTGCGGTGAGCTCTGGTCATGCCACTGCACTCCAGCCTGGGCAACAGAGCAAGACATTATCTCAAAAATAAATAAATAAACAAATAAAATAAATCATGGAAAGAATGGAAATTAATCAATTAAAATTCATTTCCAACTTATTGTTGGTATTTCTTCTATACAACTGAGAAAATAGGGTAACTTAAAACCATAGTCACTCATTTGGCTTATCTTTAAGAAAACTCTGCTGCCTCAAAATAAGATCTAGTAGAGACATATATTACTAGGTTTCAAGGAAGACTCAAAAAGCAGAAATTGCACAATAATTTATATAAGAGCACAACTCAAACCTGGAAATCTGTATAAATGTAGAGATTAAGACAAAGAAATACTAAAACATATCTGGAGTGCTACTTGTATGACTATTCAATGTTTTATAAATCTTTTATAAACTGGTCATATTTGGCTGTGCTTAATCCAGTATTTACCAAATAATAAAATGACTAACACTGTCCTTCACTCATTCATCCCAGCAACTACAACTAGATGTCATGATTTGCTCTTTAAAACCAAAAGAAAACAACTGCCAAGCTGAAGAACAGATTCACAATAAAAAGTACTTAGAGAATTTAGACAGCGTGTTTTGTTTTGTCCAGGATAAAAATAAAATCCACATTCACATGGCACATTGATTTTTTTTCAAAATTCAGTATATAATAAAATGCCTATAAAATATACAAAATAATAAAAGCTTTACTGAGTATAATAGGCAGTTATTTTTGTTTATATAAGTAAACAAAGTAACGCAGAGAATAGTTAAATGCTTTGTCCAGAATCACAGAGAGTCGATCTGGCCTAAGAACTTAAGGGTTAGATTCTTACGTAGTTGTCATTTCCTTAATGTGGCTTAGCAAGAAATAAAACTAGCTACTAGTACTTCCCATTTAGCTTAGGATATGAATTCTAGTTTCAAGGCACTTAGAAAGAGTATATCTTTTTAAAAGGCAAGATGGTTTTCTAAGATAGCACAATAGATCTTCCTAATGAAGGGGTCCTTCTTTCCTTTTGGGAAGTTGAGAAGAAACAAAAAATTTTAAAAAGAACTATTCTATCTCATACTCTGCAGAAGATGAACGTCCAGCTCCAAAGTATGGGTTTTGTTTTTGGTTTTTGTTTGTTTTTAATCTCATAAGGGTAGGAGCCTAAGATGATGCCTACACAAGTTTTTGGCCACCACAAAACCCACAGACCCAGGACGGAAGGTACCAGCGATGGGGCTGCATGTGGCTAACTTATACCACCAGTTTACTCAAAGCCCAGACAAGAGGGAGGTTGGGGTGGGGTCAAAAAGTGAGAAGAAAATAGGTGCAAGAAGGAAGAGTTAAAAAGGATAGAAGAAAGTATTGGAGAAGAGTAAATGAAGAGGCCCAAAAACCAGGCATAAAGAGAAAATGCCAGCAAAAATTGTATTTGGTATAAACAGGCTGCTAATTCCTGGCAGAGTAATTCAGAGCAGAGCCTTTATCAGCACTGTGGGCAGTTTCTCTGAGTCAGTGAGTGAGTTCACTTGGAAGCTTTCCGTAAGGGCACATACCAGTTCTTGTTCCACTTATGTGCAAACTCCACGATCAGGAAGAGCTGGATGCCTATAAAGAGGAAGCCTCCAACAGCTCCCACGTAGCGCCAGGCTGCAAAAGACCATTGAAACAGCAAAGAGGTGAACTTCCCATGTGATTGCCCAGAAGAGAATAACCACAGCTAATTTTTTACTGAATGCTCATTGTATCTGTTAACGCATTTAATTCCCACACAGCCAAATAAGGTGGGTATTACTGTTATACTCACTTCACAGATGAGAAAATCTGAGAGTCTACGTAAATTTTAAAAAATCTCATAGCCAGGAAAAGGCATAGTTGGGATTTAAACACAGGTAGTCTGGCTCCAGGGTATCCAAGCTTAACCTCCATGCTACAACTGCCAGATATCCTAAGAGATGCAGTAATTAATAAAATCCACAGTGATCTACAACTTAAAGGCAAAAACACATATTGCCAGAAAAATCAAAGGTTCTAATTTTATTGGGTTAAAAAATCATCAATGTCCAGGGAGGGAAATGAGGCTCAGACTAGGGGAACAAGAACTCAGGTCTACTGGCTCTGCCACAAAGGAGCTATAACCTTGGATGAACCATGTCACATGGGTGACAGCTTGTCTATGATAATGACTGAGCCAGACTAGAGGACTTCTAAGTTTCTACTTAGTCTAAATATACTATTCTAATACATAAAAGTATCTCTATGGAGAATTAAGAAACTAGTTAACAGTATTTTAGGCGAAAGCAAGACTTGGATACAACATCATTAAGGAGTATATGGAAAAACTAGCTAGACCCTGATATGTAACTATTTGAGGGACTAAAACAATCTAAATGTTTTTAATACCCTAGTTAGGAAAATGAACCCATTCAAGAGTGTTCTGAACCACTGAAAGTCAGGCTTTTGACTCCAGCTAATATGAAGAAGGCTCCCCTGTTTCAGTTATAATTAAAGGCTTCATACTAATGAACTTTGATAAACTCTAAGAATAAGGAATATAATTCAATGCTTCATAGTTTCATGCTTTTCTTATCCCATTATAGTTGCAATAGATTTTTAGTTGCTAAAAAGCCCTATGCTGCCTGGGTTGCTGGATTTTCTGTACAGTGCTCAGAAAGAACAAAGTCTCCTGGTCTGGTAGGGTCATGCCGATATGCCAAACTGGTTTTTTCAAACAAATTTTAAGTGCTTCATTTTCCCCTCAGGCTAATAACCTTAAAATTAAAATTCTAATTCTTCAGCCAGCAGAATAACAAAGGTCCTCTTACATCTGCCTGGAAGGTCCCAAGAATGGGGCCAGGTAAAGGGGCAGAGCACAGGGAGGGGAGAGAATGAAAGGTGGGCAAGTAAGGCAGGAATTTTTTTTTAAGCCACAAAAAAATCAGTCATTCAAAATACCAAAGGTATCCCAGACTATGCCTTTGAACAATTTCACCAAATGGGTGAACAAAATAAACAAGTACCCAAAATACCCCATTAGTACCGTTCAGAAAGGTCTCCTGATCTGGAATGAAGAAAGCTCCAGAGCACAGGGCCCCCAACAGCAGAAGTTTAAAGAACCAAAAGCTGGAAAGGGGGGGAAAAAAAAAGAGGAAATGTATTTAAGTGATATTCAAGGAAGGACATAAGACTTCTTAGAAGGTAAGCAAATTAATCCCTGATTCCGCCATGGGCAATATTGTCTCCAAATGGAAGGGGAGGAATTAGGTGACTGAGGAATGCCTTTCCTAAATTCAACAGACTCGGTACAGCCTCTGATGGTGCAAAATACCATCTTGCTGCAGGCAAGGAAATAACCTGAGAAGAGGTCTTGATACCTGTCTCCGTTAAATTTCTCCTCAGGTACCAGGTGTTACAGACAGGATTCTAGCTCTTTGGCAAATATGTGGTGACAAGTTCCACCTTCTCCAAAATCAGTAATTTCAACTAGAGGAACAGCAGTTAGGGGATCTGCCGAGTAGAAGGGATCCCGGAATACTGGACTGGAGATAACGGAAGGAGAAAGCTATCCCCACAATCACCGCGAGACTTACCCATTGTGAATATAAGCTCTACAACTTTTGCTGTTGTGGATTTTCAAGGTCAGCAGACAGAAGATGAAGAAGAAGCAGGCCATTCCAAAACAGACCCTGTACACCGCAGAATACCCCACGAGCTTCTCGCAGGTGTCGCCAGCTTTAATGCCTTTACACATATCTTCAAAAAAAGGAATCTGAGGAGAAAGGGTTTCGACAAGTCATGTGTTAAAACTGGGTGAGAGTGAGGCTGCCATGGAGTTTTTGTTCACTCAGCCTGCAACTCCAAGTCCACTGTGGAAATGGACCATGTAAACAAAGAAAAAGACTGAGGAGGAAAATCTACCCACTAAAGAATTTTTCTTAATTTTCTCTGAATTTTTTGTAAAGATACAGTGCTCACAAAGTACCAGTCAGCCTTTACTTGCCCCAAATGTTTTCTGAAATCCAGCTACAGAATTTTTTAAAATTACATTTGTAATATGTGGGTATATTTTTCTTGAAGTGTGTAAATATGTAAATAAAAAATGAGAGACTTGCTTCACTATCACCCCAAAATGTCATTCCCCTCCTCTGAGGAGTTAACAATTTGGTGGGTAGGGTATTTTTATTAATTCACATATATAAATGTGTGTGTATACATATACACAACACACACACACATACACATTCATATCATATTGTATATGTAGTAGGTATATTCAAACAGCTTTTTAAAATAAGATTATATGTAATGTTCTGCAATGTTTTTTACCAATTAATAAGCCATGGAGATCTTTCCCTATTAATACACAAAACCCCACCTCATTATTTTTAACCACTGTACAATATTTTGTAGTAAGGCTCAAAATTGATAACCTTTCCCATATTGATCTTATATTTTGTTCAGGTGGGGTTTTTGTTTTATTTTACTTTGTATATTTGGTTTTTGCTATCACAAACACTGATTCAATAAACATGCTGTGCAACCTCATTGTACATGTGTCACTATTTACGTGGAACAGACTCCTGAGCTAGAAATGGAATTAGTGGCTCAAGTAGTACAGGTTGAGTATCCCTGATATGAAATGCTTGGGGCCAGAAGTGTTTCAGACTTGGGATTTTTTCAGATTTTGGAATATTTACATTATATTACTGGCTGAGCATCCCTAATCAGAACATCCAAAATCTGAAATGCTCCAATGAGCATTTCCTTTGAGCATCATGTTGATGCTAAAAAACTTCCGAATTTTGGAGCTTTCTGGATTTTAGATTTCAGATTAGGGATACTCAACCTGTATCTACATTTTTAAATTTCAACAGATAAAGTCAAATCACATTTTCAAAGGCTACATACAACAATTTACCTCCTACCAATAATATCTGAGATTAGTCATTTTCCCAACCTGGGCATCCAATTTAAAGGCAAAAACCCAATATCTTATTTTAATGTACACCTTTCTAATTACTAGTGAGGCTCAATATCTTTTCTTAAGTTTATGGCCATCTGTATTTTTCTCTAAATTGACTGCCAATTGGGTTTTTCCTTAATCCACTGGAGCTTCTTATTTATTGGTCTTAATTTTCTAATGAATGTTGATAATAATGTCATAAAATAAGGATTTAGTCAGTGGTAAAAATAAAACAACTTGTTTCTTATCAACATCAAAGTTGAATACTTTTCAGAACAGAAAATAAGTTAAATCATAAATATTAATAGCTGTTATTCATAAGAAAAAGATATCGCAGAGAAAAAAATGACACAAAACTAGAGGTAAAATTGAAGTGTGATAAAGAAGAGACTATTGTTTCTTCTCTAGAAAAGATCTTAAAGAAACAATGATAACTAAGGCTATTAGGATTTCTATAACTAAATGTTAACCCAAATAAGAGACTGGGGCAAGAATCTCAATCAACTGAGGTTTATTGAGCCAGAGGTTGAGGTCGTGCTCAGGAAAATATAAGTCACAGACTTGTCTGTGGCCTGTCCTCTGAGAGATGTTCAGGAGGCTCAGTATTTATACATTATTTAAAGAGAAGGCATGCAGGAAAAGGGGGGCAGGCAGTGAGGCAAAAGGTTACATCCTCGTGATTTTAATTAGAGCCAAGTAAACCTAGTTATACATGAGATAAGGCAAACATTCCAAAAGGGAGTAAAGGAAGAGGTCATTATGTAGACATCTCAGGGTAGCTGGAGGAATGATTGATCTCATCTTGTCTTTGTTCTGCACCTGGGAAGATAAGCTTGTCGTTGACATTGTCAATGTGAAATTTAACAAATTTTAGTGCAGACCTAAAGATAAAGTTGGTAAGTCCTTGTTTATGGGAGGATATACTTCTTGAAAGGGATGGGGCCAGCAAAGGATTTACTTATGAGCAATTTGTGAGGGAAGTCATAGGGCTCTGGCTAATGTATAGCACTTTGACGCCAGGTTGGGAAGTAACAGCTATTTCTTGGTTAAAAGGACAACAGTGTCAAATTGAGTGCCTGACTCAATCTCCAGGCTTAATTTTCCCTTTGGCACAATGAGTTTGAATGGTCCTGAGATTTTTTATTTTCCTTCATGTAAGAAAAAAAGATCGCCATAAACAAAAGGAAGACTAAATATAATTAGAATTTGGCTTCCTCTAGTCATTACTACATCTGAATATGAAACATGTTTTTCCAAACATTCCTAAATAAGTGACTCAGGCAAAAATGCATCATTTCTGAGCCCCTATTAGTGTAGCTCCATTTTCACGAACAGATGTGAAAACTTTGTGAAGAAATGTCCAACATTTTGTTTTCAACAACTTCTTAAAACTGCAAAAAAAAATTTTACATCAGAGCAAGATATAATAGCGTATAGAGAGCTGTTACTGCACTTATTTGACCGGGCTATCAAACTAACACAGGTACGGGGTTGCCAGATAAAACACAAAATGTTTAAAGTCCAATGTCAGATAAACAAGTAATTTTTTAGTGTAAGTGTTTCCCATACAATATTTGGGACATACTCGGACTGAATATCGCATAGGACATACTTACACCAAAAAATTATTCTTTGGCAAGAGATGAAACTCAAGAGAAGGTCCTGGGGCTCAGGACACACCACCCCTAAATATAATTGTAGGAGACCAGAATAAAGTATATTTTGGTATATTTTGAGTAGCTCTGAAAAGCTCTCCTTTTATATAAAAGAAATTTACATCTATAAAAGAATTCTACATTAGTAAAGTTTCTATACCAGGAAGAGGGTTGCTCCCCAGGAGATAACTGTTGTTATACTGAGAGACTTTACCTGCATAATAAGACAACCTTATTCCCCATATATTTCCTCTTGTCACTCTCCCACAACCTACGTACATCAACACCCACCTTATGCCCCTCCAGTGAGGCTCCAAGCCTCTCTTCCTTTGGGTAGTTCAGGATGCTATATAAGCTTCAATCATCTCAGATTTTGTGGGACTTCCATGATTCATACACAGTTTAAAATGGGTTTCCTCCTATTCATCGGTCTCGCGTCAATTTAAAAAAGGTAAACCAGTGCAGGGGAACAGAAATTCTATAGGTAGAACTCACAGTTGGCAGGACTGGATGGATGGCAAGAATGAAGTGAAGGATTGTGGGAGGGTTCGGGGGACAAAGAGCAGGAGTTTATTTTTTAACACCCGGAGTCTGAGGCACCCTATGGCATCACTGTGGGGAAACCCAGTGAGATCGACCGGTCTTGGAAACTGCTTCAGACGGCAATCAGGGCTGGACACAGGGAGACAGTCGGCACCCACAGGCAGGTAGTGAGAAGTTGCACAAGTGCTTTTGGAAGGAATCTGAATTTTTAGCTGTGTTTAATGTGAGTGAGCAACCAGCATGGGTAAAATCTTCGGGTATTGAATGGAGGAGACACACACAAAATGAACATCTCAGATAGTCTAGCCTGAAACAAAAGTTAACCTGTACGAGTAGCACTGGTGACAAGGAGGTGATATTGCTTTAAATCTATAAAAGCAACATTCATGAAGGAGAACCCACACAATCTCATTCATTAGGCTATTTTATTTCTGTGGGATTTATGGCTCTATAATAATCATTAAGTTCTTTTCTTCTTCTCTTCTATCTTCTACTCTCAGCAACACCCACTCCTGAACCTGCCCGTCATCATAATGCCACACGCTGTCACCTCTTTCATCTACACCAGCCCCTTTTCATCTTTAGACTCTTCTCTACCTCCCTGCCCCAAATCCACTTCACTCCTTTTCCTCTCCCTCTAAAACCCATTTCAAGAAGGATGCTAATAGCAGCAGGCCTGAGCTTCTAAGCCATCATCCCCAACAAATCCTCTCCCTTGTTTACTCCAGGCCACCTTCAAAGAGTGAGTATGTGGCACCGCAGGTTTCATCAAAATAAAAGTAGGCAAACAACCCGCCCAGCTCTAAATACTAACCAAGACCTCCTTTATGTTCTGTGGGTGACTTAGCACTTTTAGCCTTCCATAGTAAGTGGCGACTATTTTGGGCAAAGAACCTCCATGTTACAAGCTGGCAGTATTTTAGCAAGGGAAATTTGCTCTGATTAAATATTTGCTGTTCCAAACTCCATCCCAGTTTTGGAAAAAGAAAACACACATCGCATACAGAGTCCACACCACAGGGTGAAGGGGCTGTGCCCGTTAAGGGTGTTACCTCTTAAGTCCGGCTCTGGGCATCCAAGGACACAGCCTGTGACCCGGCCTCATACACTGCGGCTGTGTTATTTCTGTACAGACCTGAGAGCAAGGGCTTTCCCTCCAGTCCTCAAAGGCACAAATTATCAAGCAAGAATAAACAGTTCATGCAGACTTCCAATCCTAACTCCACTGCTGGCTAACCTGGGCAAATTACACACACACACACACACACACACACACACACATACACACACACCCTGTGAGCCTCAATGGCCCCACCTGTAAAATGAAATAGTACTGACACCCATCTCATGTGGCTGCCCTGAGAATTACATCAGATAATCCTGTGAAGTGCTAGTGATAAGGAAAACCCCCATCTAATACTTGGCGGCGCATCAGCCACCTGAGACCCCCACCCCTTACGGAAGACCCGCATCAGCACAATACTAACCTATTACCTGGCGGGCATTAGTCACCTGATATCCCACCCCTTGGACCATCCCACCTTAATAAAAGTGGGAAAAATCGGGTAGACTCAGAATTTGGTGGCGAGGCCCCTCTGAGCCCACCGGCAAATAAACTTTGATTCTCTGATTCTCCATGTGCTGCTCAGTTTGTCCTCAGGACCATCTGCTATAACACTTGCCACAGTTGCTTACCCATAGCAGTCACTAGGTTAACTTCTTTTATTCTAAAGCGCTAGCCACTATATAAAAGATACTTTCAGGAGAGGGTCAGGCACATTACATGATCCATTGGCTGATATGTTCCAATGTAAACATGATGGGAAACTGAGCACCTTAGAACTCAGTAGATCCTCTATTCACTTTCCTAGAGGATACACTATAGATTAACTTTCAATAAGGTGAATCCTTCCCTGTGTTGGGGCTCGGCAAACAACACCCCAAAATAAAGGCCTCACAAGCAAACAGTTTTTCTCTGACCTCCTGCACTCCTGTCTCTCAGTCCCATTCTGCCCCAGGCTGGCCATAGCAACTAGAATCCCTCTTCCCCAAAGCCAGCCATAAAACCTGAAAATATTATTCTAACTTTCCCCCTGGCTTTCTGTGTAAAAACTGGCCATAAAGAAATTATCTGACCTACCTTGTTTGACTATAGGTCATAAGACCCCTATTGCAGAAGAGGTCTGGTCCCACAGCTGGGAGGAAGGAATATTGCTCAGAGAGGCCAAGAAGAATCTAGACAGACAGGCCTTGCTGGGTTTCCCTACTCAGTCTTATTAGCATCAGATCATACCCTTTTTATCCAATTATACTTCTACACAGCTGTCCATACATTGTGAAGCCTAACCATAAAAATGGACAATTTCCCCTGCATCTTCGGGTCTTCCTTCTGAAGGCTCCTGTATATATACATTTAATAAATTTGTTTGCCTTTTCTCCAAGTAATCTGCCCTGTGAGTTGATTTTTCAGTGAACCTGCAGAGTGAACTTGCCCCTTGGCCCCTATACCTGGTACATTTATATAAGAATTAAGTTCTAAAACACAGCACTCACCTGTCTTTCAGAGACCTAGTCACCACCCAAAAGAAAGTATGTCTGAACTCACAAATTAGGAAAACTATTTCTAAAACATGAACACAAGTATTAGGCTCAAAAAGATGGGAGCTAGAAGAAAATTCATATAATTCTGTCCACATAGGAGAGATGTTAGTGTGTCCTTCTAACAACTTCAATCTCAAATAAATATGAAGAATTAACAAAAGAGCTATAAAAAGTCCTCCAGGTCTAGTTGGCCAGGGGCCCAGATGCTGTAAACAGAGGAAAAATGTATAGGCTTTGGAGGTGGTTATCACAAAATGGAGAGCAAGAAGATGAGAGTTGTGGTTCTACAATATAGTATTCCTTGAGAAAGATGAGAAAATGCAACATTAGCAAAGTCAATTATTCTTACATTTCAACATGTCAAATTTCTAGAGCATTGAATGAAACCAAGCTTCAAAGAAAACTTTCGGCAGCTTGGCATGAGGGATGAATTAAGCTCATGAAAACTAGAAGAACTAGATCTGCAAGTTCTGTTTAATATCCCTCACTTGAAAATTAATTTCGGACAAGAAACTCTCAGTCTGCCTCTCCCTTCTCCGACATTCCATTTATCTCCAAACTTCCCAGGAGAGTTTTGTTTTCTTTATGTAGTAACTCCAGGGCCAGTGATGTCTGCCTGTTACTAACTAGTGGACACCAGTCACGAAGTGGGAAATAATAAAATCAGTTTCCATCCTCCCTTAGACAGCCTCTCAGCAGCCAGGGCTCAGTGATTATTTCTGAGGCCCTTGTGGGGATCTGGGGCTATTAAAAACAGTAACAACAACCAATACTCGCTTCTCTCTTGCTTGGGTATCTGAACATTTTTAAGAGAAAAGTCTACATCATGTCATTAAAATCCAAAAGAAGAACTAACATTCTACAGGGTCTGGTTTTCTGTGACCCTTCCACCTCTCAAATCAAGACTTACTGGACTTTTGTTTGGACTAGAAAATACAGTTATGGCCCTGCACAGAACACAGGGTCTAACAGAGGACAATGTGCCGCCCAAGATGAACAAGGCTGACTGTATAGAGATATGAAATCTCTATAAGGAGAGGACTAAATGCTGAAACAGGCAGATCTATTCTCACCACTTAGAGAAAATGCTTATAGCCTAAGTGAGCCCCAAATCAACTAGCTTTCTTCTTAAATGTGTGAGCTTGAAGTGCAGTAGTGACACTTGCAAAATTATCTTCTGTACATCATTTTTTAAAACCCAGTGAAATTAGAGTTTACATATGTATTCTTCATTCCACACAACATACTACATGATACACTCACACACATATACTATATCACAGGGTTTAATTGTCCACTCTGTCATTCCCGTCTACTATGTGCAGGTATCATTCTAGGTTGAGGGATACAAGCAGTGACGAGAATAGGTTAAAAGTCCCTTCTAACAAGGAGCTAGCGTTCCAGTGAAATGCTATGTGCACACAACCACATGCTCTACTTCATGGATACCTCAAGTACTTTCATCATTAATTTGGACTATTCATGATTTTTGTTTTAGGCAGGACATTAGAACCTAGTATCTCCCAAAAGACAGGACTCTACCTTATCTTAACCTCAAGATTTGAGAGCCCCTAGTCACCTGTTCCCCAATCCTAGTACAGAAACCAGTACAAGGCAGACGGCAGACGTTTAGGTTTCCGGCCCCAGCTTCTTTCCCATCTCACCTTAGGCCTGGAAGTGAGGGTCCCCAGCAGCCAGGGAACTGGGATGCCCAGACATTCATTTTCTCCATCCCCACTTCTTCCTGATCACCAAAACGCTTGGTTTGAATTGTTAAACAAAGTTTAAGGGGAGCCATTGGGACTAGCCTCTTGCACCAGGGCCACAGAAGACCAGACCAAACCAGAATGGAGTCACTTGTGCTAAGTGCCATTGAACTTTGAAATGGGGCAGTATAAAAAACAAAAAAACAGGAGATTCCAATCAATGAGTCTGCATAATAAAGTCCCCTCTGTTTTAACCTTTTGCGCTCTGTTTCTGTTTTCCTCAGCCCTTTCTGCCTATAAAGCCAACCTCTTCGGCTCAGCTAATTGGAACATTCATTCCATTTTATATTCTAGAATCAGAAATAAAAACCAATTAGTGCCCAGCGCAGTGGTTCATGCCTGTAAATCTAGCACTTTGGGAGGCCAAGACTTTGAGACCAGCCTGAGCAAGAGCAAGACCCCATCTCTACAAAAAATAGAAAAATTAGCCAGGCATGGTGGCGCATGCCTATAGTCCCAGCTACCTGGGAGGCTGAGGCAGGAAGAGCACTTGAGCCCAGGAGTTTGAGGTGGTAGTGAACTATGATGATGCCACTGCACTCTAGCCAGGGCAACAGAGCAAGACCCTGTGTACACACACACACACACAAATCCAATTAGATCTTTGAACTACATTTGTTGAAATTTTGTCTTTTGACAGGATGCATAAAAAGACTAAATTTTTTACCTGTAAAAGATTTACTGTTTACTCCAAAATGCCACACAGAATAACACAAATACATACTATTAAATATGTCATACTAAATTTATCGCCACATTACTCTTGCCTAGCCTACCCAGTATGTGGTCCGCACAGCCCAGTCAGTTATCTATAACTTAAGCAAGAACTCTGGTACTCTCAGCACAAAGTTTAGGCCACTTAAGTTTCCTTATTAGAGAGAAGAGAGACTAACTACATATAACACATATAAAACCACTGAGGGTCTAACACAGGAGTCAGGCGGAGGGGCAGGCCCAGCTCGCCTTCTGTTTTGTAAGTAAAGTTTAACTGGAACGCAGCCACACTCATTTGTTGGCAGGTTGTCTTGGCTGCTTTTGCGGGATGGTGGCAGAGCTGACAGTTGCTACAGGGACCACAGGCCCTACCGGAAGTACAGCTGGCTCTTTGCAGCTACCCCTGCACCACTGGAAGAATAGCTGAGGAGGGTAGTTGAACTGTTAACTGTGAAGCGCAAATTAACATCTCAAAGGCAAGTGACAACTGGTGATAACTTACTCTCAGATCAACAGTCGAAGGAGCAGCCCATTTGGGCCGCCTTCTGGGGAGCCCCAAACCCTGACACCCTCCACCCCTGCCTTGTCCCTTAGATTCCTCCCCTTCTCCAGAGCTGTCCTCAAATGGAACTTGGGCCTCAAGCGAATCAAGCTGTACATCTCCCGTATGTCATTTTTCGAGCATCATATTAAGTACCTTAATTTATCCGCCCGCAGAAAGTTTTTCCTAGGGAGTGGGAGGGGATGGGGATGGGGGAGAACATGTCTATGAGCTTCCAGTGCTCAAATGCGTGGCTCAGAAGCCCTCAATAGCTCCAACAGTAAAGTACTCACATCTGTCACACAGACACAGCCTGTGGAGCCAAAGATAAAACCCGCACTGATGAAAGCCAGCACATTGAAAGATAATTTTAGACTTATTTGAAGACTGTAGACTGTCTCACTGGAATTTTAAAACCACGCCCCCAAAATACCCAACCCTTTGTGATTATGCTGACATTGCCAAACAGGGCGACACACTCTAGTCCTCTCACAAACCTCCCACTCACCTCAGCTCTCAGCCACCGGAGGAGGGGGGAGAAAGCATTCCTGAGCTACCATGTGACCCCGGAAGGCCACCAGAGGAACAGCTGAGCTGCCGCCACTGCCCCATATTTGCTAATGGAGTTCACATATTTTTAGCTTTCAAGCACACTCGGGCTAGTGTTGGAGGCTCCTTCTATACACACTCGCCAAACTGTCCCTCTTTGTCCCCTACCTAAGGAGACAAAGTTCTCTTGGAACAAGTGTATGCCATTCATTCAGATCCCCGGCACCTCCCAGAGTGCCCGGCACCTACATTAGAATGAATGAGTTACGTGATTTTAAAAACTTCTTTAAAGAATTAACTCGGATTACAGTTTAATCGAGTAACAGGATCACCCTATTAAACTCTGTGACTAGTATCAAGATTCAACTATTCACAATATTTGTGCATTGTTTCCTGTTCCCGTTGTCTAGAGGCTACTTTATCTTAGTTCATCCTGTGTTGTACCATTTGTCTGTTTCCTCTAGTCCCATTTCTAAAATGATGGACAATGTTTGTTCCCACTGTAAGCTCTTGTCGCTTCTATTTATCTACAGGGTCCTCCAAGGCCCCGTCTGTGGACAGTTGCTTAACAGATGCTTTTGATGACTACAGAAAAAAGCGTTAGGAAAATTTTCCTTCTCCCATCTCCCTCCCACAGCCAGACCAATCCTACAAGAGATCCGGCTAACATCTGGTGCCCCCCAAAAGCTTCCGGGTAAGGGATCCCTGCAGACCCAGGACAGTAAGTATTGTTTCTTGTTTTCTGGCTCCTGGCAAGCTCATTATTACTGGACAAGGATCAAACCTCTTTGTCCTTGGTTCAGGCTCAAAAAAAGACTCTCAGCAGGATATCCATTAGTTGTTCAAACTGCTGCCTCTAGTACAAAGGGTTTCCCACCCCCATCCCACAGTCACTTGTTGGGAGGAGGATGAGGCCCCAACTAGGAGACAGGCGAGGGAGGGGAGGATGCAAGGACTCGGGCTTTCCCCCACATGTCATTATGTCTGCACGGCATTTAGACCAAAGACAAAATTGTTTGGGGACATGTGTTCACAGAGTCACCCTAACTTGAAGCGGAGGGAACCCAGAGGATCTAAGGGATAAAACCTCATCACCTGCTCCCCAAAGGCAAACCTCTGGTGGTCCAGGGTGAGAATTTTCCCTCCGTGTTCTATAATGGGCCAAAGGTTTGACAGCTTCAACCCATTTTAACCCCAAACACTTACTCCTTGACACACTGGACACATACAAGGTACAACAGCACCATGAACTCAGCTGTTGTTCAGAAAGAGAACTTTGGAAAAGCATTCCATCTCAGCCGGATTTAAAAAAAAACAAAACACTCCAGAATCAAAGAACTGGGTCAGCAATATTTTATTCTTAATCTGACATTTGTTCTAACGTATAAACATAAAGAGACAGCTAAGCACGCACAGTTCTACTTGGGCTTCAGTGTGCCTGTCACAACCCTGGTGCTGGGCCTCAGGCCCACTGTGAACTAAAATGCTCACACACACCCCCACCACCACCGGCTGACTGAATGGACCCCCTTTTGGCCAAAGGAATATCCTAAAGCAAAATTGCCTGCCAGGAGGAGGGAGGTCAGACATGCCTCATCATGCCCCACTCCTTCTTGGGGACTCCCTTTGTAACCCATTAACAGGCCTAAGGGTATGCAAGACAAGCCAGCAGGCCCTCAATTTACATAACAAATCTATGTCCGGTGGCTTATCTCAGACAACAGCTCCTTAAGTTAAAACATTCCAAACCTTTAGACAAACCTTCATGTCTTTAAGCAATTACAAGCCAAAGAATCTTTAAACCCATCTATAACCTGTAAGCACCCCCCCCTTAGAGATGTCCCACCTTTTTGGGCCAAACCAATGTATGCCTCCCACGTATTGATTTATGACTTTACCTGTAACCCCTATCTCTCTAAAATGTATAAAAACCAAACTGTAACCCAGTCACATTGAGTACACTTGCCCAAGGCCTCTTGGGAGTGGCTCCGGGTCGTGGTCCTCAAATTTGGCTCAGAATAAATCTCTTTAAAATTATTTTACAGAGTTTGACACCACCACAGTCTCAACATTCAACCAGTAAATTCCAAGCGCCCGAGCCAAACTTCCCAACTTCAGCACGAATACCTGTCATTCCATGCTCCGACAAACCACACAGCATTTTGAATCAAAGTGGAATATTTTCCACCGATGATGTTTGTTTGCTTTAAAAAGATGGTTATACCAAACATAACCTGAAGGGAGATTCTATTTTACATGTAAAGCCATTGAATAAATAAATACGAGGTTTGTGGCTACCCTTATTTTCTATTTCAGACTAACAGTCCTCCCTTGAGCTCAACCTTTGGTCTTTATAACAGGCAGGAAGCAGGTGGGGGAGATAAGCTAAAATCACTGCTGAGGGAGACCCCATGTGGTGCTGTTTCCAGAAGGAATTCTTCTCCCTCACCCCTGTGCAGCCAGGAGTCAGTCAGGAGAAAGGATACGCTTGTTAAAAGGCTTTCACTGTGACTTTTTGAGTATCTGACCAACAAGCAAACCTAGTGGCACAAGCAGGAAAAGCACTGGCCAGGTGACCTGCAGTCCTGGACTCTAATCCCAGGTATACCTAATGTCGCAGCCCTGGACAGGTCACTTCACCTCCTGGGCCACTTTGTCCCGCCTGTCAAATGACAAGTTGGTTAAGATTACCACTTAGGACTTTAACACTTATAAAAAAATCTAACCATTTATTCAAATTATATCCTACGCAATATACCCATGTAACAAAATTATACTTGTACCCCACACATTTACATAAATAAAACTTTTTTAAAAACCGAATTATATCCTAAAAAAGATCATTATTGTCTCCATATGACACTTAACACCACATGATAGTTGCTGTCTCTTCACAAGGCAGAATATTTATCACAAATGTGAACTGCATCTTTTTTTCCACTCATCTCTTTAGCTCCTTTAACTAGGAGCCTTGTTTCATGGATCTTTGGATCCCTCGAACTAGCACAAGGAGGGCTTCCCACAAACAACATTAACTGTTATGCCTTCATATTCCTCTTCATTCTTCAGGTTAAAAATAGGAAATAAAGTAGCTCATCTACCAAATCTCAAAGTCTCATATATATTGGATCAAAGAGTTCTGTCAACCCTCGGATCCACTGAAGTACTGTAACACAACGCTATGAACTGACTAAAAGATGTACTTACGCACAGCCTTCTGAAATCTAAGTTGTTTTCAAGGAGAGTAGCTTCTTTATGCATCTATAATCACTAACTGTGGTGACCCCAGAATTTGGAAATAGGCTACCATCTGGGAGAAATATTGTACAAGTAGCAAACAGCATCCTCAGCTCAGTTATAGGAATAGTTCTCTGGAGAAAGAAGTCAGAGGGAAGCTGGGGATATTCAGGAACTATCCAAGTTCAAATAAGGTAAATGGAATACCTAACATCAAGGAACCTGGCATAGCTGAATCGTGACTGCCTAGAATGCAGAGTAGGAACCTAAGACTTTGATGACCTGTCTGGGGAAAAGCGTGTGGTCAGCACTGGTTCTAGAACCAGGACATGGAGGGAGAAAGAATCTATCAGTGTTGCCAGCACTGTCCTGAGTGCAGAGTGCCCTTACTAGGGCAGGAACGCAGAGGAGTAATCAAAGCCAGAAAGGAATGAGCTGCTACGGGGAGAGCAGAGGGCAGTGTTTAAAGCACAAGCAAAGAAGAGATGAGCACCCCACTCACACTGGGGGGCTAAAATAAAAAAGATACACAATAAGTGTTAGCAAGGGTATGGAGAAATTTGAACCTTAATACTTTACTTTATCCTTAATGTCCCACATTACTGGTGGGAATGATGTAGCCACTTTGGAAAATAGTATGGCACTTCTCAAAAAGGTTAAAAGAGTTATCATACAATCCAGCAATTTCACTCCTAGGTATAGACCCAAAAGAAATGGAAACATATGTCCATACAAAAACTAGTACATGAATGTCCATAGCAGCATTATTTATATTAATAATATCCCAAAGGTACAAACAACCCAAATGTCCATCAACTGATGAATGGATAAAATATGATATATTCATACAATAAAATGTTATTCAGCCATATAATGGAATGAAGTACATATGCTACAACATGCGTTAACTTTGAAAACATGCTAAGTGAAAGAAGCCAGGCAGAAAAGGCTATATATTATATAATTCCATTTATATGCAATGTCTAAAATAGGCAAATCCAGAGAGACACAAAGTGGTTGTCTAGAGCTAAGGGATTGAGGGAGAAACAGGAAGTAAAACATGGAATGAAGAAGCCAGATCTAAGATGTTCCTGGTTGAGAACATTTAAGGCTCTTTCTACCCTAACCTGGCACATTGAGCTCTCAGGGAAGAAAGCCTGGGGCTGGGTAGGTCACCTGTCCTTCCTGCTCCTCCAGGCAACAGGAACCTTCCTTTCTCCTCCTTCCCCAAATGCCCAAGTGGCTTCCCAGGGTGGCCAAACCTGAATCTGCCTCAAATGTAGAAGTAACATCTTAACTTCGCAGGGCAGGTCAGGAGGCTTCACTCTCACCCACTTTTTTCCCCTTTGCGTTCTATGTTCTAAAACTGATTTTTAGCGCGGTGGTACACGCCTGTAGTACCAGCTACTTGGGAGGTTGAGATGGGAGGATCCTTTGAGCCCAGGAGTTCAAGACCAGCCTGGGCAACATAGGGAGACACCCCCTCCACATCTCATTCATTCATTCATAAATAAAATGGGTTTTTAATCCCCCAAGCGTGGACTCTCTTAAGTTTGTACCTGCTTAAATTACATGGTTAATGATAAGAATGACCTGCAAAAAAAAATGGCTCCTATGTTTTGAGATGGGAAAAATGCTCCAAGAGAAGACAGAAATCATGCCCTATTCAGCTAACACAGCTGAGCTCTCTCTGAGCCAAAGTTCTCCTTGGAAAGAGGAGTTGCCTAGAGAAAGGAAGCAGAAGGAAGACTGGCCCAGCGTTCCCTTGCAGGTCCCTCTCACTCTAACACAGGCCACGTTCTGAAACCAAGGCAAAAACTGAAAACAACTGAAAAGGGAGCTGGCCTTGTGCTCCTAATCCACATTCCCAAGGCCGGCGTGGGAGGCGATCACACTCCCGGCAGGGCTGTTACAAGCACTCAGTTCTTTCTCCTCCTTCCAGTCACATTCTCAAGCACTTCCACTGGCCAACAAAGAGGGGGCGAGGACTCCAGCAGAAGCCCAATGTGTGTCCCCACAAGAGGACCTTTCAACGCTGGCCACAAGCACCGCCTGAGGATGAGGTCAGCCTCTATTCTATAGGCCACGGAACAAGCTGACTTTGTGGCCAGATGGCTGGCCCCTGTGAGGCCCTAAAGATGGAAAAGGATTGGTTTTCCCCACAGGGACCTCATTCCCTATGCAGGAAGCCCAGCCAAGCCATTTTTAAATAGGTACATTCAGGGGACAGGCATAGAAACATTTACAAGAGCCTCTGTGAGTCATCAGGGTGGCCCCCGCTCTCCCTATGCTCTCTGACCTGAATTGCCCCACACCACTGGGCTCACCCCCCCAAGTCCCTTCCTCTGTATCCTGATAACAACAGCCTCCGGATCAAGAATCTAGCATGGCTCCCCATTCACCATAAGACCATGTTCCAACACCTCACCTTAGCACCAAAATCACTGCAAGATTTGGTCACTCACCCACCCCACCCCGCCCTTCCACATGTGTCTTGTCCTTACTCTTCCTCCTCCTCTCCAGTTACATAGCCTAAAAGCTAAAAACACATTCGGCCTGAGTACAAATCCTAACGCCACCATTAAACAGCTGGAGACCTTGGCCGACACACTTAAATAACTCACTGCTTCAGTCTTCCCATCTGTTGAGCAGGGATAATGACATCACCTGCTGTCCAGGTGAGTACAGTGGTAGTGAAGGAGAAGATCCAGGTAAGACGGTCAGAACAGAACCTGACACACAGTATCACCTAGTAATACTTATTATTATTCATACAAGTCCCTTCCATGAAGCCTTCCCTAACAACACTATTCAACATCTTCTGTTTCCCAAATGTCCTATGAACGGTCAGAAAGCACAGACACTGGCAGGATTTGTGAGGGACTGTTTCATGGGGCAGGTTACTTGGATGGTAGTCCGGTGTTAATATTACCATTAAGAAATTCATATCCTAGGCCGGGCGTGGTGGCTCA
>VBSM01002608.1:24420084-24431550 GCA_008086735.1 Cheirogaleus medius
AGCGATCCGCCAGCCTCGGCCTCCCAGAGAGCTAGGATTACAGGCCTGAGCCACTGCGCCCGGCCTGGGGTAATCTTTTTAATGAAACAAGTCACTTGCTCATGTTGGGAGCCATGTTCCCTCTACTTTTTAAAATTACAAAGTTAGAAGTCTTCTATTAGCCCTAGCTTGTGAGGACCAGCACCCCAGCAACAAAATCAAACACAACAGATCTCAAAGCTAGGCTGACTAAATGAACTGTTATTGGGCTGCAAAGTAAACAGGCCCAAGGGTGGGCAGTGCAGGAAATAGACCTTAATTACAGTTATTTGTTCAGTCAAAACTAGCATTTCTCCAGGCAGCTGGGTGGAGTGGATGGCGGACTGGACTGAGGGCTCCTTTGAAGATTCTAGATCTGTCTCACCCTCCTTTCTCCCCACCAAGGGGGAGCCAGGTTGGACCAGGATGAGGCTGACAGATAGCACCTCTGAGATGGGCACCACAGCCCTCCCTGGAGAGAAAGGGATCAGAGGGCTCCCAGGCAGGAAAGAGGGGGTGAAGTGGGGAGGAGGGCAACAGGGAAGTAAATAACTAAAAAAATCAGGACCCTGATGTCATGGTGGTAGGAGGGGCAGCCTGGGGAGGCTGAGGAGCTTGCTGGAGGGAGAGGAACAGAGGTCTGGTGGTCGTGTGGATGTGTGCCTGGGACACTGGGGAAGAAGTGGAGTCTGGAGCAGCCTGGATGAGGGGGATGGAGCCTGGAAGGGGAGGAAAGCCCCCAAACAGGACAGCCCACAGCAGAACAGAAGCAGAGACTACCTCATGGCAAAAGCAGGGAGCACCAGGCAAATGCTGAAGTACCTTAGCTCAACGGCACTCCAAATGTGGCCCACGGGCCAGCAGTTTGAGCATCGCTGGGAGCCTGTCAGCTTCCAGCCCAGACCTACTGAAGCAGAACTGGAATCTGCACTGTAACAAGCTCCCCAGGGGATGATCTGAGACCAGCCCAATAGCAGGTGCAGGTCTGTGTTCAAACTGTGCCTTTGAATACTCCTATGTTTAAATGATGACATGCCACACACCTAACAGCAAGTTTCCCTCACCCCTCCTTCAGAATGGCCCTTCAGTGATGGGAAATAATGAAACCAAGTTTCCAGTAAGATTACATACTACTTCAGTATAACAAGATAAGGGAATTTTGACAGACTAGCATGCAGTCCCTGAAAAAGATGTCTGTAATTTGATAAGGAATAGATGCTAATGGACACATACTTGGGAAAGATAGAGTAAATACACTAAAATATTAACCAGGTTTTCTTTTATCTTGTTGTGGGGTTTCTCAGGTTTTCAACATTAAGCATGAATTTCATCAATTTTTTTAAATTAAGAGAAAATTGTGCAAAATTATAATAAAGGATCACAGAGTAGAAATCTTCTGGTCCAGAGCAAAGTAAAAAGCCTATTTCATTTGCTATCCTCCACACAGGCTATGATTTACTGTCTATTTTAAAATGTATTCTATTGGTCTACATTATAGAGTAAGACAACTCTGACAAAAATCAACAAATATCAGGGCCCGGCGCGGTGGCTCATGCCTGTAATCCTAGCACTTTGAGAGGCTGAGGTGGAAGGATGGCTCGAGCCCAGGAGTTTGAGGTTGCAGCAAGCTATGATGACACCACTGCACTCTAGCCCAGGCAACAGAGCAAGACCCTGTCTCAAAAAAAAGGAAAAAAAAGAATCAACAAATATCAGAAGAAAAGATATATTATAAAATGAGTTTCAATAGCTATAATAGAAAGGATCCCAACCTCAGTCTCTGGGGTAAGCTATTTTAAGACATTGCTTCGACATGGAGGAACATCTACTGCACTGTCCTCCCTGAAGAAGAATCACCCGATGATGCAACTGTAGATGGGCCACTGTTTCAAGGTGATTTCTCAGTGGTGGGACAAAGCTTTGCTGACCCACTATCTCCAGTGATTACCTCCCATCATCACAGACAAGCTCAGTGTCTACAAGGAGACTTGAGAATTTATGATATGGTGGCCCCTAAACAGAGAGAGATTAACTTGTAAGAACAAAACTGGATCACATGGGGACCAAATCCAAAACCGTGGCCTCACCAGCTCCACCAGGTCTTATATCCTGCACCTTGTATCACTCACATGTCACATGCTGGACCAAGCAGTCCATCACTGAAATTAAATCATGGTAGCGTTCTCCTAATTTTACAGGAACAAAATGTAATTTGCTATTTTCTTATTTTCTGTATTCTTTATGTTCTGGAATCTGGTGCCTTGTCCCAGGAGGGACTGATCCTTCCAGAGACAGTTAATTCCTAGAAATAGCAACTACTCCCCTGCGAGCACAGCTTTCATATGCAAATCAACCAAGTCAGAGCCCATACCTGCCAACTACCTCCTCTACCAGGCTCTTACAGTCCAGAAGGCAATATGCCTCTGCCCTAATCATCCCAGGGCCAGGTACCTGACAACTAGAGACAGCCCCTGCACCCCAGGGTCCACAGAAACTATTCAAACTAGCCAGCCATAAGCCTGCTTACCCTGCCTTGCCTGGCTTTCCCAGGGAAACCATGCTAAGGGTACATGCCTGTGCTTTTTCTGGTTCCTTCTGCCTCCAGCTGACCCTGGCGCTTCCCCAGGTGGCCCTGTGTGGTGCGGTGTGGCCCTTCCTCTTGGTAATTTAACGAAATATCTTTCCAATGCAGTTGTCTCCTGATTTGTTGGCCTCACCATACATGAATAACAATAAAATCTACATTTTAAAACACACAAAAATGGCTTTATTTTCTCAATTTTCATATTTTAATCCCACAAATTTTCCTTAAGCCCTCACCACCTGCTCCCAATTATATATGGGCATATGGCAAACAGAAAGAATATGTCGCAAATATTAATGAAAAATTAGAAGATGATATTTAGCTTGCTTTTTCATGAACAAATATCCTTGGGATTTTATAGGACATACAGCTAGCTGTCCCTTGGTATTTGAGGGGGGTAGGATGTTCAAGTCACTGATATAAAAGGGGTTATATAAAATTTAACCTACACGCATCCTCCTGTATACTTCAAATCATCTCTTAGATTACTCATTCTACCAAATACAATGTAAATGCTATGTAAATAGTGGTTATACTGTATTATATTTGTATTATCTTTTATTGTTGTATTGTTATTAATAATTTTTATGGTTTTGATTTTTTTTTCAAATATTTTCAATCTTCAGTTGGTTGAATCCAAGGGTGTAGAAGCCATGGATACAGAGGGATGACTGTGTTTATAATCTATATTTATAATTATATTCTGTTACAAAATTATATCTGGTTCATATCCTAACTTTCTCATGTATACAGTAAGGATGGGGTACTCATGCTTTGCAAAGAGTATCCCACCCTGAGAACAAGTTCAAGAGTCAGAGTTCTCATTAAATTAAAATAAAATGCAGAGTAAATTTTCCTGATATCTTTAGGCAACCAGAATGACTTGAAAGGAAGCATTCTGAAACTGGGCAGGGAGTGGGGAAGAAGTTGTCACCATGGCCACGACTAGATGAAAACCCAAAGATGATCTTTGATGATACAACTTCCTACTCACCAACAACTAGCAAGTCAGAAGCGCTTGATGGGCAAGCACTTTAGCCAATGTCCAGTCTTTCCAAAGAAGCAAGGGAGAATTTGGGGAAGAACAGAGAAAACAGGATAAAATAGGCAGCAGAAACAACAGTCAAAGAGGCAACAACTATTGATAAGTATGTACAAACACAATTTTTTGAGTACCTATTATGTGCAACATAGACTTTACTAGATTCTTAATGTTTATCACAGCCCTATGTTGTTATCATCAATCTCTACTATAGATGGAAAAGCTGATCAAAAAACAAAGACACTCCTAACAAGTAGAAGAACTGGAATTTCTGCCTCAGTCGGGTGACTCCCTAAATCCATTTTTTCCTACTACTTTATTAAGTTGAATAATTGGTGTTAGACTTTGATCACACCTCCACAAACTCCCTCTCATTCTATCCTTATAACCACCTCACATGATAGGAGGGAGAGTAATATCATTCCCGTTGCATAGATGAGTGTGAGGTCTGGAAAAGCTACCTATTTTCGGAACTCATTCTCCTTTCCAACGTAACACCCTGCAGGATGCACACAGTGAGAAGTAAACCTTGATGGAGCTGACGGAGGAGACCAGTGACGATAGAAAGGACAGAACGCAGCTTTGCTACCTCCATGCTGCCTTGAAAGCACAGGGCTACTCTGTGCATGTGTGTGTGCACCAAGGGCAATGAACAAAGTCCCAAAGACAGAACGAAGCCCCAGAGCTCCAGCCCTAATTCACAGTGTCAAACTTTGCTGTAAAATCAACAATTTAAGAAAGCAGAGAATTATATGCTGTGCTTCCATCAAAACACCAAAATTAAAGATGGGAGTGTCTTAGGCAATCAGGAAGATACTTCCTCCCAGCACTCTTTATAAGTAATAGTTACTGGCCGGGTGCAGTGGCTCACGCCTGTAATCCCAGCACTTTCGGAGGCCGAGGTGGGAGGATTGCTTGAGACCAGGAGTTGGAGATTACAGCGAGTTATGATGACACCACTGCACACTAGCCCCAGCAACAGATTAAGACTCTGTCTCAAAAAAAAACAAAACCAGTTACCTATCATTCCGTAAATACTTCCTTTGTATCAAGGCGCTACCCTAAGGGGGTTTTAAGACCTTCTTTCACTTAATCTTTAACAGAACCCTATGATGCATCACAATCCCCATTTCACAGATAAGCAAACCAGAGTCTCAGAGAGGATTAAGTGACTTTTCAGAAGCCACTTAGGGAAAAACCAAAATCCTTATCTATGATTCCAAAGCTCACCAGGATTTCAAAAACAGTTTTACTTTACCAGGTCTCCAGGATATCTGAAGTACACCACTTTGATCCCTTCTCCGCCTATTTCCATACAGAAACATAAAATCAAAAGAGAACCTATGTGCGTACAGGACAGTCAGAAGAGCACCTCCCTCACCTGCCCTTGCTGAGCACCAGTGCTGACCCCTGAGATGTGCCTGTCCAGATGCCTTCTAGAAGAACAAAGCCACAGCCTTAGGCATCCCATTATTATTCCAAAAGGCATTCTTCATTCTTATAATTTGTGGCAGTGGTACTAATAATTTTTTAAATAACAGAAATTTGCATTGTGTATTTTCTAGGTGCCAGGTAGGGTCCTCAGTTCCTGGCATGGATTCATTTCATCCACACAACAACCCCATGAGGTAAATATGCTTATTGCCATTTTTTGACAAATGAGAAAGTATTGTGTAAATTTTTTGGCATGAATATGTACTACTTTTTATAATAAGAAAAAATTTTATAAGCTATACTGACTTTGAAAAAATTAGGAAAAGACAAAATATGAAGTAAAGATACAGAAAGAAAAGAGAGAAAAAGGAAAAAATAACTCCATTTTTTTTCACAAATGAGAAAACTGAGGTCTCTCCTAAGGTCCTGAGATAAGAACTCAGTCAGCCAGGTACTAAAACTCTTTCCCTCACCGCTGTGGTGCCATCTCTAGAATGAAGCAGCCACCAAAAGTCACTGATATACACTCATGATTAAATTATGTTCTACACAGGGTAATAATGTTTAAAAGTTTCTAGCAATTATTTTGAACTTTAGTTAAAAATACAGACACTCAGCATAAAACAGAGTCAAAACTGAGTTTGGCACTTGTAGCATGCATAAAATTTGAATCAGAATCCACATCTTTTATCATTGCCTTCCTCTTTCAACTATTATAAGAAAAATAACTAAAGTCACCTACATTCTCATTCACTGATTCTGCACAAAACGTCCATTTCTAAAATGTCCCACACAATTCACATTTTCCCACTGACAGCATTAGAATATGTCCCACTCATTCTAAGATAAATAAAAAGATGATTCCAAACTCTTCAACATGAACTATAACAAGACACAAGAACAAAAAGACAGAAAATAAAAATTATACTTAGGCTTAAAGCAAATTTAGTGATAAATTCAGAAAATTCCCTTTTCCTCAAACTATCACCAATACTTTACATACTTATAAACAAATATTTTCCTAATCTAACATCTTGAGATCCTCTCTTTTCAAAGACTGCATAAAACAAAATAGTTTTGCAACCAACCTTTAAAGTTATCAAACAACTAAAAATGACCAATATAAAGAAGAATGTGAACTCACCTACATTAAACATTCATTAAGTCAACAAGATGAAAGAGTAAAAGTAAACAAATAACAGAAACTTGCTCCCTAACATAGGAAGGAATCTCTTGGCCAGTGAAGCAATACAAAAACAGAACTGCTCAACCGTACCATGTTATAGATGAACATCTGTGAGGATTACATGAAATCAGCCATGAAAATTGCTTAGCACATATGCCAGGCACATAATAAGTGTTCGACATTAGCTTGTATTACATTCTCACTTCATTCAATACAAGGTTACTTCATTGCCTCCATGACTCTGCCGCCTCTTGTACAAAACAGAAACAGCAGTTCCTACATCATGTAGTGTTACTGGCCTCCACCTGGAGTGGAGGTCTTTTTAGGTTTTTGGTGATCGTAGAAAAAAAGGATTTCAGGATGCACCACCTAAGCCAAGGAAGCAGCTTTTCATTGAAAGATAGAAAGCAAGACTGCGCTCTTAAAAGAGAGAGAGAGAGAGAGATTAAGCAGGCTGGAAAAGAGCAGCTGCCCCAAAAGGAAGAGGTTTTTGGTCTTAGGAAGTCTTAGTAATTGAGGGGAGGAATATTCGAAGCTAAGGGATTGGGTTTTACTAGGAATTTAGATAGTATTTTCTAGAATTGGGTTTTCTCCCATATTCATACTCCATATGGTTGTTTCAGAACTGTCATGTGATTTTAAGGGTAGAGAAAATGTTAAACCACAGTGGCCTATTAATAGATCGTTGACAAGCTGGTTGAAGCCAGCCCTTGTCTGTGGTTATCAAGCCCCCCTTATTTAGACTTTCAAACCCGCACCCACTCTGCAAGCCCCTGCATCCTGCTGCTCCTAGCCTAGCAGCCTAGTTATAGCTTCTGCCCAAGGGCTGTCTAACAGCTGCACCCACTCCGCAAGCCCTTGCATCAGGTATCAGCCCTGCCTCTTAGGCTGCTACTCTAACAATGAGATTATTAGGATTGAGGATGTTTTCAAGGTGCTTAGAACATCAGCTTAGAACAACAAAGTTAGCTGTCAATATTATTCTTAGTTCCCTCCAAGAGGAAGCTCAGAGGTTTGCAGGGCTGGGATCTGAACCTAGTTGCTCCAAACACTAGCATCACGTTTCCTCAAACTCAACCTGTAGCTGATGCTCAATCAGGGAGATTTACCTGGTGCCCAAGGAAATACCCCAGGGACCAGGAACAACGCAACGCCACCTCTTGAACACTCACTTCCAAATGCTGTCACAGACTCCAGGACACGGGGACAATTTCTCCCAACCTGTGAGGCGGTTAATATTATTATTGTCTCCACTATTAACAATGGGAACATCAAACTCTAGGAAACAAACTGCCCAAGGTCACAGATCCTCAGGGCTGAGGACAGGGCCCAAATCCAGGTATCAATTTCAAAGCCAGTATTCTTAACCGAATGTGAAAAAGAGAAAAGAGAATAGTACCTTTTAGAATCAGCTACTACTCTCCACATGGCAAGGAAGTGGACTTGAGTCCTGACAACTCCATTACTCTGGAGCACTGTTGTGACATATGGATGGCTCCAGTGACTGCTGCCACGGTGTTTATATTTTGTAATTTATATAAACAAAATCATCTCTCATGCCTCTAACAGCATCTTGTAGGCCTTTGGAACTTACAATTAAGTCTCTGTAAATACTGAATCTCATGATCACAGAAAAAGATGAGTCAACCTTGTAAGAATGACTGGTCACCAGTCCCCAAAACACAACATCCAGCCTAATGAATACCAGCCCCAGGGTGTCTAAATTCCAGATGAATAAGTCCTCCAATGTATAGTCAATTTTTTAAAAATTCAGTGGAATTGAGAGCCCAGAAATAAATCTTAACATTTACAGTCAATTAATTTTGCCAACATAATTCAATGGGGGAAAGAATAGTCTTTTCAACAAATGGTAATAGAACTGGACATTCAAATGCAAAAGAATGAAGTTGGACCTTTTCCTTATACTGTATACAAAGATTAACTCAAAATGGATCAAAGGCCTAATTGTAAAAGCTAAAACTATGAAGTTCTTAGAAGAAAATAGGACTTAATCTTCATGACCTTTGGTTATGGGAGACAAAGTAGCACACGTAAGAAGTCATGTTTGCTCATTTCGCTTGCCAGAAATTCACAAAGCCTGTGACTCAGTGAGGGAGCACAGCCCTCCAGAAGAATGCCCCGTAGATAAGCAGGACAGAGCACAGGTTCCCAGTCTCTTGCCTAAATTCACTGCATTTTCAGAAAAGATAAATTCAGAGATCCTAGCCCTTGTTCTTCCTGTACCTAAAATAACATCTGACAAGATTAATAATTATGCCTCTGTAATCTAGAACCAGATGTACCCTGGCACCCAAACCTTGAAGAGATTTTGCTCTCATCTAACTTCTGAGCACATCTGATGTAACTTCTGAGCACATGCAGAAAGAACCACCACCTGTATGTAAACTGTGGGCCGGGACACTGCTTGGGAACAGTCTAACAGAAACTCTCTGGAACACTCTCCCAGCTTGCAATCCTCAGTAAGACTTCTGAATAAAATTAACTTTAATTCTTCAAAAGCCTGATTTTTTTTCTTTAGTTGATAGGCAAAAGGTTTCTTAGCTATCACCAAAAGCACAAGCAACAAAAGAAAAAATAAATTAGACTTCATCAAAATTTAAAAATTTTGTGCTACAAATGATACCATGAGGAAAGAAAAAAAAAATAAACTCAGAATGAGGGAAAATATTTGCAAATCACATGATCTTATAAGGAACTGAAATATAGAAAATATAAAGAACCCTTAAAACTCAGTAACAAAAAGACAAATAACCCAATTTAGAAATGGGCAAAATATATGAATAGATATTTCTCTAAAGATGATGTACAAATGGCCAATGAACACATAAAGATGCTCAACAGTATGTGTCATTAGAAATATGCAAATCAAAACCAAAATGAGATAACCACTCACACCCACTAAGAAGCCTACAATAAAAAAGAAAGACAATAACTGTTGGCAAAGATTTAGAGAAATCAGAATCCTCATACACTGCTAGTGGGAATGTAAAATGCCTCTTTGAGAAACAGTTTGGCAGTTCCTCAAAAGGTTAAATATAGTTAACACATGACTCAGCAATCCTACTTCTAGGTATTTATATACTTAAGAGAAATGAAAACATACATCCACACAAAAACTTGTACATAAATGGCGACAGCAGCATTATTTAAAACAGTCAAAATTCAGAAACAACCCAAATTGTCAACTGATAAATGGATAAGTAAATGTGATATATTCCATAAAAAGGAATGACGTACTGACACATGCTACAAGATGGATGAACTTTTAAAACATGCTAAGTAAAAGAAGCCAGTCTTAAAAAACCTCATATTGTACAGTTCCATTGATATGAAATGTCCAGAATAGGCAAATCCATAGAGACAGAAAGTAGATTAATAATTGCCAGGGCTCTGAGGGACTTTGGGAGGAGATTAGGAGTGACTGCTAGTGGGCATGAAGGTGACAAAAATTAAATTGTCAAGATGGTTCCACAACTCTGTAAATATACTAAAAACCACTGAACTGCACACTTTAAATAGGTGGTCTGTATGGTATATGAACTATATCTCATGAAACTGTTTTTTAAAATCTTCTAAAGAATTTCCTTATTAAAAAATAACCTAATATAGCCCTTCTGGGTTAAGTAGCAAGTGTTTTTAAAAAAAACAACTCAGTAATTCTAAAATGATTTGTTTGGAGATTTCTGCTCAACAGAGAAGTAAAAGCTTGGGAATCTCTTTAATTCCACTTTAAGAATAAAATAAAACTATGACTTTTTTTGAACACCTATCTGTTACTCTAAACAGGAATAAAGTGTCCCCAAATGGAAATTCCCAGCACTTTAGGAGCTGACGTTGCTTCATGTGTTTCTTACATTATTAGTCTACTGTAAAATGCTTTGTAAAGTTTATATAAAGTATTTTATGGATCTTTCCACTTTTACTTTTCTCAAGAGACTGCACATTTGAAATGGCTGAATCTTAGCACCAGAGCTCCCATTTCTCTAACAATTTTTTTGTCTTGTATCTAAGCAGCCCTCTGAATAATACTTCCTAATAATCCACAGCCAGCTGGAGCACTCTGACAAAGACTAATTTGACAGCTTAACTATAACCTTAGCACCACTTTTTAGGGGTGGCGTATCCTTTTTCTTCTAGTTCTATTCACCTCAGTACACTGCAGTTAAGAAAAATCTACATTTATGTAAATTGTGAACCAATAAATTAAACCATAAGTTCATACCAGTTGTACAACCACATTGATAATGTTTCCTTTCTAATGCAAAAAAGGGTTAAATCTGTTACCTCAAAATCCACTCCCTAAAAACATCACACCCTCCTCCCCCTTCCCTTCTCCTTTCCCTTTCTTCCTCCTCCTGTTCAGGGGGCCAGGGTGATAGCAAAAGGAAAAACTGCTAGAAAATGCAACTATACAGCATGTTGAATCTCACCCATTAAAGGTTTGCTAAAATAAGCTTTAAAAATTTAAAGAAGTAACCAACACGTGCTTATGATAAATTCAAACAGCACAGTAAAGTGTCAAATGAAAAATGTCCCCAACACTGCTTCCTACCCTGCTACCTCTAGATTTTGCTCTACTGAGTAACCACTGGTGCCAGTTTCTAATGCATCTTTAAAATTCTCAGAAATCTTAATGCATATACAAATATCTACATATATAAATATCTACATGCCTTTCCTTTTTGAAAACCATATATGTGAGTTCATTATACACATACTGTTCTTTAACTTCCTTTTTTTCAAACCCCTATTTAACATTATATCTTGGCCACCTCCTCCTCTCTGCACAAATTTACCTCATTCTTTTTTTTTTTACTGTAGTAAAACACATAAAAGTACAATCCTAACCATTTTTAAGTGTTCACACTATTGTTGAACAGATCTCTAGAACTTTTTGATCATGCGACACTGGAACTTTATACCCACCAAACACGAGTTAGTTCTCCCTCCAGGTCGCCTCCCACTAGCCTTTGGCACTTTTCTAATTTCTGTGTCTATGATTTTGACTACTTTGGATACTTCATATGAGTGGAATCATACATTACTTGTCCTTTAGTAGCTGGCTTATTTCACTTAGCATAATGTCCTCAAGGTTCATCCATGTTGTGTCATGTGACAGGTTTTCCTTCTTTATTAAGGCTATATAATATTCCATTGTTAACTTTATTCTTTTTTTTTTTT
>VBSM01002608.1:24439067-24456781 GCA_008086735.1 Cheirogaleus medius
AAAAATACATTAAACAAAAACTAACAGAATTAATGGGAGAAAGAGACAAAAACACAATCACACTTAAAAAATTTAATATCCTTCCTCCAGTAATTGATAGAATTAGACCCAAAAAAATCTATAAAAATGGAGATTTGTGCAACACTATCAATCAACTTGAACACTACTCAATAACTATAGAATACATGTTCTCTTCAAGGGCACATGAAACAGTAACCAAGGCATGTCATATTCTAGACCATAAAACAACAGATTTAAAAGGAACGAATATATTCTCAGACAAGTTATTTAGCTACTTTCAAAGAAAAAGAAAAGGAATGAATATATACGGACAGAATATATTCTCTGACTTCCATGAAATTAAATTACAAATCAATAGCAAAAACACTCCTGGAAAATCCCCAAATATTTGGAAATTAACAACATACTTCTAAATAACCCACAGCTCAAAGAAGAAATCACAGGGAATTTAGAAAATACTTTGAACTGAATAATAATGAAAATACAATATATCAAAATGTGTGGGATGCAAATTTATGGTTTTAAATGCTTATTTTAGAAAAAAGATCTCAGAAGTTCGAGGCTGCAGTGAGCTACATCACAACACTGCACTCTAGCCTTGGTGACATTATGAGACCCTGGGAGGTCATCAAGTAAGGAGGAAGAAAAGATAAAAGAAAGAGAGGGAGACAGAAAGGGACACAAATGACCAACACCATCAGGAATCCCTGAACAGACATAAGCACATTGTTATTTAGAATAAGTTATCTTAATACCTTATAAACTCTAACAGATTTTTACAAAGGACTAGCATTTAGAAAATCTATTAATTAACCCCCATTACGGTGGAAAAATCAGGCAGGGGGACGACAGTATTAGGAAAAAAACTATACTTTAGTAGAAAGATCAATTTCCTGGCTGTGTGGGAAAAACAATCATGCAATAAAAGAAGTAGAGGGAGAAAACAAGTAAAGAGCCTCTCCCTTAGTCCCAGTGAGGAATGTGTCCCAACGCCCTCCACACTCAGCCTTACCTTAAGGATCAAGCCATCGTGAGCAGGAGGACAGTGCTAACTAGGGTAGAGGTTATCATACCAATACTCATAGCCCTTGCTCAAAATGGTCAATTGTCTCACTCTGCCTCCCTTCCCACCTTCTTCTATATGTCCTCCATTATTGAATAACCTGTAACATTAAACCACATTTCCCACACTCCTTTGCTGTTAGGGTCCTGACAACTAGCAGCACTCACAATATTTGGAAAGTGAAAACAAGGTGGAAGCCACCCTCCTGCTGTGGTGCCTGCTACCAGGCAATGTCCTGGGATAGGACAGCCAGTTGCAACAGCCAGACACAGGACTCCTATGTCAAGCCACCAGCTGGCAGGTGTCAGGACGCAGTCATGGTGGTGGCAGCAATTTTGGCTCCCAACCTCTGGATCACTGTGTTCTGAAGTTCAAGAGTGCTCCTTTAGTTCTTCCAATTATTTTTTAAACACACCTATTTCCCTACATTAAATCCTTTTCTGTTTAAAATATCTCTAGCAGTCTCGGCTTCCTGCAGTGAACCCTGACACAGCCACATCATCACTTTACAGATAACAAAAGACTCCCACATATATATCTGATTTTTATCCCTACAACAATCGTATGAGGCAGGCGAGACAGGAATTTCCTCCATTGACAAAAAGGAAACGAAAGCACAGAAAACTTAAGAACTGGGAACAATATAGTAAGCTCCCGAATGCTGGAGAGGTTCAGACACAGATGCACACTGAGGAGCATTGAAAAGGACATCTAAGCTTCAGATGGGAAATTAAAAAGGGATTCCCTTTTAGCGTCTCTTCCAAGAGTTTCTGATTCCATGATCTACTTCAAAAATCACCAAGCAAGCGGCAAAACCTGGATCTCTCCAGAAGTAGAGTTGCCTTTCTGGAATTTTCCAAAGAAGAATAGAATCCCAGTTGACAAGACTCAACAAACTTAGAAAAAAGTGGGGGTCAGGTGATGTTGAAGGTGGGGGATTTCTTCAAAGCCAAAGAGAAATCTAGGGGCTGAGGCCACTTCTGGACTAAATTTTGATACGGTACAGGTTACAGGAGAACTTAAAGAGTAAATAAACTTCAGCATCCTACAATTTGGGGGCAGAAGTGTCCAAGCCTACCATCCTTTAAGGCCAGCCTAAACTTCCTCAGGTTCAGCCTGCTCCTCATTTTTTCTTTCTTTCTTTCTTTCTTTCTTTCTTTCTTTCTTTCTTTCTTTCTTTCTTTCTTTCTTTCTTTTTTTAAAGAGATGGGTCTCACTATGTGGCCCGGGCTGGTGTCAAACTCCTGGCCTCAAGCGATCCTCCCATCCTCCTGCCTTGGCCTCCCAAAGTGCTAGGATTATAGGCATGATCCACCACACCAGGCTTCTCCTTTTATCCTAAAAGATAATAACCTCCCCTCCCTGGCTTCAGTCGCTCAGCTCCCAGTACTCCATACACAGGTCACTCTACCTTCTGCTGCCTGGAAGCTGAGGATGCCAAAACCCCCAGGCATTTTTAAAACCCCCAGGCACTGATCTCCCTCTCACTGGACTTCTGGGTGTCATCTGACCAGGCCAACAACTCTCAGGGCTCCAGCTCCAAACTCCTTCCACTCCAACCACACCTTTTAAAGTTCACGTCATTGTCTTTCTTTCCCTGTTGGATAAAGTGAATGTCTGCCTTTTAAATGGAGATATCTCTCAAGGTTCCTGGGTTGGTCTTCCTGCTCCTTCTACAGCTGTGTTTTTCTATGTCAGAAGATTCTCAAAGGAATCCATGTGTGTGCATCTGCAGGGTTGCATGGAACCTCTAGTGCCCATTCATGGGGATCCACTCTCCACATGCTCCCCTAGGGGGCTCCTCTACTCCCAGGAGGAAGTGTCCCCCACTCACCATCCCCTCCCAACCCCTTCTTCCCAAAGGTGAAAGGTCCACAGCTGAGGTCCACAAGCCCTCAGTCCCGTCTGTGAAGAAGTACTAGGGACAACCTTGTACTGCTAGGACATCCAGCCTCCACTCCCAAGTTGCTCTCAAGCACAAAAATGGGTCTAGCTGCTGACATATTGTTTTAGGGAATTTGTTAGCTCTTTAAAAAAAAAAAAAATCAGCAGCAGCAGCAGCAGCAAATGAAATAAGTCAACAATGTCCTAGAATCCTTAGGGATAATGCTAGCAAAACTGAAGAAAATGTATTGCTATAGAATCCTATTACAGAGAACAGTTTGATTACTATGGAAACAAAATAACTGCAATTGTTTCCACTGGGGGGAGATCCACCAGCATGGGATTAAGAACAAAAGACTGAATTCCTCCCCAGTTTTGGCGAACCACACTAGCCAAGGATCAAAGCATTAGGAGAATCAGCCCTCCGCTAAATTACTGAGATATAATGGGAGAATAAAAAACTGGAAAAGGAATTCCACAAAGACCTCATGAGCTTTGTTTCAAAATGCAGTTGGTTAGCCAGTTTATAAAAAATGATACTTAAACAGAAGTCTGATTTTCCATTTCCCCTAGTTATCTTTTCATAAATAAGATCTAAAGGGGTTGTGTATGTGTTTTTCCTACTTTTGTTTTGACTAGACGGTTTTCATGAGGGAAAGAAAAATGCTGTCTAATCAATATATGCTGTAACCTTACTTCAAACCCACAAATTGTTTCAAAATTTATTCTGTGATAAAAACCCACTCTAAGTTTTTCCATAACAGCTGCTTTCCTTAAACATCAGCAACTTTAATTTCACAAGACAAACTCTAGAAGAAAAGCCAAAAGTAAAATCCTGTTTCCTTTAAAAGTCAAACAGATGTTTTATGTAATCAAATTGATCCACTATTTGAATTTCCTACATAACCTACACTGACTCCCGGATTAGGTTCTACAATCTTTTAAAATATCATTAATACACAAGCTAGAAGATACAGGGATATCCCCACTAGAAATGTTTTAAAATGCATTTTAAATAGGACTGAAAAAATTTACCATGGACTACTTGGAAAGCCTAATATTCAGGGACAATCAGTAACTTGACTGATAATTGCTGTCAGCATCCAATCATAAACCTAAAGTCAACTGATAACAGCAATATGTACTGAAAATTCACTAACAATGCTGCCTGACTCACTTATGAGAACATAGGATCTTCATAATTAGGCAGGAATTACCATCTTTTTAAAATCTGAAAACAGCTGCATCAAGGAATAAAAAGGAATTGCACATAATGTCTAGTTCTACAGACATACCAGTTTATATGAGGACTTCCTTTTTAACAATTTATCAGAGATAATCTGGCCATGTACTGCTCTGAAATAAAAGCAGACAATGCCATAATTACTGCTCTACCCTCTTGGAGGCTTCTAAATGGTGATTACATTACTGCACCTGGGAAACTGAAAAGTAAAGCTTCCAAATCTCACAAGTCAACTCACTCCCAGATACTCAATATCTGTGGGAAATCTACAGGCAATATTTATACAGAAAACGGGGGTGGGAAGCAAGCTATGGGAAAGGGGATGTTACCTTTTATCTCATGAGCTGAGAGATGAGTCAGAGGCTGCCCTCCACTCCCTACAGACTGGCCTCTCAGCCCTCCCAGCAAAATCAACCCACTCGGTCTTGCTGCAGCCCAAAGCTATTTGTCAGCTCGCCAGGTCAGCTGTAAAGCAGCCCAAGAAAACAAATCTGAATGAGCAACCTTCATGCTAAACTCTCCAACTCTACCCTTCACTCTCCTTACTGTTCAAGGTAAGTGACAGAGACTTATCTGAACCTGGCTACATTACACAAAGACATCCCCAAACCACCCTTCCTATATCAGCTTACCAGTGAGCTACACAGTAGTTTCCCCTGCCGGGGATATGTTCCAAGACCCCCAGTGGATGCCTGAAACCTTGGATAGTACCAACGCTTATATACCCTGTTTTTTCCTATACATACATAGCTGTGATCAAGTTTAATTTCTAAATTAGGCACATAACATTTAAGTTATAAATTAGGCACAATAAAAGAGATTAACTGTAATAACTAATAATAAAATAGAACAATTATAATAATACGCCAGCATCAGTCTTCTTGCGCTTTGGGGCCAGTAAGTCAAATAAGGGTGACATAGCTTCTAGAAGAACACAAGCACTGCAATACCGCAACAGTCAATCTGATAACTGAGATGGCTCCTAAGTGACAGAGTGGACATGCTAGACAGAGGATGATTCACGTCCCAGGCAAGATGGAGTGAGGTTTTGTCACACTACTCACAACAGTGTGCAATTTAAAACTTATAAATTGTTTATTTCTGGAATTTTCCATTTCATATTTTCGTACCCCAGTAGACTGCAGATAACTGAAACCACAGACTGTGGAAGGTGAAGATAAGTGGTGACTAATGTATCAGCCCAGCCGACAGTTCAACATCGGCCCAATCACCACCTTTTGTTAATATGGTAGAGCAATTATGTGGGCACTTTACTGCATTTTGCCCACATGTTATAAAAACGAATAGAAGGCTGGGCGCGGTGGCTCACGCCTATAATCCTAGCACTCTGGGAGGCCGAAGCGGGCGGATCGTTCCAGCTCAGGAGTTCGAAACCAGCCTGAGCAAGAGCGAGACCCCGTCTCTACTATAAATAGAAAGCAATTAATTGGCCAACTAAAAATATATAGAAAAAATTAGCCGGGCATGGTGGTGCATGTCTGTAGTCCCAGCTACTCGGGAGGCTGAGGCAGAAGGATCGCTTGAGCCCAGGAGTTGGAGGTTGCTGTGAGCGAGGCTGACGCCAGGGCACTCTAGTCCAGGCAACAGAGTGAGACTCTGTCTCAAAAAAAAAAAAAAACGAATAGAAAAACAAAGTTGCCAAGTACTAGAGATAAGAAGTACAGGACTCAAACTTAACACAACTGAAACAAAGATGGGCACTTTCATATAGCAGGAAAGTGACTCGATCACCATTTAGATGGATAGTATCTGTGTAAGTAACCATAAAGAAAAAGATCAAAGTTAAAGAAAATGTTGCAAATGAGTGAAATATATTGTCAATGACGACATCTAACAGAGGTGTAATTACGGATTTTTTAAAATTATTTTTAGACTTTTGGAAATAGAAACACACACAAAACTATTAACACAAAAAACTATTAACACATAATTGTATTAAGTGACTTCCACACATTCAACTTTAACATCTCTACAGAAATATCACGGGCTGGTCTGAGTGCAGTGGTGTTTACAACTAATTGATCACAACCAGTTACAGTTTTCTTTGTTCTTTCTCTACTGCTTCACTTGACTAGTGAAAGGAAGGAAGGAACAAAAAAAGAAAGAGAGGGAAAAGAAAGAAACCGTCATGTTTGAAGGTAGAAGACTGCCCACCTACATTTGAATGTAAGCTCAAAAAACATTAATGGCTGCAATTTAGTGGCTGGTACATGTTAAAAACTTCTTTGGTCACCACAATTGAGCAAAGAGTGGGATCAAACACAGCACTTCCAACATAATCCCAATTTTGCAAAGTAAAATCCTCTATATTAAATATAAGTGATTGAATATAAAACATCAAAATATGGTTCTCTCTGGGTAATGATACATGTGTTTCACAAATACCCCCGCATTGTTCAAAAAAGTATCAGTCATGGAAAGAATGAATTTGTGCCTGGATCCCTTCCAATGGTGGAAGCAACATGTAATATAATGAGGACCTAACATTCCAATCACTGTAAACAAAGAACAGTAAGGAACAAGAGTTTTATAACCAAAAGCACTCAACAGGGGGTTCAGCTAGGTCATGGCATGTGTTCTGCCTAGGAAGAAAGAGGAAACACATCCTCGCAGCAGCCAGGACACAATTCTAATGCCATCAGACAACGAAGCACTAAGTGGTTTGGACAAGTCTAAGTACAAAGTTCTGCAGGGACTCTCAAAACAAAAGAAAGATTATTACTGAGGAACTATTTCTTGAGCTGGGCCTTCAAAGTACAGATTTGGGCTTTATAAAGAAGGAAAGACGTTTTGGGGGGCAATCATTATTATTGCGTGGTATGTAATCAACTTTTTAAATTAAGTCTTCATGGACTCTGTGTGGGTGTGTTTTAAGCTACAATCTAGGGGCGGTCAGTTGCCCTGATGAGAAGACCCATTCCAATGGAACGGAACGTTTAATCAGAAGCCAAACTCTAAAGGGGTCTCCCACATGGACGCTGGTTACCCTCTAACTCGAATGACGCCAGAGGGTTTGTTAACCATCATAATGGTGAGAAATGTTGAGAACTCCAAGAACTCTCAACTCTCTAGGTCCATACTGACCCCGCCTAGTCCCCCACACTAAGAGACCTGACCAAACTTTAACGTGGTTTCTAGCAGCCTAAGGCCGAGTCTGACTGGGCCCTCCTTTTGCATTCCAGTCTGGAAAAGCTCTGGGTTGTCAAAAGAATTTGCTGTTTGTTCTAGCCAACACCTGAAGATAGGCCCCAGACCCCCTTCCTGAGAGCATTTACTAAAAAAGGTTTACAATGGTGAATCCTTCCTGTGTCCCTCTGAGATGTATATGTACCTCCTAAGATTCAGAGGGGTCTTTCTCAAAGACCTAAAAGCCATTCTTTTAAAATGTAATCATCAGGAAGTAAAGGGAGAACAGAATCCTAGCTTTGATCAGAGCCAGCCAGCAGGCAGCTGGCCTCACTGCATTTACACTGACCAGCCCTTTGTAACTGTTCACTTTCCTGACTCTGCTTGAGCCTCCGCTCACCCTCCTCCCTACTCTCTTATTCTTCCTTTAAAGGGCCAAGTCACCTCTGCACAAAACAGAATGGCACTCAGCTCTTCCCCCTACAGTCAATAGTTAGGGGATAAAATCTGTTTTTACTGCTTTAACTAATATCCGGCTTTGTTGATCTTTGACAATGGATAGTCCCTGGTGGCATTCAAGGCTTTGTTATTAACATAACAAGCATTAGAAGTGGGCTTTCATTAAGGAAAATCTGCGTGATCAAGAAATACGAACTGGCAATAAGGGACAGGAGTCTTTACTCTGAGAACTGAGAACGGCAACCATGGGCTTCACCCTCCCAAGTGGTCCAGCTGGTGCGGTCGTCTTGGTTACCAATCAGCCAAAAAGCTAGCATGTCTTGCCTACTAGAATGCTGTCCCATTTGCCTCAGGTGAATTTTTCAGGCAAGAAGCATGTCAGAGCACCAAAAAGGGCAAAGAGCTCGGAAAAGGCTGCATGCCTGTTCTGTGCATGTCTGCCACTACATGTCTGCATGTGTGGCAAAATGTGATCTGAGACTTTGTTCTTTATAACTTGAACTAGGTATGAGGAAGAAGTTAAACCTCACCCAACCATAGCTACTGGCACCCAACAGTATCTACCAAAATAGCCTAATGGCTGTGTATTCAAAACTGCCTCAGGTCCATTTGTAACAGTTATTATTACTTATTCATATCGTAATAATAAGGATTATAAGAAATATAAGTCTGGGACAAAGGTCACCCAACTTTAGTTTGGTGGACCAGTACTCAAGGCCTGGCTCCCCCATCAAGTAACATCAGTCATTTAATTTATTTCTCTGTACTTCAGTTGACTCACCTGTAAAAGGAGGCCAAGTAGAAAGAACATCACCCACATCACAGAGTTTTTGTATAGAATAAATCATATAATGCACATAAAAACAGAGCATACTGTGGGCTGAAACAAACTTCAGCTATTATTGTTAGGTAGACAGTGAGGGATTCCAGGTCACCTAGGGATCAAAGTGGGTGCTGTTGCCCCCATCTTGATCCTGCCCAACCCTGATTCTCCATACCTGGGGGAGGAGGGAATACCCTACAAAATCTGCCAGTCACAACTTGGTGCACCAGCTGCAAAAGAATGTAGAGGACTCTCTAGCCCACAGGCATAGGTAAGGCTTAAGGTCATGAGACTCCCATCTGTCCAGAGTGGTTCCATGGTTACCTCTGAACCACAATGGCGGTCCCTATCCCTATCCAGGCACTATAAAATAAGATGCAGACCCTTAGCCAAGCTCTCTCATTGCCCTTCCTTTTGCCTCCCCTGCTGTGACAATGGGTCCAGTCATCATCCATGGCGTATGTACCATGCTCTGTAAACTTATATCTTGCCCTTGCCCTATAATCCTTTCTTTCTCTCTTCAATAAACCTCATTTCCCTGCTTGCCTAACGTTGGCATGTATGGTCATTCTTCGGCCATGAGCACACCAAGAACCAACAATTTCAGACTGAAACCTGACATTATTATTATTATGATCATTAATGCTCGTACTTGCCTGCAGTAAACCCTCCCAAGCCTTACTCTCAAATTGCCTTAGAAAGGTTGTCTATTTTTCAAGTACACATCTCACTTCACCTCTGACAGTGTGCATTGTCATTTTCTATAGCTTCTTCCCCCACACTTCCCAAAAGGTATTGTTGAGTGACCACCTCCCTGTAATTTCTTCCCTCTTAGCATTCATTAGCCAATTACCTAAACAAAATCTAAGTGAATAACAGAGTAGATACAAAAATAAAACAAGATGACCTGCAGACTGTACTGCTGCGGGTAGGTTATGTTCCTTACTCCAAATCCTATATTAAAGACTTTATGGTTATTATCACATGTAATCTTCATAATAACCCTAAGAAGTATTATCACACCCATTCTACAGTTGAGGAAAACTGAGGTAACAGAGGGTAACTAACTTGTCCACAGTTGCACCAGCCCTTGTTGTCCAGATTTCCCAATTCAAACTGATGTCTGAGTCCAAAGCTCAGGCTGGGTTATGCATTGTTCCTGATGGTCCTCAGTTAAAGAATGTCCTCAAAATTTCTATATCCACCCTCAAACTTCTCCCATGACTTGAATATCCAACTAGTGACTTCCCAACTCCATTTAATTTATAATAGTTATTAATATCTCTAATGCAAAAAAGCCAGAAGAAAACTAAGGGTTTTCCTCACCAAATGTCCTCTTCCTATCAGCCTCCTTCTTCACCTTAGTAAACGAGATTATCATTTTGCCCAGTGGCTCAGGCCAAAAAAAGAATCTCTCTCATTCTCACACCCCACTTCTAATCCATGCTCAAATCCATTTCTATCTCTGAAATATATCCAGAAGCCAACGATGTTCCACTGTACCTACTCCTACAGCCGTAGCGTAAATTAAGGTACCATGTTCTTTCCCCCCTGGACTATAGCAACAGCAGACTGCCAAGATTTAAGCTCCATCAGGAAGGGATTCTTGTTCACTGCTGAAACCTAGACCACTGCTTGAACATAAGAGGCAGTTCATAAATATTCACTGAATGACCAGCTCAGCCTGCTCTCTCCCCTTCCACTCTAGCCCCTGGTACAGTCCAGCACCCCCAAGTGACCTTCTAAGTGCAAATCAAAGCACAGGTCACCCTGCTCACAATCAGAGCGTTTTACTGCGACCAGGATAAAACCCAAATGCCATCAGCAGATGATGGGCTCAGGCCATACCTGGCCCTGCCCCACCTCTCTGACCTCATCTGCCTCACCTCGGTCCAAGACACTCCAGCCACCCTGGACTTCCTTCTATACCCCGACCCAGATGTGGGTGCCTCTCCTCACTGATCAGTCTGAATTCCAGGGGCATCTTCTCAGATAGACTCCCCAGCAACCCTGCTTAAGGCTGCTTACCACACAGTCTTGTTACAGTACAGTGTTTATTGTTTCATTGTTTACAAGCTTATGAATAATCACCCCTTCCCTTCGTCCCCAAGACAGACCACTGAGGGCAGAGATGTTAGTCTGGCTTAAGACCATACAGCCAGCTCCTGGCACATGGTGGTGGGTGCTCAAACAAAAGAATTGGTAGACACAGCCTCTGATGGTGCTATAAGGTTGTTGGTTTTTGGGTTTTTTTTTAACTTCTTAACAGCTCCATCCATGTGAAATCACAGTGTGATGGCCATCACACTGCAGTTGAAACCCACCACACTGATGCTACCTCAGGCAGTCCTGAGAAAGCAGAAGTTAACTTTTCTGTAATGAATGGCCAGGATTTGGTTCTTTCCAAAGTCATGGGAGGGAAGATTTTAGAAACAAGTCATTAAATGCTGTCAAAATATCAATATCAAAATAATTCTTTTACAAAACCCACTCGTATACTGCTGATAATTTACAAAGCCCTAAATTAGGCACTTAGAGTCACAGAAAGAGCCTCAAGGGGCTTTCGAGAGACCAGAGGGACAGAAGCCCCTAAATATCTGTCATGTAATTACTGCATAACGAAAAGTGTTGCATTATATTGAAGAGCAGTATTCTTAAAACAATGAGAATTAAAGATTTGCAGAACTTTCTAAAAACAGCCTTTTCTGGTCCACCTTGGTCTCAAATAGCTGGTACAGTGGTGACCATTCTCTCTCTGCCTGACTCAGGGAAAAATCATTTCACCTCAAGTCAAAAGCCTCAACATTCTCATCTCTGAAAAGGCCAGCTTGAAAGCATGCCAAGCACACTATTAGACCTCAAAAACCAAGATAACTCCACATGGCCTCTCCAAAGAGGATGGATTATCTGCCCGCATAGTCGCTGGTTACAGAAACCCACAGCTTAACCCCTGTGCTGCTTACGGCTCCCCTCGACTGTCCTAAGGCGGAGTGAAAGCAACAACACCCCTGAACCTGAATGCTCCCCAGAGCCAGATTCATTTGGGAAAACACACCATCAGAACTCTGTATATCAGAACGCTGATAATCACCATGGACGGGGAGGGAGCCTGACGTCCACAAGACTTTACCTACTTCGCTTTTTTCAAACTCCGCAGGAAGGAGTGAAGTAGCATAAAAGGACTGAAACCTACTAATTCTGCACTAACTCGTAGGAGACGCCTAACCCAAGTGGACATATATGTTTTAATGGGTTTAACAAGCAAAAGTTACAAAACAGGTTTGAGCAAGTTTAGTTCCAAAGAGAGACAGGAAGGCTCGCGCCCTACGCAGGCAGTCGTGCCAGTAGCGAGCCAGGGTTGGGTCGGCAAACTCAGGAAGCAGGGATGAGTTTTCCCTTCGCCCAGACCTGCGCCCGGTAGTCTGGAAATCAGGCTTCGAGACATTCTCAAAGGTATAGCGCCCACGCACTAGACTTGGAGATGTCAAGCACCACCTGCCTGGGTTGTCTGACCCGAGTTTTGTTCAGGGCGTAAGAAAGGAGACGTTGCCAAACCCACATTTTTTTCTGGGTTCATCCGACAGGCAGAGCCGGGACAGCCGCTCACCAGTGCCCTGGGCGGGAGGCGACACACCCCTGGGGCGGTCGGGATACTCCGCCCGAGCGCTGCACGCCCCGACCCACGCGGAGTCCCAGAGGCCGGAGTGGAAGATCTCGGGGTAGGCAGCCTCTCCGGCTTCCCGCTGCGCTTCCCGCGCGTCCGGAGCACAGGATTTCCCGGCCCGAAGCGCTCCCCCAAGCGGCGCGGGGTCAGCCCAGGAGACCCACCCCGACCTCTGCTTCGGCCGCGCAGCTGGAAGCGCACCCGGGCCAGCCCGCAGCGCCAGGACTCCTGGCCCGGTCCCCCGATCCGACAATCCCCGCGCGGCGGCCGGCCTCGCTCACCTGGCCCGCACAGCACCGAGCAGACATCGCGGCGGCCGACGCCCACGGGTGCGCCTGCTGGCTCCGCTGCGGCCCCCGGCTCCCGGGCGCCCCTCTCCGCCGCGGCTCACGCCCCCACGCCGAGCAGCCGCAGCCGACAGCCTAGGCACCGCCGCCCGGGTGAAAACAACCGCCGCCAAGCCCCGCCCCTCCGCTGCAGGCCCCGCCTCCCAGCCCCGCCCCGTGCCCACCCCTTCCCGGGCGCCCGGCGGCGGAGCAGGCTCGTCCCGGGCTCGCACTTCCGCTGGCGTCAGGCGGCTGGGCTGCCGCGGCCACTTCCCGGTGGGGCGCCGGGCTCCGAAGTCAGCCTGCCGGGCCGGGCCCTCGCCGAGGAGGACGCAGCGCCCCTCCGCCTTTTTGATCGGGAGGAACTGCTGTTTGCTGGCTCCAGCACGGCGCAGAGCCTTTAGTGAGCGATGCCCGAGTGTCCCGCACTGATCCCGCACAGTGGGGACCGCCGGGTGCAGGTCTGAGCCCTGCCTCGCGCCACCCAAGGACATCCCATCCGCGAGATCCCAGTTCCTGAAATCCCTTTACCTCCTTCATCTGCCAAGAAAACGTTCAACTTTTGCCCTTTTTCCCCTGCCCAAGCTTCCTCGAATCCCTGCGCTGATGTTCCCACGGCATTTTAGGGGATCCGTTGAGATCCCTTTCCGTGGTCCCCTAGATATATTTTCCAGCCTGTCCTCGTTTCCCCCAGACCCTCCTGCCGGCCTGAGAGAGCTTCCGGCCCAGGGACTCAGTTTGCATCTCTGCATCACCGGACCTCACTAAAAAGAGGGTGCCAAATAATTGCTTGTTTTGTGCAGAAGGCAGGGAGGGTGCCCGTAGGTTTTCTCCCACCCAGACCTGCTCTCACATCCACCTCCCCAGGAACAGTGAAGGTATTTCTGTTAGTGCGAATTTTGTGCCAAGTCCTTCACTCTTTCAAATAAACATTACCGTACCCTTTTTAGAAATGAGGCAACGGAAGTCCAGACAGGTTAAATAACTTTCCCAAAGCCTCACGCAAAATCGAAGCAAAACTAGGGCTGACATCCACTTGTCTGCCCCTCCCCGGCGCATGACGCAAGGCTAGACCTTAGCGGGACTCATCTCCAGACAGAGACTTTTTAGCAAAGGAGTGTCCTGTGGAGCAGGTTAGGAGTTGGAGACTAAGAGAACAGTTGCGTGGAAACTAGTCCTTGGGTTATAAACTGCGCAGCGTCTTCCAGCATCTCAGATCCAGGCGTTTAGAGGACGAGAAATCATCGAGCAGGCCCTACTCAGAGCCACTGGAAGTAATGAGAGTTGGCTGTAACTCAAAACAAAAATAATGTAAACCGAATCAGGCAACCTGCTCTGTGGCAGCCTGTGACTCATCAGAAACTGAGGATCTCACCGGGACTTTCTAGTGAGCTTCATTGTTTGTTGAGGCAGTCACTTCACTTCTCTTTGGCCCTGCACCTGGCCTGGGAAAACCAGTTGGGCCCCTAGAATGTTTCTGCCCCCCTGGGAAGATCCTAGCAGCTTGATGGGGGGATAGGGGTGGGGGTGGGGGGACAGAAAGGGAAGGCCCTAAATCTACAAATGTTTAAGCCCTCTGGGACTCGGCTGGTACTGGGAGGCCTGCGCACCTTTCAGGAAAGCTGGGTCCCAGGAAGGCAGGGAACCCTCACCAGAGGCCACTGGGTTGGGGGCAGAGCTGGATTAGGATCCAGGCCTCCTAACCCTGAATCCTGTGCTCTTTTTTGCTGTGGAGGCTCAGGGTACACTACACCAAAATATAACTGTAGGAGACCAGAATACGCTGCCCCAAAATATACTTCATTGGCATATTTCAAGTGGGTTATTCTGAGAAACTGCAGACACAGGAGGAGCTCTGGAAAGCTGTCTTTTTGTAAAAGAAATTTACATCTATAAAGGAAGTCTACATGGTAAAAAAGTATCTGTATCAGGAAGAGGGCTGCTCAGAGACAACTCTCATTGCCAGAGACTTTACCTGCATAGCAAGACAAACTTTACTCACCATATATTTCCTCCCCTCCCCCTCCCATAAACTGTGTTGCCCCCCTCCCCCTCAAGCCCCAAGCTCTTATTTCTTTCTGTAGCTCAGGATGCTATATAAGCTTCAATCATCTGGCCCCTCTTCAAGTCTCTGGTTTTGTGGGGCTCCTGTGCATATGCATACAATTAAAATGGCTTTCCTCCTGTTAATCTGTCTTATATCAATTTAATTTGTAGCTCAGCCAAAGAACCTAGAAGGGTAGAAGGAAGCCATTTTCCCCTCCCCTACAGAGCCGAACAATGCCAATGTGGGAGGAATCTGTGAGTATGTGGGTGTCAGCCTCCCAGAGAAAGAGATACCAAAAGTCTTAATAACCTGGGGACTTGCAGAATATACCTCAAGGTACCAGAAAAGGATAATGAGCCAGAAAGTTGCAAATTCTAACTCTTTCAGGAACTGGTTTGGTGACCTCCAAGCCTCATTTTTTTTCATCTGCAAAACCAGACTGAGAGTACATTCTCCAAGGATTAGAAAAAACCACCCCTACAGACCCCTCACTGCAAGACCGGGCCTGCTTGTAAGGCACAGACTGGTAGCCCTCACTGGTATTAATAAGCTTGTTAAAATGATGTTAAGAAACTATCTCTGACTTTCTTTTCTGGTCCCAGGTGCTTTGGGAGCTGCAGGCTATAGTGCAGACATGGCCAAGTCCAATAACCACACCACACACAGCCAGAAAATGGCTGGCACAGATATGGCATCAAGAAAACCTGATTACAACGATATGAATCTCTTAAGGTGGTGGACCCCGAGTTCCTGAAGAAAATGCACTTTGCCAAGAAGCACAAAAAGAAGAGCCTGAAGAAGAAGCAGGCCAATGACGCCTAAGCCTTCGATGAGCTTGCTGTGGCCATCAGGGACCCCATAAAGTTCAAGGAGGCTATTAGGGCTCAGAAAATGATCCCCCAAGATGAAGACCTCAGATGCAAAAGCCTCTCTCTGACCTTCTCTTGCCTTCCTGTCTCCAGCTCCTCATTCAACCCAGAGGCTAAACCATAGAAACTAGAATCCCTCTTCTCCAAGGTGGGTCACAGAAATGAGAATACTTTTTCCCCAAAGCCAACTTAAAACCTAAAAATATTACTCTTAACATCCCCATGGCCTTTCTGTGTAAAAACTGGCCATACAGAAAATTATCTGACCTGCCTTGTTTTATTGTAGATCAAAAGACCCCCATTCCAGAGAGGGTCCTACCCCATACCCAGAAGGAATGCTGCACAGAGGGACCAAGAAGAATCTAGACAGATGGGCCTTGCTGGGTTTCCCCACTCAGTCTGTTAGCATTAGATCATACCCTTTTTGTCCCATTATATTTCTGCAAGGCTGTCCATACTGTGCTGAACCTACACATAAAAATGAACAATTTCCCCTGTATCTTTGGGTCTTCATTCTGAAGGTTCCCATGTCAGATAAACTGTGATCAAATATTTATATGCCTTTCCTCCTGATAATCTGCCTCTTATTGATTGATTTTCAGCAAACTTTTAGAGGGCAAAGAGGAAGTTTGCCTTTTGCCCCTAGACAGCCAAACCCAAAATGCCATCAGCCGAAAGCTCAATCAGCTTCCCTATATCACTTACTCCAAGCTCAGGAAGCATGCTCATGCCCACCTGGTAAAGGCTGGCTTTGTGGACCAAAGGCCAAGGCCAAGGCCATGACCAAGGCCCAGGCTGCTGCTCGGGCTCCAGCTCTGGTTCCAGTTTCGGCTCCAGCTTAAACTCCCAAAGGTGCCCAGGCACCCACACGGCTCCTGAGTAGAAGCGTCTGTCTACCAATGTGAAGACGGAAGGGCTGCCGTCTGCATGAGGCTGGTATGCTCCTTTGCTATTTGTACAAATAGACCCGAGACAGAATTTGTCAGTCCGAAAAAAGAAACCTAATTTATGCAGCCCCACTCAAAGATCCCCAAGGAACGTGGCCAGGTCTGGAAGTTTACCTGCCTCCCTGGCTCTGAGGACTTTGCAGTTACTATTTAAGATCTGGGTAGTGGCCACCTCTGCATCTGCGGTTGGTTAAGAAGAGTAGAGGTAATGTTAGCAGAAATAACATGAAATAGTGGCATCTTAATTTTTATTTTAAGTACTCCGCAGACTTTTTCAAGGAAGACATGGTGTTCATAACATGTAGGTAGTTTTATAGTCAGACTCTTCTGATGTGGATTTTTCAGTAACAGGCAGTAACAGACCTGTTTTAATAAGACTGTAGCTCTTGGCAGACCATGTGAAATATTTCCCTCACAAAACTTTTCTTAAATTAACTGAATTAGCTCCTTTTATACAATATAATTATATATGTATATATAGCATATTATAAAAAAACTAGCTTAATTTATTTTTTCCCTCCTGAATTTGAAGATTTTTTTGGCAGAGGTCAATGTTGAGTTTTAAAAACACTACACACTGAACTGAAAACAATGGTATACATATATTATTAAGGAAAAAAATCATAGTCACACTTTTTTTCCTTTAATGAATTCAGAAAACTTCATTAAAAATTTAATGTCCAGGCCGGGCGCGGTGGCTCATGCCTATAATCCTAGCACTCTGGGAGGCCGAGGTGGGCAGATCACTCAAGGTCAGGAGTTTGAAACCAGCCTGAGCAAGAGCGAGACCCCATCTGACTAAATATAGAAAGAAATTAATCGGCCAACTAAAAATATATAGAAAAAATTAGCCAGGCATGGTGGCGCATGCCTGTAGTCCCAGCTACTTGGGAGGCTGAGGCAGAAGGATCACTCCAGCCCAGGAGTTTGAGGTTGCTGTGAGCTAGGCCGACGCCATGGCACTCTAGCCCAGGGAACAGAGTGAGACTCTGTCTTAAAAAAAAAAAAAAATTTAATGTCTGGTTCAAGAATGACTTAAAAGCAAATAAAAGTAATTATTCTAATTCCCTAAAACTTTAAGAACTGGAAAAACCTAGTGAAGCATCCTGTTGGTTTTTAAATATAAAAGGAGAAATTAATCTTCACTCATAAGATCTCTAGGGACCTCGGGGCCGGGCGCAGTGGCTCACGCCTGTAATCCTAGCTCTCTGGGAGGCCGAG
>VBSM01002608.1:24478623-24492380 GCA_008086735.1 Cheirogaleus medius
TCCCGCCTCAGCCTCCCAGAGTGCTAGGATTACAGGCGTGAGCCACCACACCCGCCCAGCAGGTATGTGTTTTAAAAATTCTTCCATGGCCTCCTGATCTGCAGAACCTGCAACTTTAACAAGGCAAGAGACTTGGACTCTAATCCCAGCTCTCCTCATATAAGTAGATGTAACTTTGGGCAAGTCTTTTATAATCTACACTCTTAAACTCTGAAAAAAATAAGACTGTGGATGAGAATTTCTCTAAGGTTCCACTCATTCTAGAGTTCAGATATTATGCCCCCCACCACACACACACTCATACGGGCACACACACACACACACACACACACACACGTAATGTTTGAATGGTGATTTTTAAGGCCCATACCACCACCTGGTGGTAAAAGAGAAGAGGACATCCAAGAAAAAGTGGTTCTGTATTTTGATTCTTAGAATAAAAATTACAATCTTCAGACAATTTCCCCTCTAAACTGGCTACCTATAAGTGCACCACTACATCTGTTAATAAAAGCATCATACAGATAATGATGTTTAAAATCACACATTGTATAGAATTCTCTGTGAATATAAAGACTCTAACCTTTGGGTAGTCAATTAGCTATTATTCTTTGGTTAAAAAAAACTATTAAATAATTACATAAAATAAAAATGCGTTTTATTATACCAAAAGTTTACGTCACATTAAAATTATTCACATGGCAATGAGTGTCTGTCAGACAAAACCAACAGATGCTTACTACATTGTGCCTAAAACAGAATAACAACTGTTTGTCCTAGTTTGTGTTTATCAAATTTCTAATTATTACTAGATTGAGGTTATCCATTTTTGGCAAGATGCTACAGAAGTGATATGTCCTTTTTAGTGTATCATATCAAAGGGTTAATGATGTCAACATGTCTTTTTTTTTTTTTTTTTTGAGTCAGAATCTCACTTTGTTGCCCGGGCTAGAGTGCCATGGCGTCAGCCTAGCTCACAGCAACCTCAAACTCTTGGGCTCAGCCGATCCTCCTGCCTCAGCCTCCTGAGTAGCTGGGACTACAGGCATGTGCCACCATGCTCGGCTAATTTTTTCTATATATTTTTAGTTGGCCAATTAATTTCTTTCTATTTATAGTAGAGACGGGGTCTCGCTCTTGCTCAGGCTGGTCTTGAACTCCTGACCTTGAGCGATCCTCCCGCCTTGGCCTCCCAGAGAGCTAGGATTACAGGCGTGAGCCACCGTGCCCGGCCAATATGTCTTATTTCTGGTAATATTAACCTTGATCACTCCATTAAGAGGTTATCTGCTAGATTTATCCATTATAAAGTTACTATCTTTCCGTTTGTAATTAACAAACATCTTGGGGAGATACTTTGAGACTATGCAAATATCCTCTTTCTCCTTACATTTTTGTCTACTAATTTTAGTACCCATGGGTAGATCTTACCTCCAACAATTATTATTATACATGGTGTTCTAGTGGTAGTTTTCGATTTCCCTTATACCTTTTATATTTATTAATTGGAATTATTTGGTAAATACAGTCTCTTGGCCGGGCATGGTGGCTCATGCCTGTAATCCTAGCACTCCGGAAGGCCGAGGTGGGAGGATTGCTTGAGGTCAGGAGTTTGAGACCAACCTGAGCAAGAGCGAGACCATGTCTCTACTAAAAAAATAGAAAGAAATTAGCTGGACAACTAAAAATATTTATATAAAAAATTAGTTAGGCATGGTGGTGTATGACTGTAGTTCCAGCTACTTGGCAGACTGAGGCAGCAGGATTGCTTGAGCCCAGGAGTTTGAGGTTGCTGTAAGCTAGGCTGACGCCATGGCACTCTAGCCCAGGCAACAGAATGAGACTCTGTCTCAAAAAAAAAAAAAAAAAAAAAAAAAAAAGAACAACAAAAAGAATACAGTCTCTTTTCTTTTGTTTATTTATTCATTCAACTATGTGTTTATATGAGTATGGATTCATAGATACTTATTTTATTCTCTAGGTTATAATAATTTATTTCTTAATCAAATATGTAGGAACAATTTTCATATAATGGTAAGTTTTTGTCATAATAAAAATATTTTTATTTTATGCAATTGTTTAATAGTTTGTTTGTTTCTTGTTTTGTTTTAAGAGACAGGGTCTCCCTATGCTGCCCAGGCTGGAGTACTGTGCCTATTCACAGGCACGGTCTCACTATTGATCAAGCACGAGGGTTTTGACTCCGTTTCTGACCTGGGCAGGTTCACCCCTCCTTAGGCAATCTGGTGGTCCTCCACTCCCAGGAGGTCACCATATTGATGCCAAACTTAGTGAGGACACCTAATGCATAGCACACTATAGCCCAGAACTCCTGGGCTCAAGCGATCCTCCTGCTTCAGCCTCTCATTGTAGCTGGAAGTACAGGCGTGGGCCACTATGCCTGGTTTAATAGGTTTTTTTAAACCAAAGAATAGCAGCCGATTGGTGACGACTATTCAAGGGTTTGAATCTTCATATTCATAAGGGATTCTATGCAGGGTGTGATTTTAAGCATCAATACCTGTATGAGGCTTTTAGATGTATTAACAGCAGTGCACTTGTATGCAGTCAGTCTAGAGGGGAAATAGCCTGAAAATTGAAATTCTACAAAATAACTGAGGAATGCTCTTCAAAAATGTCACAAAAAACAGGGAAAGATTGAGCTCTGTCTCAGAAGAAAATAGGCATGATAACTAAATGCAGAGTGGGATCCTGGAACAGAAATAGGACGTTAGTAGGAAAACTGGTAAAATCCCAGTAATCTGTAGTTTAGTTAGAAGTATTGTGCCAGTGTTAGTTTTGACAATTGTACTATGATTATATAAGATGTTAACATTAGGAGATGCCAAGTAAAGGGAACTCTCTTCACTACTTTTGTAGCTTTTCTCTAAGTCTAAAATTTTTTCAAAAAAAAGTTTAAAAAATGATTCACACATAAAGGATTTTTGCCAGGCATAGTGGCTCACACTTATAATCCCAGAGCTTTGGGAGGCCAGGGCAGGAGGATAGCTTGAGGCCAGAAGTTTGAGACCAGCCTGGGCAAAAGAGTGAGACCCTGTCCCTACAAAAAAAAATAAAAAAATTAGCCAGGCATGGTGACATGCACTTATAGTCCCAGCTATTTGGGAGGCTGAGGTGGGAGGATTGCTTAAACCCAGGATTTCAAGGCTGCAGTGAGTGATGATCATGCCACTGCACTCCAGCCTGGGTGACAGAGTGAGACCCCATCTCTAAAAAAAAAAGGATTTTATCAGAATCTCCAAGGGATAGAGAGTGTCTTTCATTTGGATAGAAAGCAGTGCCTTGTGCTATTATTCTGTTTTAGGCACTAGGTGGTAGGCGGCTGTCCATTTTGCCTATCATATGCTCATTCCCCTACATTCTGATACAACCTCCACCTGCCACTCTGTCAGCCCATGGGCTGACCACCCCAAAACTCCATGGGCACCTGACCCAAGCTGGGCAAATCAATGCTTTCTTTGGCACTTTTGCTGGAATTATAAAGAAAGAGACATTTTCTTTATAATTTTTCTGGAGTTGTTACATTTGTAAAGAGATAAGCCTGGAGCTGCCTGGCACCACCATGTAGAGAGGGAACCTTAGGAAGGAGGCACAGAGACAAAGAGGCAACTCAGCAATAGCGAGGTCAAATCCTAATTATTTAACTTGAGCCCCCTAAATCCAGATATGCCAGAGGCTACTCCTTGACTTTTAAGTTACATGAGTCAATGGCACCCTCAGCACTCCACCCTGCCTCAGTTTATTTGGCTTAAGCCAATTTGAGTTTAGTCTCTGACATTTGGCACCAAAAGAATCATGAGTAACATATTCTATCTATTGATATTCATTTTGAACTTCAAATGCATTAAAGATGAACACAAGATTTTATATTTTGTAAAGGCAAACTGGTTTTAAAAAGAGAAAGATTCAATGTAAGTTTTTTCTCTAATAATTTTCTTTTTATTTATTTTTTTAGAGACAGAGTCTTACTCTGTCCCCCAGGCTGGAGTGCAGTGACACACAATCATGGTTCATGTAATCTCAAATTCTTGGGCTCAGAGGATCCTCTCACATCAGCCTCCGAAGTAGCTAGGACTACAGGTGCCTAACACCATGCCTAGCTAATTTCTTAAAATTTTTTGTACAGACAGGGTCTCACTATGTTGCCCAGGGTGATCTCGACCTCCTGGCCTCAAGCAATCCTCCTGGCTCGGCCTCCCAAAGTGCTGGGATTACAAGTGTGAGCTACTGTACCCAGCCCTCTAATAATTTTAGAAACAGCTTTTTGCTCTTTCTGCAGTTCTTTTTTTTAAGTCATTAAGCTATGGAAAACTGAGTAGCTAGACAATCCAAAAGTGTTTAACATTCATGGTTATTCACTGGGAATATGGGTCAATAAAGAAAAGAGGACCACTCAATGTTTTCCAGCACCTGTATACCTTTCAGCATCTACAGTAAACTCAGTAAATTTCAGTAAAATTAACAGAAATGTTAATTGGAATTCATTATAGTTACAGAGAGAAAGGAAATATTTAAATCCTTTTTAGAGTAAAGAAAATATATTATCTTGGTATCTTGACCAAGCCATACCTTCAAGCCAGTTTTCATTAAAAAAACCAAGACAAGGGTAATATTAGATTTATGTCCAACAGCATCAAAAAGCTACAAACATAAGAGAAAATACTGAATATATTTTCTTTTTAAATATCCATGGACTATACATGAACATTGATAATTAGATCAAAAAGAAAATAATCAATCAATTTCAAAAAGTAGAGCTACTACAGACATTTTCTGAGTACAATACAATAAAGCTAGAAATTCATTACCAAATCAGAAAAAATTCCCCTTGTCCTGGAGATTACAAAAATTATCTTAAATGATACTTGAATCAAAGGGGAAATAACAACCAAAGTTGAACCTTACAAGATAGAATTAAAGCATAAAGGCAATTGTTAGAGTCTATGGCATCATTGCGTGAATTAGAAAAGGTGCTCCTTTTTCCAGTAAAAAAACCAACACTGCTGTATCTGTGGGTAGTCAGGGACCATGGCCCTGAGCCCAGCTGGCTGAAAGATTAACATGAGGCTCAGGGAAATTAAAGCCAAAGTGAGTTGGTAGCTGCGGAAGAAGAAGGAAAAAAAAAACCACATAAATTTCTCTTCCCTAAGGAAAAATAATTGAGTTTTCCCTTAAGATTGAAAGCAAATCTCTAGTAAAGTACTCGCTAGCAAGATTTTGAAAGCCAAGAAAAAAAATCACATACAAGGAACGTTTTCTTTGAATTTCATATTCTCAAGGACCTGATTCATAAGGACAAAAAGACAAGAATGCACTAAGCTTAATGAGCCTCAGTGGCTTTTCTATAACCCCCCATAGCTGTTTCAATGCCTTAGATAAATGATGTCATTTTAATAAGTTTGATTTTAATAAGTAATGATTCAAGTTTTCTATCATCTGGTGTAAATGATTCAGGAATAAGCTTGCTAAGTCTGTGTTCAAAGCCAAGAAAAGTCCCAGTTTGTAATTGTGTTTGTTATATAACCATTCAGATAGTTTCTTTTCACTGCAGAATATTTTTTATTTTATTTTTTATTGTTTTTTATTTTCAATTTTTTATTTCTTTTTTTGTTTTTATTTACTTATTTTCTTTTCCTCCTTACAGATGGGTATAGTAGTAGAATATTTTTGAAGGGATGTATTTCTGACATTATTTTCCTAAAATCACAAAAGATGCAGTGCTCCGGATTCTGTTTCGTATGGATAACTTTCTTTTATAGTAGCATCTCTCCTAGAATGGGAGCAGTAAGGTCTCCAGGTGCTTTGGAAGAATGGGGACCTCACCAGGGAGGGCTGAGGCTCTGCCATGCCCTTAGGTGGTACAGAAACACTGCCCTGTGGAGGTTGGGGTTGCGGGGCATGAGGGTGAGGTAGGGAAATAATGCAGTTAGAATGAGATGAATAGCAACCTAGAAAAGTGAGGAAGAGGACTGTTGTAGATCTTTCTGGGGTGAGGAGTAGGTGTAACTCAAGGTTGATTTTGATGAATGAGTCACCGGGCAGGAGTTTAAGAGGCTTCCATTGTGACACAAAGGAGACAGAAGCTAGGGACAGGCCACAATGGTGCAGTGACAAAATAAAGACCTGGTTGCTAGGGTCAGGGAATAAACACCAGGAGCCTAGAGGAGGAGAGATGGAGCCCCATCTCCTGGTCCCCTCTCCCGCCCCTCCTCCCCCCAAGTCCCTCTAAGATGCCACCTTCTACCTAAACATCATCTCCCTAGTTTTAGTTCTTAACTCTGGTCTCTGACTTCTGCTTGGTTCCACATTTTCCATCCATTTGCACAGAGGACTGTCACCTGCCCCTCCTGGAATGTCTAAGGTTTTCTACTTTCCTTGTGCTCTGATGGCCACCTCTGCTAAATCAGCTAAGACGCCGACCCCCTCTGAAACCGCTACCCCTACTCCCGATCTCCATCAAGAATCTTTGGACCCTAGGATTATAGTTGCCTTGTTTGAAATCGGATTACTTCCCCCTTCCACCCGGGGCTCTCTCCCTTCCCTAAGAGATAGTCATCAAGTAACAGAACAACAGACTAAACAGAAGTTTCAAAATCTCTTAAAAGAAATTAAAGATATTCTTAAAGATGTGGCAGATTTTGAAGAGACAATCACAGAAGCAAAAGACCTTTGTGAGGAAAGCAGTATTTCCAAGGATATGTCAGAACTTAAAGACAAAATCAGAGGACTTGATGAAATAAATAAAATGCTATTGAAAACCCTTCTTGTTAGTTTAGACCCAGAGAAAGAACAGAATACAAAGAAACAGGAGATGATCGTGGAAAACCAGAACTCCAAGAACACGGTACAAGATTTTGCAAGAGATTTGGAAAATCATTCAGAAGAAAGAGAAGCCCTTCATGAAATTCCACCAAGTAATGAAAAAGCAAAATGCAGATTCCCTAATGTTCAAGAAGAAAGTCAGAAACTTAGAAACAACATGGAGCAATTACTACAGGAAGCAGAACACTGGAGTGAACAACACACCGAGCTCAGTGAACTGATAAAATCATATCAGAAATCTCAGAAAGACGTAAAAGAATCTCTTGAAAATAGTGGAGTCTGTTTCCAAGTCCAACCAAATAATGAAGCGTCAGTTCAGCTCAGGCTGGAGGAACAAGTGAGGAGACTGAGCCATGACACCTGCTCACTGCACTTGCTTGCAGCTTCGCTGGAGAATGAATGCCAACTCCTGCAGCAGAGGGTGGAGATTTTCAAGGAGCTGCAGCATCACAAAGAGGGAACTCTGCAAGGCAAGGCAATTCAGATCAACTGGAAACAGGACAAGAAAGATCAAAAGCCATCAGAAACAGGGAAAGTAGAAAGTTATAAGCAGAACATGCAAGAAATACAGTGTATATTTCAGAAAAAATACAGATCCTGTAGAAGCCTGGATGTTTGTGGTAATAAGAAAGCTCAAAATAACCGGTTCAATACTCATATTGCAAGAACTCTTCTGGGAATAAAGAGGCCAGCCAGCAGCCTAAGATAGCAAATATCAAAAGCAGCAAAGACAATCTACATCTAATATGGCCAACTTCAGGCACGATCAATCATCAAACCTGGGGTAGATCTGCTGGTTCAACCGAGAAAGAGCTGTAGAATAAGAAGATTAACGCTTTATTCATGACCTCAGTAATTATGTAAGTTTGGTCTTTAACAACCACTGTGTCTACATCAAGTTCATAACTTTTCACCTTTACAAAGTAGGGATTTTTTTTTTGGCAATTATTAGAGAGCCTATGACACTTTAACCAAAAGTGAGAAGTTACAGGTCCAATTAAGTAAAGATCTAAATAAAAACCAGAATGCAAAGATAGTATTTTTTTTTTCTTTCCTTAATCATTGCCTGGGGAGGGGGAATTTCTGGGGGGGTGGGAAGTATATAATGCTTGAATTGTGACCTTTTAAAGCTCACTTTCTAAATGTATGTTTCCTTTCCTATTATACTCTAAGTATAGGATGTGGTGGAGTAATAAATATGCTAATAAACCACCCCTAAACAAATAGTTTTTCTGTTATAAATCTCCCCACGCACTGACTCATTCATTCCTCCCTTCCTCTTCAATTAGTGAACTGTGGGCATATTGGACAGCAGAGGCCCTTGGGGAAGGACCTTGTTTAGAATAATAGAGATACATCTAGATTTTGTACTTTGCTGGAAAAATTCTTCTTATTCCTCCAGGTGGGGACAGTAGAGTTACCCAGGGAAAAAAAGTAGTATCTTTCATTAAGGGAGCTGGACTTCTGGTTCCAGAAAAGATACAGCAGATGCATTTCCCCTTATTCCCACGAAGTAAGCCAAAAACCCTGGAGATAATATATAAAACAAACATAAGAAGATTCTGAAAGGTGGAGAGAAGTAGGTGGACTGGCCAGGGACCCTGAAACTTAAGGAACATGGTGCCAAGTTCTCTAGGTTTTGCTTTTGCCTCTCATATATCCTGGAGAAGCCCACAACCAGAAGTGCCAACGCATGTAGACAAAACAACCTCTCATAAAGCCTGATTTCTCTTGCCAAAAGATGAGGGAAGGGACAGTCTGGCAAGACAGAAATCTTTTGATAAAAACTGCTCTAATGCAGCCAAATTGCATGGAAAACCCACATCTCCACCCCCATCCCTCATCGGTAATGAGGCCCTCTTCCCCTGCTCTTCTGGGATGGTGCAGAGGAGGCGGAGTGGGGAGCCTGAAATCCACCCTCTACCTGATAGTGACAGGGTACTCCTCCTGGTCTCCCTTCCCCAGGGGAGTGGAATGTCAGTGGAGGCCATATGGGTAGCCTAGATTTTTATCCCATTTCTCTGTTGGCAGCATCAGCAGAGGCCTACTGTTAATAAAAAAGAAGATTTAATAATATCCAGGGTCTCATAGCAATGCCTCAAATGTCCAGGATACAATAGAAAAATCACTCATTACATCAAGAACAAAAAATATCTCAACCTGGATGAGAAAAGACAATTCATAGATGCCACCATGGGATGACATGGACACTGGAATTATCTGACAAGGATTTAAAAGCAGTCATTATAAAAATGCTTCAATGAGCAACTACAAATACTTGAAAACTTGAAAAAATAGAAAGTAAAGAAATAGAAGATATAAAGGAGACCTAAATGGAAAGTATACAACTGAAAAAAGTAATCATATAAACTCACTGGATGAGCTCGGTAGCAGCATGCTGATGTCAGAGGAAAGATGGAACTATGGAAGTTACGCCTTCTGAACAACAGAGAAAGTAGGCCGGAAAAAAGTCTCAAGGACTCTTGTAACAAAAGCTCTAGCATTGGTGTCATCAGAGTACCCAAAATAAAAGGAATAGAGTGTGGGCTGTAAAAGTATTCAAAGATATAATGGCTGAAAATTTCCTGAATTTAACGAAAGGCATAAACCTACAGATTCAAGAAACTGAGCTTCAAATAGTACACACTCAAAGAAGTTCAAGACACTCATAATCGAATTTCTGAAATGTTAAGACAAAGTAAAAATCTTGAGAGCAGCTAAGGAGAAAAGATTCATCAGATATAAGGAACTGTTCCAAATAACAGTGAATTTCTCATCAGAAACCATGAAAGCCAGAAGGAAGTGAATATTTCTCAAGAACTGAAGAAAAGGAATGTCAACCCAGAATTGTTTTATCCAGCAAGAAAATCCTTCAGGAATGAAAGTGAAATTAATAGGAGAAAGCCAGAATAATTTGTCACCATCTGTTGGAAGAGCCCACTTGGTCACATAACTAATTTTTTCTCATTAAAGAAAATGAGCACTCTCTTTAGCCTCAGACTTTGTTCTATTCCATTTCGAAACAGAAATTTCACATAGACAGTGTTAAATGGATGAGTGAAATGAGAACCTACAACATGGCTTAGCCAAACAGTCACTTCGTATATTTTAGCTCCTTAATGTGCATTACATGAACAAATTCTGACAGTATCACTGATCTGTCAAATTCTAAGCGGTTAATTTTCCAATTCTTAAACTGAGGCAGCCCTAGTCCCACCACAGACTCACAAGGGAACTGAAGGGTTTTTCAGGTTTTGGGAGAAGCACAGCAATATGCATGTTGCATACCACAGAAACTCAAGGTAGTTCATAGCTCCAACATTAGATTGCACATGGCACCATACCAGAAGTAAAATTTTCCATCGGTGAGAACTCAGTCACATGGCTGCATCTATCTGAAAATGACTGGGAAATGCGGCTTTACATGGACAACCATGTGTTCAGGCAGAAGGAAGAATTAACTCTGGAAGACCGTGGGGAAGTAAGAGAAAATATTTCTGTGTTTCTGTACATTTAGGGCTTTATGAGCAAATATGAAAATTTGAGATCCTGGACTAAGAGCAAGCTCTGGAAAGTAATTTACATCTATATAGATAGTGAGAACTGAAGAGATTTACGGGATTTCAGAGATGTGCATTTACATTTCCAGTTAGGGTGAAGCCTGACACCTTGGAGACAGCTCTGAGCTTTAAAGCTGGAGCCCCTTGGCTTTTCTGGCCCCCGCAGAGATTTATTTACATTCTAAAAGGATTGGAGTGAGATTCCAGGATCCTTTCCATCTCACCTTCCAGCAGCAGAGGATTTTTTTTCTTCTTCCTCTTTTTAGAAGGGGAGGCAGACAGCTGCCTTTCTCTTCTCTATAAATGCCCAGATTCATTTTCTCAGAATTTCTCACCTAAAGTACAGCCCCCATTTACAGGCGGGGTGACATCTGGTTCTCATCACATCTCCCCAGGGTAAGAACTGGGACAAAAAGATTGCGTACAATGATTATGATGTTATAATAATCTGTCTCTGATGCAAAAACCTCGTATGTGCATTCAGGACCAAATAAAGACGAACATTAAAAACCCAACAAAGACAATTACAGTCTTCATCCCAGTAAATTCTTCACAGTGATAAACTAGAAATTCTTGATTTCAAAGTACTTGGATCTCTATACAGTTTTTCCTATCAAGCCATACCAGTTCCACAGATTAAAACACATAAAAAACAGTTCTTGATAATATTAATATTTCAGAAAGAACAAGCATCTCATGTCCCTTTTAAAATACATTCCATGAACAAATAATTATTTTTTAAAATTTTGGTTTCCAGCTAGGTCAAAGTAAGGGTATATTTACTACCTTTTAACTTTAAGATAATCTATTATTTTTTTAGAGAGCAGGTCTCTAGATTGCTCAGGTTGGCCTTGAACTCCTGGGCTCAAGCGATCCTGCCTCCTCAGCCTCCTGAGTAGCTGGGTCTACAGGCGTGTGTCACTGTGCCTGGTTTACATTTAAAATAATTATGAAATATAATAAATATACAGAAAAATGCGTACACTTTACACATACAGTTTAATAATTAAAAATTAAAAACCCATTTAACCACCTCTCAGGTTATGTTAAGCTGTTTTCTAAAGTGTTTTGTGTCAATTTATATGCCATCCCTCACTGTAAGAGTGTTTCCTTCTTTTTTTTGAGTCAGAGTCTCACTCTGTTGCCTGGGCTAGAGTGCCGTGGAATCAGCCTAGCTCACAGCAACCTCAAACTCCTGGGCTCAAGCAATCTTCCTGCCTCAGCCTCCCAAGTACCTGGGACTGCAGGCGTGAGCCACCATGCCTAGCCTGTTAAGAGTGTTTTCATTGCTCTATAGTCTCTCTAAACTTTGATATTGTCAGACTTTTTAATTTGATGGTTATGTATTAGTTCCTCATGATGGCTTTAATTTGCATTTCTTTGATTACTGAGTTCAGTCAACTTTTTATATGTTTGTTTGACCATTTAAGTTTCCTTTTTCATAAAGTGCCTGTCCTTTGCTTCATATTATTGATTTATAGGAGTTCTTTATATATTCTCAACACTACTTCTGTGATGGTTATATGAGCTGCAAACATTGTCTCCCACTCTGTGGCTAGTTCTTTTTACTTTCTTTGTGGCGTCCTTTAATGAAAAGAAGTTTTTAATTTCAATGTAGCCCAATTTATTAACTTTTTCCCTTTTAATTATGGTTCTTATGTTTGTTTAAGAAATCCTTGACTACATCATGGATAAAAGTCTGCTAAAGTTCTTTTAATCTCTTGTCTTTCACTCTTTCACATTTGTCTTTAATTTATCTTGAATTGATCCAGAAAAAGGGATTTAGGTTGATTGTCCAAGGGTTCTGCAAGGATAGATGTTTTCAAGTTTTTTACATAACTATGCTTTGAGCTCTTTTTAGCCTTTCCTATAAGATAAGTATGAGATATGTTATATTTTTTAAAAGGGGATGGAATAATGGAAGAAGCATTGCACAAATAGAGAGATGATCTAAGTCCTAATTTGTCTTGAATTCTAATTGTTTCATTTAAAAGGTGGAGATAATAACTTTCTTTTGCACTGAGGACAAATGGTTCAAAGATTTTCTGGCTCTCTCAGCTAAGGTCTTATTACTTTCTGGGAAGTAGGAACAGATTAAATAAGAGACATAGAAACTAATCAGACGCAAGCATGGCCAAAAAGCAAGGGAACAATTATCAAATAATTCAGATACACAAGATGTCCAAAAGTTGGGATCATTGATATGTTGCAAGTAAAAAGAAAAATAAGTGTTATATAAAGGAGACACATATCCTAGATCAAAGGGAAGGAGTAGATTCTTCATCATCATCATCATCATCATCATCATGTTACCAATATTAGTATTATATTTATAACATTTTCTATAAACCTGATTGATGTAGAAAATCATTTAAACATATTCCTTACCTTAATGAGTGAAGGCCTCAGGCAAAGATTCATCAGTGGCGTGTTATAGCTGAATGTTTTTCCTTACTAACAATTACATAGTCTTCCAGAGGAAACTACTAACCACTAATCCACATTTAATTAAATCTTCTCTCACAGGGAAGTGTGCACCATTTTGGTTTGCATGGTCTGTTATGAAGCTTCAGCTTATGAGGAACTAGATGTTATGTGAATTCTGTTTTGATTTTAAGGATTAAATGGTTTTTAAAAAATTTAACAGAAACTACTGTTTAATGGTCCTCAGGCTTTTCTGGGGAAAGAACCCATTTTGTTTATTTGTATCTTCTCCCTTTTTCTTGATCTAGCCTATTAATTTTTTCCAAAACCTAGATTTTTGTTTTGTTAATCTTCTTTATTATTCTTAGCATTCCATAACAATGATTTGTGTATTTATTTTGATTTCCTCTTTGAAATTTTTTTTTTTAATTTAATAAATTTTTGGTCCTGAGCTTTCCGGAGAAAAGAGAAAATATTTTTCATTTTTTTTTTTACTGTAGTAAAAAAATACACAACATTAAATTTTAACTTTTTTTTTTTTAAACAGGGTCTCTTTCTGTCACCCAGGCTGGAGTACAGTGGTATAATACTAAATCACTGCAACCTCAACCTCTGGGCTCAAGCAATCCTCCTGCATTAGTCTCCCACATAGCTAGGACTACAGGTGTGTACCACCATGGCTGGTTAATTTTTTTATTTTAATTTTTTGTAAAGACGAAATCTTGCTATATTGCCCAGGCTGGTCTCGAATTCCTGGCCTCAAACAATCCACCCACCTTGGCCTCTCAGAGTGCTGGGATTACAGGCATGAGCCACCACACCCAGCCCATCTTAACTATTTTTAAATGTACAGTTCAGTAGTGTTAAGTATATTCATATTGCTGGGCAACAGATCTCTAGAACTTTTTTATCTTTTTTTTTTTTTTTTTT
>VBSM01002608.1:24503344-24558035 GCA_008086735.1 Cheirogaleus medius
TATAGATGGGAATGAAGCTTGTGTATCAACCATTATCATGTGTAATCAATAAACAATTTAATTCTCTTGAAAAAAAAAAGATTAGCTATTCTTTTGGAAGCAGCGCTCAATCATGAGAGGTTATGGGAAAGACTTCTCTAGAAGTATATAAAAATAGGATACTAGAAAAATAAGCCCAGCTGTTTTGTAATGAATATAATTTACAGCCTATGGAAGTCTAGAAAATAATTCTATAATAAGTTCCACATGAAAGCATTTCAAACTTCAAAAGTTATGGCCTAATAGGGTGAACAGAATGTTCCCATTAAATGGTAAAGATCAGAACTTGTTGGGAAAGTAAAAATTTATTATTTGTTGTTAAAATGAGTATTAAAGAAGGATTTTTTATTTTTAACATGTTTTTGGTGTGTAAATCAGAACTAAACTCCATATACCTTTACTTTGCATTGGGATAAGTAATAGTATATAATTAACTTTTTAAAAATTTTATGTAATAAATTTTTAAATTTATAACTGACACATAATAATTATACATATTATGGAGTACAGTGTGATGTTTTAATACATGTATATATTGTATAATGATCATATCAGGGTAATTATAATTAACTTCTGATCATCTTTGTTATTGTAAGGAGTCAGGGACAGGTACTTTTAGAAAAGTAAATCATCCACGAAATCTTTTCTCTTTGTCTTAAAGATATATGAAAAGATTGTGGATTGTGAGATTTTTTTTTCAGTGGAGTTGAGGTTTACAGGGTGCTTGTGTTTTAGTTGACAATATACTATAATTTATTTGTCATTTCTTAACACATAGCAGCCAATACTGGAAGGAATTGGCAGCAGTGAATGCGAGGCAGCAGGGAGAAACCAGTGTGGAATGTTAATTTGTTACAAACAAATCCGCAAAGTACAAATCCTCATGTGTATATATGCAAGTGTTATCTGTGAAATTAGGCCAAATTCCTTCTGAGAATTTGTAACTATTGAAGACAAATGCCAGTGTTCAAGGGTTTGACAATAAAAAGGAGGAAGGCAGGTTTATATTTTATTTTCTATTTCACACAAAATTGATTCTTTCCTCCTTTATTGTTAATTTCCATTTCATATTCTGGCTTCAGCACTTCTTGGGTTCATACTTTCTTTTCTAGTTTCTTTGGATGTGGTGCTTGAAAATAATGTACAAACTTGTGTGTGCATGCCTTTGTGTTTGTGGGCAAATAAGGCATTAGGATGCTTTCTGGATTTAAAGCTTGCAGTGGTTGGGACTTGCATCCATTTAAACTCCTATTCCTTTGCTAAAAGTGGCAGCTTCTGTTAAGAAGCTGCTGTCTCCATTGGAAACAGAGGTTAAGTAATTAAGTAAACAACAATTGCTTTGGTTCTCCATTTTTTTTTTTTTTGTAGAATAAATGGAAGTACCTCTTCTGTATTAACTTCATTGTGGTGCTCAAGGGATATTGCAATGTAAGATTAGTTTCAGATGATAGAATTAGCTCATTAAATAGATTTAGTTTCCATGGTTCAAGTGTACAAATAGTAGTTGGAATGACATGTAAAGCCGTGTACAATCATTGACCTAAGACACAATTGGTTCCCTATGCTTGCACTTAATATTTCCGAAATTCATGTATCTTTCATGTGACCCTGAAATTGTTATGTAAGGATATAATAAAACCTATCTGTGATTATTAAAATCGGAAGGATAAACAAACTCATTAACATAACGATAGGCATGGAGCCTATTAGGAAAGTGGGGTAGGCACTTGTAGCACAAAGATGCAAGGGTGCAATTGTACCTCGCCACCCCCTAGCTATGCAATCTTGTTACTTAACTTGTTGGTGCATTAGTTTTCTCCTCGTATCAGTAGAGAGTAGTAACTACCTTGCAGGTTATAGTGAAGATTCCAGAAAATATTTTTGAACATTTTCAAAAATATTTGAAAATATTTTTCAAATATTAGCTAGCTCTGTAACCGACACTTGATGGAAATTCACCAAATAGAAGCTGCTATTTCTGGTCTTGAGAAATAAATACTTAGACTAGGATTCTACAAATATTTCACTTTTATAGAAGGCGGAGAATTTTATTTCAAACCTTCCGAGTAGATATGAAAGCAAACAAATATTAGCAATGCATTAGAGGGGAAAGTCTAGTTATTAGCAGACATAATTTGAAAGGCGGCAGTATCAGTCAGGGTCGAGGCAGGAAAACGGAACCAAGATATTTTAATAGAAGAAATTCAGTGTGGGGACCTTGTCACAAAAGTGAGGGGAGAGCCGAGACGGCAATCAGAGGTCAGTGAGGCAACACAGGGTTTACAAATGGCAAGAAACGGCTATTGCTTCCTTGGCCAGAGGAACAAAGAGAGGAGGTGGTAGAACCAAAGTTTAGGAAGCCTGGAGAGAGATGGAGCCACGGTGGAGGCTTAAGCTCTGCCTGAGATGCCACACAAAGCAGAGAGAGAGGAAGGAGACATACCCTGGCTTTCCTACTTCTCAGCCTCCATTCTCCAGTTGTTGCCTCCCCATTGGTCAATCCTAACTGGAAACCAGTTGTCAAAGAGCCTGGGAAATGCAGTTTGTGGGGGTCAGTGCCTTGTAATCCAGAGAAGAGCAAAGGAAGGGCAGAGAATGGGTCTGAGAACAAACTGGCAAATGACCAGCACAGTGGCATTCATAGTCATTTTCTGAGGAATCGTTTGCATGGCCGGGGACAGAATTGCAAGGCTGATGGCTTATTGCTTTTGCTTTTTTCCTTTTTTCATCGTCAGTGCCTGCCCTCCTTGGATCTTGTATAGGACAAGTCTAAGATAATGAGATCCAAAACTGTGATTAGACAGGAAAGAGGCTCAGAGGTACCATAAGTTAGAGTATCTGGTCAGGTCCAGAGCAGAAAACTATGGCAGGAAAATGCAAAGGCAAGAAATGGCTTATTATTCCAAGCAGACAAAATAGATTCTTCATTGGCAACACATCAACTACCAATGTTAGTGGGACAATCTGCAGTGGACTAGAGATGATGGTGGCTTGCACCATCTCTAGGTGGTGAAAATCGGATGTATTTTGAAAGTGGAGCCAAAAGAATGTACTGATTGATCAAGTGTATGTGTAAGGAGAAAACGAACAGTGAATGATGACGCCTAAGTTTCTTCTGAGCAACCGGAAGGACAAAGTCATCATTTGTTGAGATGAGCAAACTGTAAGAGAGAAGGTTTGGGAATAATAACAAGGTTTTTGATATGCTGACTTTTAAAACTTTTTGTTTTCAAAAGATTCTTTTCAAAACTGCAATCTTTGTTTATTTTTTACATAATGCAGAAGGTACAATGCTAAAATCAGAGAAATTATTAAGTGAAAGTCTGCACATCTAATCGTGGAACCCCGTCTTTCTTTCCTCCTTTGATTCTGAGAAAGCCAGTAGCCCAGATTTACCCATTCCCTATCCCCTAACCCTTGCCCCAACCACAAGAGATTGGGGTATATATTACTCTTTGGGGAAATTGATTTGCTTAAGAGAAAATTCCTACAGATACCAATAATTAGAGATATCCCATGGGAACATTTGAGTCCACTATCACTCCACAGTAATTCCCCACAAATGCATAAGCTCTGCCCATGCACACTTCCAACCATACTTCTAATTCCACACTCTATGTATGAATGGGCAGTCAAAAATCACCAGACTTAGGGTTGGCTCAATGTTCAGCCCTGGGAGAGACTAGGGGCCAGGAGCCCACATCCACTCATCATCATCAGAATACGGGTCAGGAATTGTTCTGAGTTTGTCTCTGATACCTGGTAAATGTTCTCTCAAAAACAGTTGGATCTTCTGGAGAAGAATAAAGAAGGTGTTGATATAATTGAAGATGTTCTCCAAATTGCTTTTGAGTAACAATCGACAAAAAAAAGAACGAGGCACTAAAATTGATACAAATAGATGAAATATTTAAAAAGAAAATCAGAACAGATAAATTAGAGGCACCTTATAGGGGATATTAAAGTATTATTCTAATAATAATAAAGTATAATTTTGATATATTTTGTTATTAAACATAGGTATATTTATTTCAGTCATGCTCAGTTTAAGCATTATGATCTATGTTTCACTTACAATTGTGATCCATTAGACTGTTTATCATCTCTGCATAGAATAATAAAGGAGGTCACTGGTGGTCATAGCTGTCAATGGTCTATTGTAATAATGAAATCATCTTTTCAAATAAGAGAAGAATCACTTCTTTATACTCTACGGTCTCATGTAAACAATACCAGCTTTTGGGGGGCAGGGAAAGGTAATGAAAGCTGTAGATAATAAAAGAACTCCCCAGAAAGAAATAATATTGATAGTATTGATGAAACACACTGTTGAAATTATCTATCTAATTTACTTAGCTGATACTGAATGTGTGTAAATCTGGAGGGAACATTTAAAGATGAGATAAAGTAATCTTGGCTTAAATGATTTAACAAACTATTCCCATTAAAAATGAAATAGTACTGTGGGAAGGGGGAGAGAGAGTACATGGGAACTCTCTGTATTCTTTGCTCAATTCTTCTATAAATATAATACTGCTTTAAAGCAGTTTATTAATTTTAAAACATTTATTTAATGAAATAGCCCTTTTTGGATACATTTAGCTTTATAAGCCCACCAAAATTTTATGGCAATTTGAGATTTTTTTGCATTGCATGTCCTAAGTAAAATATAAAAACAGCATAGGAGAATAAAATTACAATTGAAGAGGTCTTATGATTTAAACAAAGCAATTCATATTCTTTACAGATTGTGTTTTTGCTAAGTCTTCAATATACAAAAACAGTTCTAATTTTTTTCTTTTTTAAGACCGGGTCTCGCTCTGTTGCCCAGGCTGGAGTGTAGTAGCGTCATCATAGCTCACTGCAATCTCAAACTGCTGGGCTCAAGCGATCCTCCTGTATCAGCCTCCTGAGTAGCTGGGACTACAGGGGCGTGCCTCCAAGCCTGGCTAATTTTTTTATTTTTTGTAGAGACAGGGTCTCCTTAAGTTTCTCAGGTTGGTCTTGAACTCCTGGCCTCAAGTGATTCTCCCGCTTTGGCCTCCCAAAGTGTTAGGATTACAGGTGTGAGGCAACATGCCTGGACCTAATTTATTTTATTCAACAGAATTCAGGATGTATAAATTAGTAATGCCAACCAAATCACAATCTAAATCTATTCATTCATTTTCAAGAAAAATTAAATTGAAGTTTAGAACATATTTAAATGTTTGTTATTACAATATTCAAATTTTGAGAAGATAATTCTAAATATCTTACTAAATGTCTTAAGCCTTGAACTCTAATTCCAATATTTCTTATTTATTTATAATGGTTGTCTAGAATGATACATTTCCTTTAACATTAAAAAAAATACATGGCACCATGGAAGACATCTGTTTCCTTAAAATATTTTTTGTAGCTTATCTTGAAGGAGATGTATGTATCTATCATACAATAACATAGAAATAGAGAACCAACCATGAGAGAGGGTAAAAGAGGTCATAAAGACTGTGTACTCAGTGTGGTTGATCATTTGATTCTTCTCTTAACTTCCTGGAAGCCAGGACCAAATGAAATCAGGGTAGATTCCACAACTTCCAGAAAGGAAGAAGCATACTTATTCCTCAAGACATACGTCATCCTTTCTGACATCAAATTCTAATAGCAATTTCTGACGAGAGACTCAAAGAAGCCATTGAGCAATAAGATGACCTTAGTGACCATTTAATAACAAAAACAATATCAAATTTTATATGAATTTCTCTTATAATAACTTTGATAACATTAAAACTCAACTCAGTATTGGTGATTTTGCAAGGGGCTAGTTCAAGTATAGAGGCTTCTTGGAATCTAATTTGATCCAAGGAAAATACTTAGAATACGTAGGAAGGCTATGGAAACCATTACCCTAGATCAGGGGTCCCTATGGTGAGTTGTACAATTATTTCATTATATATTATAATGTAATAATAATATGTAATAATAATAGAAATAAAGTGCACAATAAATGTAATGCACTTGAATCATCCCCAAACCATCCTCCCCCTCCCCAGTCCATGGAAAAATTATCTTCCATGAAAATGGTGCCTGGTGCCAAAAAGGTTGAGGACCACTGCTTAGGTAACTCCTCAAGTTATCAATATAGCCCAGTGATATGGCTCAGGCCTGTAATCCCAGCGACTTGGGAGACTGAAATGGGCAGACTGATAGAGGGCAGGAGTCTAAGACCAGCCTGGGCAACATAGCGAGACCCCATCTCTAAAAAAATTTGTTTTTTAATTTGCTGGGTGTGGTGGTGTGCACTGGTATTCACAGCTACTCAGGAGGCTGAGGCAGGAGGATCACTTGAGCCCAGGAGTTTGAGGCTGTAGCAGGCTATCATCATGCCTGCAAATAGCCATTGCAATATAGTGAGACCTCATTTCAAATTTTAAAAAAAGAAAGAAAGAAATCCATGGAGCAGACATGAACCTGTGGCTTGGAGCCAAGCTTAGGTGTGGATTGGAGCCAAGCTTAGCTGCGTCCAGCCTAGGTCAGCTTGAACCACAACAGGCCCAAAGATGCATGAGCATTAAACAAATGCTTATTGTTATGTCACTAAGTTCTGCAGTGGTTTGTACGGAACATTATTATTACAAAAGCTGACTTATACAGTATACACACAGACATCTTGAAACAATTCATCTTTATACAGCTTGTTCCATTTCAGATAGTTTTCACCATCTCTTAGCAAATTTCTTAGGGGCAAGACTTTGGTTATGACAGTTTAGAGAAATGCTATGAAGTAGGTTAAAAATGTTTCCTTTTTAGATGGTAGAAATATGTGCATAGATTTCCTTTTTTAGATAGAGGAAGCTGGCACATGGATGAACATTTCACTGTTAATTTGAGTACCAGGTTGTCTGGTTTTTTTTTTGTATAGTAGTTTCTTATGCAAGAAATGAAATAAGCATGTGAGCCTCAACCATTGTATTATTTCAAGATTAGGTGAACTGGAGAGAGGGCATTTCCATAGTCTACCACTTACATAGCATCCAAAGGAAAAATATTCCTGAATTTTTCTTACTTTTAAATAAAAATATCTACTACTACAGGAAGTCGTACCTTCTATGACAAATAAATAATTGAAAGAGTGACCAGTGTATGTCTTTGAGGGTGTGAGATATTGAACTAACATCTATGGCACACTTTCCATATGCCAGGCTCTGAGCTAGAAGAGGAAAATGCATCTCAGAAAAGGACTTTTACCCTGTGGACAAATCAGGATTCAAATCAAGATCTCTCTGGTTCTGAAGCAAAGATTCTAGATAAGGGTTCACAAGATTATATTTAATACCACCATTAACCCACCCCATGTATATGATATGGTCTGTACAGTGTTTTGCAGATAACTGGAATGGGAGATATTAAAAAACTAACAATGCACACAAAAATCCAAATTTCTGACTTCTCTTGAAAAAAACATCAACAGAGGTGGTACCTTTGGGCCCAGCCTGGCAATTGTCACTCAAACTAAGTAACAGAGGGTCCCTTAAGTAGTGCCTGAGGGTTTTTAGTTGGAGATTTTCCTGTACTGGGGCCATATTACCTAATGGTGCCTGTAAGCACAGCTGCTTCATGCATTTGGGAACTGTACGGTCCTACTGGGCTTCATGCTTAGAGGAGCCCTGTGCTCGGTTTAATGTTCTCCTATCACCATCTTGAAATTCATTATAATCTTTGATCAAGGAGTCTCATATTTTTATTTTGCATTAAGTCCTACAAATTATGTAGCTGGTCCTGCCAGTAGGCATTTGTATTTATAAGCTTTGCCCTAAAATTCCTACCTTTTTTCTTTACCTTGTGCTGTTTGTCTTACCTTTGCTTAAAGTTTCCTCGCCAGTTTAGTAATGAATTAATACTAGTTCATTCCTATTTTTCAAGGGTGATCCAGATTTTATGGGGCCTGAAGCTTATATAATTTGGGAGCCTTTCTTTTAAAAATAAATAAAATTACCAAAAAACCTTAGGTACAAAAGTAAATATTTATTTAAAATAAGAAAAGAGATCATGACTTTTGCAAACTTTATGAAATTGTATGACCATGTGAACTTGGTACTATTAATAAAGCCTCTCTCAGGACCTTCAGTTTTTTGTTTTGTTTTTTTTAGACAGTCTCACTCTGTTGCCTGGGCTAGAATGCCGTGGTGTCAGCCTAGCTCACAGCAACCTCAAACTCCTGGGCTCAAGCAATCCTTCTGCCTCAGCCTCCCAAGTAGCTGGGACTATAGGCATGCGCCACCATGCCCGGCCAATTTTTTCTATATATTTTTAGTTGGCCAATTAATTTCTTTCTATTTTTAGTAGAGACAGGGTCTCTACTCACTCTTCCTCAGGCTAGTCTCAAACTCCTGAGCTCAAGCGATCCTCCTGCCTCAGCCTCCCAGAGTGCTAGGATTATAGGCATGAGCCACCGCGCCTGGCCAGGACCTTCAGTTTTATTAGCTTCATAGCAAAATCTGCCTCTAGGAGGAAGATTAATATTTCTGTCTTCATATTTCAGTTGGCTTTACGTGTTTAGTTTTAGGATTTTTGTTACAATGAAAGAGAAGAACCTAGGAGAAAGATTTTTGGGTATGCTTGATTCTGAAAAATATTCTAGACAAACTAAAAACCAAGATACCCTCCAAGATATCTTTAAGGTGCTAATAAAATTTAATTAATATCTTTCCTTTCTTCCTGTTATAGATTATGGCCAAATATTTTCAGCCTTAGTAGAACATCTGCTCCGGCTCTATTTGCTGTCCTTGTAACTCAACTTATTCATGCCTTTATAATGGCCTTGTCCCTGTGGAGATACCTTCTGCCAAATGTATCTCCTCAAAATGCTTGAGTGCTTTCTCTGTTTTCCAGCCAAAGTTCTGCAAGACCAGATTGAAAGCTCCATGTATGACAAGAGGTCTTCCTTAACGAATGCCAGCTGCTTGTCTGTTCTTTATTATTATTATTAACTTATTCATGTATTTATTTTCAGAGACAGGCTCTCTGTCACCTAGGCTAAAGTACAGTGGTGTGATCATAGCTCACTGGTCTCGAACTCCTGGGTTCAGGAGATCCTCCTGCCTCAGCCTCCCAAGTAACTGGGACAATAGGCGTGCACCACCACATCCAGCTAATTTTTGATGTTTTTTGTGGAGACAGAGTCTCGCTATATTGTTCAGGCTGGTCTCGAACTCCTGGCCTCAAATGATTTTCCTACCTTGGCCTCCCAAAGTGCTTACAGGCATGAACCACTGCACTAGCCTGCTTGTTTATTCTTTTATTCTTTATGAAGTCATTATTTTTATACTCAACTCATAATTATACCACCTTGTTTGTCCAGCTTCTTAAAGCTTTTGAGACACTTCCATGTACACTGGTCATTTAATCTTTACAACAATCCTGTTAAGTAGGTATCATTATCCTTACTTAGTAAATGACTAAACTTAGGCACAGAAACACTCATTATATCAACTTATACTTATCCCTAGAAGGATTTAAAGTTACTATTTGTGCACATATAATTATGTATATATTGCAGATACATGTGTAGATTTATGTATATAATTCACATATTCATTCTCCTGAACTATATTTAAGATTCACTTAATCAAAGAGATATTGTCTTTAGTTCCTTTTCTTAAATCCTTAATAATATGTAGGGACATGCCTGGGAAATAGTAGACACCTAATTATTTATATTGATTGACAGTTTAAGGAATAAAAAACTAAAAATTATGATGGTAAGCTATACAATATTTTTTTTTCTTGAAATGGTTGTACAGTTTATGGTTTACTGATAGGCTCATACATTTTAAAAATTTCTGTGCATGCTGATGGATAATAAAGAAGTGGCTTTGGCTAATTAAAATAAGTTAGTTATTTGCTGAGGCACTAAAAGAAAAAAAAGATACTGCTAAATAAAATAAAGCTCAAATTGGGGCTGGTGTCTCATGCTTGCAATCCTAGCACTTTGGGAGGCTGAGGTGGGAGGATTGCTTGGATCAGTTCTGAGACCAGCCTGGGCAACATAGTGAGAAAAATTTCATAGTGAGAAAAGTTTGCCAGGCGTTGTGGCATGCACCTGTAGTCCCAGTTACTCAGGAGACTGAGGCAGGAGGATCACTTGAGCCCAGGTGTTTGAGATTGCAGTGAGCTATGATGATGACACTGCACTCTAGCCCAGGTAGCAAAATGAAAACCTGTTTCTGAAAAAAAAAAAACAATCAAATTGTACAAGGAAAAGTTTTTCATTTAAAAACTGTTTTCATAAAACTTCAAAACGCTATGTTTTACATGTTCTCATTTATTCAAATTCCCAATTTTTTAACCCCAATGGCTACATTGGTTCAACCCAGAACCACTTATCATATCAAATTGCACAAAGTCACTTATTAAAGTGCTACTTTTTGCCATCCGGAGTTGGCTATTATGACAAAAATGCAGTTCATATCAGAATTAAAGATGTTTATATCAAAAGCCCTTGGAAAGAAAAGATTGAATGTCATCATCACTTGAGAAGTTGCCTGTTTTCTGGGTCTTTCCGATTTTCAGGATGAGTTTACACAATCAGACTTTATGGAGAAACACTCTACAACAGATATGTCAGTATCGTGTATTTTATTTGCAAATTATATTTAAAAGTTATATGAAGTGTTTATTGGCCAACATTCTAAAATGCTGGATGTTATATGATTTAGAAAGAATCATGAAAATCTACTTAATAATTCAAATATTAAATAAAGAAAACCTTAGACTGGCTAAGGGGAAAATAGAATTTATAAGTGTGTCCTTTAAGAGATGACAATAACCAGCTGTTGAGTAGAAGCAACTGACATTTGAAACGTATTTCTTTCATTTCCTTTCCTTTTTCTGTGTTCTGATTTGCTATTGAAGTTTAGGCATAACAGTCTTTTTTTTTTTAAACTTCAACGCAAAACTCTATGATAGTGGGACTTTGCCAGGAGTTTATATCTTGCCAGAAGTATATGAGAAATACATTACTTTATGGCTCTTTTTCTTGTCAAATGATTAATATTACAGAAGCTATGCAGAATACTAAGAGCAATCAGGCACTCTTTAGTCATCTTCATGATTTTGATGCTAAATATTAGGCTACATAATTTTAATTCTGTGCCAGATTTATAGAAAATGAGGTAACATTCTCTCTTTTGCCATATTGTGGGAATATATCTATATACACAGCACTATTATTATACTAATTACATATTATTATTATTATTATTATGCTATTAATAGAAGTTATGTAGATGAGATTACATTTCTGTAGTATAGTAATTTTTCTTTTTTTGGAGACAGTGTCTCACTCTGTCGCCCTGTCTAGATGTGTTTGCATGATCGTAGTTCACTGCAACCTTGAACTCCTGGGCTCAAGCCATTCTCCTGCGTCAGCCTCCAGAGTAGCTGGGACTACAGGTGTACGTCACCACACCGGGTTGATTTTTCTATTTTTTGTAGAGACAGGGTCTTGCTATGTTGCTCCAGTCTTAAATTCCTGACCTCAAGCGATCCTCCCACCTAGACCTCCTTAAGTGCTGGGATTATGGGCCAGAGCCACCACACCCGGCCCCATGTAACAATAAGTGATGTAAACCATTTATTTTGTGGTGGTGCTAAATAGGCAGATATTTAATTGGCATTAATAAAAACTGAAAGCCTAGCAAACAAAATCAGCTACATAAAAATTCTCCATTAAATTATGGAAAATAAGCTCAATTAGATATTAAAGTGTAAAAATCTACTATAAGTTTTTATTAATTTCAGCAGCATATATAGATAAATCAATGGATTAAAATAGATATTGTACAAGCATATACTAAAATAGCAGGATAAATGGAAAGGTGTGGACAAGACTTAATAGATTGGATGTGGGAAGTGAGGCAAAGTGTACTCAAGGCTAATTTCCAAGTGTCTGGTTTAAAATATGAGAAGACCTGGAGGAGTTGAATAAGGGGAACAAGAAGAAATCAAGAATTTTATCTTGTATAGAATCTGAGATGTCTTTAGGATGTGCAAGTAGGAACAGCATTCCCATAATTTTTCTAATCCTGAACTTTCACTTTCACTCATAGACATTCAGGCATTTAAAAGTATGATTTTGGACTGTACATATCCTTATAGGACACTGCAGCTTCTTAGCAAAAGCTTCCTTTAGTCTACTCAGGCAATTTTACCTTCTTATACTGAGATTAAAAGATTTATTTCTTGGTTTACATTTTAGGAAGAGGAATCACTTGTTGATAATAGCAATATCTTGTGTCTGCTCTCTGCTAAGTGTAATTCCTATATGCCTTACATATGAGAACAACATATGGGAACAGATTAGAACTGAGGCCCTGAGAAGTTAAGAATCAGGGTCATATACCACAACTAGGATCAAAACAAATCGGTTTGACTCCAGAGCATGTGCTTTCACTACTTACATGATAAGTCCTAGCAATTGCTTACATTTTCCCTCTCTAGCTTGGGTTTTGCCATCCACAGTTTCAAATTGGGATACGGTTGTCAGGGAAACTGAACTTTTCAGTTTGGTGCCTCCATTTCATTTTATTATGTTAGACATTTTGCTTAAGAGGATTACCCACTTCGCTAAATGTTTAATTTGGGTATATTAAACCACTTGCTTCAGCTAAATATCTCCCATTATTGTAGCAATTCAGCAAACTGCGGTAGCCTTTTGCTCACTTCTTGCAATCTGGTTTCAGTTCCTTTTCTCTTCCACTAAAATTGCTCCTTTGGAGGCAATCATGACTCTCTTCTTTGCCAAGCCATGTGACCATCTCTTAGAACTTCCCTGGCCCCCAATGATTAGTCCTTTTTCTCAAAGCCCTTTCAGCCCACTCTTTCTGAGTCAGTCTCTTAATCTGTTCCTGCTGCTATAACAAAATACCTCAGACTATTTGCTGCATACCAACAATGTCTTAGTCACTATGATAGACCCTAGATAACAAAGATTAATAAGACACCGTCTCTGATCTCAAACACTTCACAGTGTAGAGGGATAATTCTTTAAGAGAGAAAAAAATACTTCACTTGCTGTCAAATCCAACATATTTTGCCTTCTCTTGTCTCTATGACCTTATTTTATCAATTATATTCTTTATTTCCTAAACCTTGAATCTATTCCTCTTCACTGGGTCTGACTCATTAATCCCTTAAACTATAAATAAATTTGTTTTTCTAGCCTTAAAAGAAGGAAACTAAACTAAGCCTAACTGAATTTAGGAAACTAACCTAAACATCCAATCTAGCTCGATTATGAAAACAGTAATATTTGCTCAGTGTTGTTACTGTCTCACTTTTTTTAAAATTAGAAAACATTTTACCAGAATAATGTACATGTATGTTAAGCAATTTTAAAAAAAGTGAATATTTATTGAGTTTTTACTTTGTTCTAGGCATTGTTTTCAGCTTTTTTACAGAAATTGTCTCATTCAATCCTCACAATCCTTTGAGGTAAGCACTATTATTATAATCACCTTATCAATAAAGAAACTGAATACAAAAAAAATTATAATAAAAGTAAACAGTCTTCTGCCCCAACTTTTCTAACTGCAAGCTATTCTGGCCAACACTTTTAAAGTGTCTGTTCTTGTTAGTAACCTCCATATTCATAAATAGTATGCTTATGTCTTGATTCGTCAAATTTAGACATTGTCTTTTGACTTGATGATATGTTAGATGAGGATTTTTCTCACTTAACACCCCTGGTACAAACCTCTGTACAGCCCCCTCTCTGCATCCCTGAAAATATGGTTGCTCATTATTCTCAAATTTTCCACTAATGGCCCTGGCAACTTCAAACACACTTAAACCTGCATTCCCTGACTCATCAACTATAAAAGTATGATTTACTCCCTAGTGTATAAGAGGAGAACTGTTGTTGTCCCAACCTTCATCCATCCATTTCTTACCTATTAATTTTTTAACCTACCACATTCTAGTCCCCTCTTTAAAACTCTTCTTTCTTAGGTTACCAGGGACTTCCTAGGTGTTAAATTCATAGATACTTTGTAAACCTTTACAGTGTAGGTAAGAGCATCAGCTCTAGAGATCTGGCACATAGAAAGCTCCCAATATATATTAGTTCTTCTACTTATTATTGACCTCCATTCAGAGTTCAATACTGCCCATTAATTATTTTTTCCACGATTATATTGATTATATTCTTAGTCCCTCATTCTCCTTAGGTGACTTTTTTTTGAGATGATAACCTAGAGAGAGCAGTGAGTAGTTGAGATCTGAGAGAGAATGAGAGCGAAGAAAGTAGATCATATAGGACCATAAGCCATAGTGAGAGGGTTGGGGCCTGAGGGTTTGAGAATTAATTAGAGACATGTTTAGGAGAAACTTCATAGGACTGTGGTGATTAAGGGCTCTGTGTGTGTGTGTGTAAGGTGCATGAGTGGTGATTTGGGATAAGAGGCCTAGTGGATGACTCCCAAGTTTCTGTCTTGAGCAAATGAGTACAGTTCACTGATATAGTGAACACTGAAGAAAAAACTGGAAACTGGAAAAAACTGGTTGTGTTAAAAAAACAATGACTTAAGATTTTGATATGGAAATTTCTTTATTTCCTTTGTGTCTCCCACAGAACACAACATTATTAGAGTACATAATATACACAAAAACGCTAAGTTCATAAACGAAAGGAAATTCCATGTCTATCTTTTTAATAGGACTATTTAAGTCTATTTGTCAACAAGCTAATATTTGTTGAGTTTCTATTATGTAACAGACACTGTGCTAAGACTGTATTAAGTTCTTGTGAGAAATATAAGTAAGAATAATCAGTAATCCATTGGATAGCTCAGAAAAGGGATCTGGGAATCTTCAACACGTGGTGATAACTGAAGTCTGCAGTAGATGAAGTCGTCTATGTGTAGTAGTGGTGGAGAGGAGAAGGACTTAGAACTGAGCTCCGAGGCAGAAGATCCATCACAAACAGCTTCTGGAAGAGCATGGTGTCATAGAATCCAATGGTAGAGAGGGTTTCAAGAAGTAGGAATTGTCAGCTTTGCCACATGCTGTGAAGCCAAGGAAGATGACAGAAAGACACCTGATTAATTTAGTTTTATGGAGGTCAGTGGTGGCCTTAGCAAGGGCAGTGGAATAATCAGGGAGAATCCATTTTGGAGAAGGTCGAAGATGAATAACAGGTGAGGAAATGGAATCAATAAGAATAGACTTTCTTTGTAAACTTGTGACTATGGAGGGGAAGAGAAAGAATGAGGGGAGGAGAGGAAGTTTTCTTTATTTGACTTTGCAGGTGAAAATTATACCCTGACAACGTAATCATCATTGGTATGTTCAAGTGAGACTGATAAAGCAGTCTTTATTTGGGAGTTGCAGTGATCATGCAGAGCCCGCCCAGGTCCATGCTATTTGGTGAAATATTGCTGTGTTTTTGCAACAAGCGAGCTCCCGATGACACCATGGTTCAGAAAGAGTGTGGCAGCAACTGCTATTTCCTCCCAATATCCATTCTCCCACTAGAATTCTCAGCTTGGCACAGGGCTTTTCGAAATAAAGACAATTCCCCCATCTTCCTTGCAATTATATGTGGTCATGAGAATGAGTTCTTGTTGTTGTTGTTGAGACAGAGTCTCACTCTGTTGCCCAGGCTAGAGTGCCATGGCGTCAGCCTAGCTCATGGCGACCTCAAACTCCTGGGCTCAAGCGATCCTCCTGCCTCAGTCTCCTGAGTAGCTGGGACTAAAGGCATGTTCTACCATGCCCAGCTAATGTTTTTATTTCTATTTTTAGTTGCCCATCTATTTTTATTTTAGACAGTGGTCTTGCTCTTGCTCAGGCTGGTCTTGAACTCCTGACCTCCAGCCCAGCTCAGCCTCCCAGAGTGCTAGGATTAGAGGTGTGAGCCACCACACCTGGCCCATGGGAAAGAGTTCTGACCAAAGGATATAAGCAAGAGTGTCCTGTAACAGCTTTAGAGACTCTTCCTTAAGGAAAAGCTTATGTGTACCCTTTGACTCACCATGCCTCTTTCCTCCTTCCTGCTGTCGAAGTATGAACATGATTGCTGGAGCTGACATAGCCATCGTGGACCATTAAGTGACCTTTAGAACAGAGGCCACAGATGATAAAGCAAAAAACTAGAAGGATCCAAAGTTTCTCTTGACTACAGACAAGAAAGTTCTATGTCAGCCTTAGATTATTTACATCTGGATGTTAATGCAAAAGAAAAATAAGCGTGTAGTTTAAGACTCTGATACTTTGGGATCTACTGATGTCCTTTGCCAAATCTAAACCTAACCAATATATAAAAGGATAACAAGAAAAGTCCAGATTGTAATAGATATGATAAGCCATCATTGAAATGAAAACAAATTAAGAGCACTGAAAGAAATTCAATTTAGGAAAAAATAATAGTGTTAATTCAAGCCCAGGGATCCTGTCCAGGAGTCCTTGATGTTAGGAAGGAAATGGTCAGGAAAATAACCAATAATAAAGAGAAAATGTCATATGAAATGTGAAATGTGGTTCCATATTATCCAGTCCCCTTATATATCACTAGTTAACCACAGCAGACACTCTTGCAATGGCTTAATTCAGGGGTGGGGAACCTTTTCATGCTGGAAGTCCACATTAATTTAGCTGTAATCAAATAAGGCCACATTTAAGGAACTTCAATTAGTTATATTTAAAAATGTACATTGTTTTGTAAAAATCTAACTACTATGTACTTAATAATTTCAAAAAATGAAAACTATTTGTTAATTTTAAAGTTAACTAACCTTTTAATGACTTTGTTGTGTCTGCTTTTTGTTGGAAAGCATTTGAACATTTGGTTGCAGCATGGAGGTCCGCAGTTTCAGTTGATCAGTCATTTGTCACCTTAAGGGCATCTTGATTTAGATGAGGTAGGAGAATGTAGATTTGCAGCAATAAGTGGTTGAAGCAAGAAAGTGTTTTTTCGAGCATGTTGCCAAAGGCATGGGCATTCTACTACATTTTTCCATATTTCAATGGAATCTTTCTTAGCATCAAACAATGACTTTAAAATGTCATCTACTGAGAGCTCAGTCAATTCCATCTGCAGTTCTTTAGGTGCCTTAGTGATATCAACTAGGTGAGGCTGAAATGCTAATTTGAGTGTGATGTCATGATTCTCAAAGTCAGTGAACCTTTCATTGCATTCTCTAATTAATAGGTCTATAACAGCTGCGTATTCTTCAAATGATTCACATATATCATCCTGCTGATCAATGACCTTTGCTAACTGGAGAAAATGTTCATCCAAAATTTTCTTTTGAAGAAGTGTTTTGAAAAAAGATAGCTTTTTTCAAAATGCTTGGGTTTTTTGCCACATATCATCTATAGACTTAGTTTTACCTTACAGAGAAATATTCAAGTCATTTTGATTTGACATGATATCACACAGAAATCCTGTATTCCTATAGAAATCTTCTTTCAATAATTTACATTGCTGATTCTGTTCTTCATAAAATTTAACTATCTGTTTTCACAGAGGTACAATTTTGGCTAACACCTGTCCCTAATGTAGCCAATGCATTTTAGAATTATACTACAAATCCACACACTGAATACATCATCTTTCAACTTTAGCATGTTATGAAACTGAAACGCCATGTTGCATTTGCATGAATACAATTAACAGTATGTATAACTTATTGCAAAGAGTAACTTAAAATAGTAGCTTTAGCACAGAGATTTTGCTGATGCAAGATACAATAAAAAGAAATGAGAGCATCTGGATCTATTAATACTTTTTTTAAAATCTGTGCAATAAACCCTTCATGTTTTCCTGTCATGGAAAGTGCACTGTCTGTATATACACTCACTAAATTTATCAAATTCAATCCAACTTCATGACATTTATCTTGATAGTTGTTGAAGATATCTTTTCCCCATATTCTGTTCACAAGAGTACTCAAAGCAAGTAACTCTTCGTAGCTAAGAAAATCTTCTGTTATGACCTGAATGAAATATAAAACCTACACTGAGTCAGTAGTATCAGTTAATTCATCCAAAGTGATTGAATAATATGTATTTTCCACCTGAAGTATTGCATGAAGTTGTTCTGTTAAGTCGAAGCCTGATTCATGCTGCCGATCAGTAATGGTTCTCCTTGAAAGAAGCAGTTGTTGGTACTTTGAAATGGTACTGGGGTCTAAGCATCCTACAACTTCAGCAATGCATTTTTTCGCAATTTCTACATCACTGAATGGCTTCCCTTTTTTCCCAAGTATATAAGCTACTTTATAAATTGCTTCAGTGGCATTATCTCCAGGTCTTACTGCTGCTTGAAAAAATTATCTTTGCTTTTGCTTTTCACCTTTCAATTTCTGCAATATAACCTTTTGCATTTCTCCCTCTAATTCAAAATATCTGTGGTCCTTATGAGTGCTGTAATGCTGATGCGCATTGAATTTCTTTAATGTTGATATTGCAGTATCCCAAAGCAAGCAAATCATCTTATCTTTAGCAAAAACAAGATAATATTGCAATTCTCAATCATCATTTAAAAAGCTGTTTTCTCCCTTCAGCATTTTCTTGGTCTTCTTTGACATGATGGGCTGTTAAGCAGACAGAATTAAAAAATACTAATGTGCAATTATTCACAAATTCCACTTCAAACAGAAGCACAGTGCACTGTTATCAAAAGCTGATAACAGACTGGCATACTCGACCCCCATAAACTCCCTCCAACCAGCCTCATGCAGTAGTGGCACCAATCAGGTAGGGGAAGTTAGAACTAAATCATGAGTGTAGCAGCTGTCAATTTTGCCCTTATGGCTTACTAATGTTCTAATTGTGCTGATCAATCTGGGAGGATTATTTTGTTGAAACTTATTTTCTTCTTTGGTATTTTAAATGCACTCATTTTAAAAATAAAATAGAAATATAAAATATGAATAAAGATGTATTAATAAAAATAAAAGAATTTGTTCTGTAAAATTTGGATTCAGTCAAAAGGCTGCACTTAAGGATCTTGAAGGCCACATGTGGCCTTAAGGCAGCAGGTTCCCCACCGCTGCCTTAATTCAAGAGAATAAAAGATACACATGATGATTTTTTTTCTATTTTGTTCATACTTTATTTTAACCTGTTTAACTATATATATAATTTAATGATATATGTATATATTCTTTAATTTTTAAAAAACTTTTTATTTTTTTATTGATGAGAGTCTTGCTAATGTTGTCCAGGCTGGATTAGAACTAATTTCTAGGCTCAAGCGATCCTGCCATCTCAGCTTCCCTAAGTAGCTGGGACTACAGGTATGTGCCACTGTGCCCAATTTATATACTTTAATTTTGGTTGTAAAAGTGTCAGAGCCCAAATGATTCTGGGTTTTTAAAAATATTAAGGCAATTATAAAGTATACAGAAAAGATTCTTCTGGTCAACACTGTTTATTCTTCTTGATTTGAAGGTATAAGTCAAATAAATTTTGTATTAAAAATTCTTTTGAACTGACTACCAAATCTGTTACAAAAAGATCTGATTTAAAAAAAAAAAGCTGACACAAAAAAGCTGATGAGAGATTTATTATGAGCTCTTAAAACAGAGGACAGAATTTTCATTCTATTTACTGTACATGCTATTTATTTATCTATTTTTATTTATTTTTTGAGACAGAGTTTCACTCTGTTGCCCGGGGCTAGAGTGCCGTGGCATCAGCCTAGCTCACAGCAACCTCAAACTCCTGGGCTCAAGCAATCCTTTTGCCTCAGCCTCCCGAGTAGCTGGGACTACAGGCATGCACCACCATGCCCAGCTAATTTTTTCTATATATTTTTAGTTGTCCAGCTAATTTCTTTCTATTTTTAGTAGAGACGGGGTCTGGCTCTTGCTCAGGCTGGTCTCGAACTCCTGAGCTCAAACAATCCTCCCGCCTCGGCCTCCCACAGTGCTAGGATTACAGGTGTGAGCTAGGATAGTGCTTTTTAATTGAGAGATCACCATTATAAACTACACATAATGGGCATGAATTTTATTCCACAATGTCAAGATATAAGAAATATCACATTCCCTTATTTCCTAAATCAAATATAGCCTGTTCTGAGGCTGGAGGGAAAATTCAACCAATCCTTTTTGGGACTTCCTTTTCTCCCTTGGTGGGGTCCTGCAATAATCCGGGGTTTCTGTAATATCAAAATCAAGAGATTGAGCTGGTCCCTTGTTCTCCGTGATTGCTGTCTTTCTCATTGCTCTATTGACTTCAGAATGCTGTTGTAGAGGCTGTAGCCTCCCTCTTAGACACTAAGGCTCTAGGCAGGCGCAGAGATAAACCTCTCAGTAATCTTTCCACTGACTTCAGACTGTGACAGCCACAGCCAGGTCATTAGAGGGTCACTGCATGTCTGAGGACTTGGTCTCTATCACCCTGTGATAAGTTTCTTATCTTCCCAGCTGAAGAAAGCTAAAATTCTTTCTTGAGTATTGGTAAAGAAAGGAGATGATAACCCCAGTTCATTTTTTCTCCTAATTATGCAAAATATTAAACTTGTATAACTCAGAAATGATGTTAATGATGTTTTGCGCTCGTTCTCACAAAATCTCATTATTCAAGTGACTAACAAGTAAAATATTTAATTTCACTTCTCTGATTTGAACTTCAGTTCCCTTTCTGGCTCCAGTGTATATGCTGACAGTGGAATTAGATGACCAACAGTTGGCTCTTCTCTCTACAGATTGCCTGATATTGTTAACTCCATCTTAACACATTTGAGCTCTGGCGAGTTCCCTCATGCCAGTTTCTAAACATAAAATCAATATATCTGTATACTAATATGACATGCCTATATCTTTGGAATTTTTATAGAGGAATTCACTTATGACAATCATTAAATATATAAAAGTAACTAATAGTTTTGCAAAGTTCTCTTATTGAAATTGTTTTATGACTCAATAGGAAAATGGGAAACTAGAAATCTAACATTACAATTTTAACTAAATTCTAAATTAATCTGACTTAACTAAATTAATCTGTCTTAAATTTAATTATGATTCATTTGGCCATTTTAATTTTTTTTAGTGTTATGATTTTGGCAATGGACGTGACATGTTTATTACAGTATTAAACATTTGGATGAAGAATGGTTAAGATGCTTAAATTTGTTTACAAAAATACCAAAATATCTAGAGAACTGGTTTAGTATCATAATACATATAAATATGTTTAGTAATAGAGATATATGTATGTATATTTAAATTTACATATATTAACCCCATCACCATGACCATTGGTCTCTCTTGTATCCTTGAGAGGATAAAAGAGCATTAACTCATTGTTTTGAAAATTATCAAATTGTCAATAAAAGGGTTATTTAACTTCTCTTTCTCATGTGAACTTTATTTCAGGAAAACTAAATGGTTGTTGAAGGAATTTTTTTCTCTATAAAAGAATTCCAGTCAATGAATAAAGAAGAAATAATAGATTAGAATGTCACTATTTGCAAACCCCAAATCAAAGAATGGATCCAAATAGTGCTTATCAATGGCTGTTAATATCACTGGATGAGAGTCACAGTATCAATGCTACACCATTAGGCTCTGGAGGGTCTCACATTGGTTAGTAAGGATCCAGTCTAGGTCAGGCCCAGTGGCTCACATCAGTAATCCCAGCATTTTGGGAGGCAGAGGCAGGAGGATGGCTTGAGCTCAGGAGTTCAAGGCTGTAGTGAGCTACCATATTGCCACTGCACTTCAGCCTGGGTGACAGAGGGAGACTCCAGGAAAGAAAAGAAAGAAAAGAAAAAAAAATGAAAGAAAGAAAAGAAGGAAAGAAAGAAAAGAAAGGGAGGGATGGAGAAGGAGAGGGAGGGAAGAAAGAATTCATTTGCTTTAATCAGTTACATGACCCTATTCAACCATAATGGAACCAGGAAGTACACTGTCATCATATGCCCAGAAGAAAGGAGAAGCAAAAATATTTGGCAAACAATTCTAATGACTTCCTTAGTAAGAGAGTCTGTGGCATGATGTGGAAGATGTATCATACTTAAGGCTTGAGAATGACTGTACCTTGTTGCCACCTCTAAGACAGCAACCAGACACAAGTGCTCTTCTACTCCTTTAGGTTATTTGTGACTTGTAACTCACAGTCATGCAAAATAGTGTATGTAGAGAATGTATAAGGAATGTGAGGTATTAGGCTGACTTAATTATGAATTCAGCATTTTAAAAGAAAGGGTTCCATTATTAAAGCATTATGCTCTCAGAAAGAAGGAGGGGGATCATTCATAAATTACCACCCAAAGATAATCACAGTTAATATTTTAGTGGATTTCTTTTCATACATTTCTATGAATTTTTTAAAAATTAGCTCTCATAGTCACCAAAACTGTAACTATTTTTTTCATTAGTGATTGTCTGTTTGTGTTGCTATGAAAACATAAAGAACAGAAATTTGGCCAGGCATGGTGGCTCACGCCTGTAATCCTAGCACTCTGAGAGGCTGAGGTGGGAGGATCGTTTGAGCTCAGGAGTTTGAGACCAGCGTGAACAAGAGCGAGACCCCGTCTCTACTAAAAAAAATAGAAAGAAATTAGCTGGAGACCTAAAAGTATATATATATAAAAAAAATTAGGCAGGCATGGTGGCGCATGCCTGCAGTCCCAGCAACTGGGGAGGCTGAGGCAGAAGGATTGCTTGAGCCCAGGAGTTTGAGGTTGCTGTGAGCTAGGCTGACACCACAGCACTCTAGCCCCGGGCAACAGAGTAAGACTCTGTCTCAAAAAAATAAAATAAAATAAAGAACAGAAATTTTATTTTCTCATAGTTCTAGAGGCTAAGAAATCTATGATCAAGGTGCCAGCAGGCTTCATGTCTGATGAAGGTCTATTCCTTATAGATGGTGCCATTTTGGTGACTTCACGGCAGAAGGTGAAGGGAGCAAACCCAAGCCCTTATAAGGGCCTTAATCCCATTCCATGAGGGGTATACTCTCATGACTTAATCATAATATTGCTTAAGACAGCTCAGCTGACTTTGATGGCCACAGACCAGCAGATAATTTTAACAAGGGTCTTACCTTCTTAAAAAAATGTCTTAGCCCTTTTTCATGTAATATATGTGTTTTAACATGGTTACATAGCACTTAAATACTAATGGTTAACTAACAGTTTCAGGTCACATTCTGTGTTTGGGGACAATGAATCACTAATTCTAATAGTGCTTGCTAGTATAAGACCAGCCAAGAAACAAGAAAGAAATGGAAACTTGTAATACTGTAGTTGAGTTTCATTTGCTTCTGGTATTTTCTCCACCCAGGTTACTTAAAGGGAACAGTTTTGGAAGTTCATGTTACTGTGGAATTTAAGCCTCTTAAAATCATCAACATTCTGGTCTCCCTTCAAAATAATAAAAACTGTTGATGATTCAAGGAATGACTGATTAGTCTAGGGAATAAATTTGCCAAACATGTTACAATTGGGACGATTACCTCAAATGCAGAAACCATTTAGTTATATTCTGAGCTCTTTAGAGGTCAAAGATGATACAAGGAATTTTTCAGCAATTATGACCCAAATTTGGCCAGAGATTCTTTTTCATTAATATTTTATTTGACACTACATTTGATGTGCAGATTTCGTCTTCATTTCAATCAACAAAGGAAATTACAGCAAATTTAACTGAACAAGAATCCACACAAAGATCTTATAACTGTGTCATCTTCTATCAATCTCTCAAATATTTATGTTAGTAAATAAAAGAATGACACAGTGGATTGTGAGCTTCTTCAGGGCAAAATGATGAATTATTCACCTTTATAATTCTTTCAACTCCTAGCATAATGCACTGCACAGAAGAAACACCCAAAAACAAATAAATGTGATACAAAGTACAATTTCATTTGTATGTGATAGGCATTTAAGTGTTTAGTAGCTTGTTTACTTTTTATTCAGTCTGGAAGTCACAAACTAACATAGCTACATTTCTTGAATTTAATATTGACAAAATAGCATGAATTCACAAACATAGCTACGTGTTACAAAATAACATGAAGCCTGAACTAACACAGCTATAGTTCTTGAATCTAATATGTTAACAAAATAACATAATCTAATATGTTAGAAAATACCAATTGATTTTTAAAAATAATTTGAGGTGCATGCCTTACCAAACATTTCTTTGTGTTTATTGAGTATATCTGCAGAGAGGGGTTAGACCAGGTTAATTGAATTAACTTTCATTTAACAGAATGGTTAAGGAAATCACCTTAATACAACACAATTTAACTCTAAAAATTCATGCAATTTTACCTCTACTTTCTTTGCCAAGTCAAAAGCACTACAAGATCTTGAGATGAATGATCAATAGTAAAAACAATGTAATTATGTTCCATAAACAAATATTTGTTGAAATGAACATCAGTTATTTCTTTTTTAAAGTTGTTGATATAGAAAGTTTATAAGATTTATCAACAAATAAATCTTGCTAGGAATTAATGTATTATTTGTTTCTTTGTCATAGATTTTAAAAGGTACTCAGAAAAAAATTTAGTTATCCGAGCATTTTGGTTTTAGAACTTTAAGTAAATACAGCTACTGTGTTACATCCAAGAATCTATAGTGATTGTCTTTTGGGTACTAAAATTATAACTTTCCTTAAAGAATGGAAAAGCAGCTCTCACAAGAACCAATTCTAAATTATAGCACTTGGTACAAAAGGAGAATAGGCTGTTTATAGAGTATTCTTCAGTTTGCTGTTATGATAAAGGCCTCCATCAGTAAGGGCTACTGTACTTAATAAAGTAGTTATAACAGAAGGGAGAATTCCTGAACTTCAGGTTTTGTTCATAGATGAGCAAAAATATCCACACTGCAGGAATGTCTGGCTTACTTATTAGATAAGGGTTGAAAAGCAGTAGGTGATCAATAAATGACAACTATTTGTAAAGTGTATCTTAGTAATAAGTCATTATGTGTGTGTCTGGTAGAACTAAGTCACTGCTCTTTGTCAGGGTACAATTGACCAGATGTCTGCTCCATAAAAATGGTCATTGTAGATTTCCTCTCTCTAGTTAACTGCTTTGTGTACTGCTTCCCTTATGTAGGAGTTCAAAACCTAGCCCGGAGCTTCTGAACTCATATTTGTGCTTATGGTCATCAAAGAAAAAGGGAACCACTTACTAGTAATTTGAAGAAATATATTATTAATAGCTTTAAACCACTCATTGAATAAGTCAAGGTTTCTCAACCTTGGCACTATTGATATTCTAGGCTGAAAAATTCTTTGTTGTTAGGGGCTGTCCTGTGCATTGCAGGACATTTAGCAGCATCCCTGGCCTCTACCTGCTAGACATTACCAGCGTTCCTTCAGTTGTGAGAATAAAAAATGTCTCCAGACATTGTTAAATGTCCTATTGGAGGCAAAATCATCCCACCACTACCAGCATTGAGAGCTACTGGGTTAAATTAGTAGTCATTAATTTAAAGTTTGGTTAGTTGGTTGATTTCATCTCCTTTTTACTACTCCATGGATGAGAAGTTTTATGGAATCCAAATTAAATACTTTCCTAAGGCATAATTAGAAAAGGTTGCTATACTTATAAAAATCTACTAAAACTCTTGCAATTGGCTTTTTTTAGCTTCAGAATTAGATTCTCATCATTAAAAGATAATCAAGGGCTGTAAATTTTCTATGGAGAAATATAATACTGCTTCTTTAAAAAAAAATTGCATGTTTTCATAAGGCAGCAATCACATGGAGTTCCCTGTGTCTTATTCTTGGTTTAGTAGACTAAGAAATTCAGTTTCAAAATATATTTGAAGGAAACTGTGCTTCAGGGAACTGATGTGCATTAGCCAAATTCAGAGGATACTGATATAAAAACATGAATATAACTGATCAATTTACAAAAAGAAATACAACCATGAAGAATAACAATATTCATTTATATTGAATGGCCCATTTAAGCACTTTACATGGATTATCTCACACAATGTATTAGTTCTATCACATCACACTATAGGAGCATCTAAGCTTAGCAAATTTTGGTCACACTGCCAGTAAGTGATGGAACTAGAATGCAAATTCAGGTAGTCTGACTCCAAAGACTATATACTCTTAACAACAGGGGTACTGGATTCTTTCTTAGGTTCACTGATCAACTTATCACATCTGTTATATCAGAATTTTTTTTCCAGAATAAAAAGGTAATATATATGCATTGTAGAAAATTTAGAATGTCCAGGTTAAAAAAAAATCTATATTCTAATCAGATACACATGACCATTGTCAACATTTTCATATACTTTCTTCACTCTTTTACACATATTGTATAAGTATAGCTGACCTTATACTACATAAGCAATGTTAAATATTTTTATTATAAATATTTAAAATGCTTTTCATGAGGAAATGTTCTTGTCATTAAAAATTCTTTGTAAATATAATTTTAATAGTTTTAATCACATGTGTGCAATAATACTAAGTATTCTCTTAATGTTGAGTTTTAGACTTTTGTCCATTTAAAAAATATAAATATTGCCATAGTATCTTTTCATATAAATCTTTGTTTTCTGGAATATCTCCTTATAATTTCCAAAAGAGAAATTATTGAATTAGATCATGTGAACATTTATAAGGTTCTTGATATCAATTGACAAATACTTTTTCAAAATCTTTGTCCTAATTTATATCTCCACCAGTATATGAGTGTCCACTCTCCTGCCACCAATGGAGTTTATTCACATTTTAAACAAATTGGCTAATTAGATCCATGGGAAATAATATCTCTTTTGTCTTCATGTTATTATTGAGTTTGAACATTAGAAAAATGTGTAGTAGGCATTTAAATTTCATATTTTGTGTATTGACCATTCATGTGTATACTTTTTCCATTTATCTGTTTTATTTTTCTATTTCTATTCTCTTTGTCCTCACACTGTACTATATAAATACTTCTGTCCCCAATATGCATTTGTATATATGAGTCTCTGTTACTAGACTGGTTCCATAGAGCAGTGGCCCCATTTTATCTGTGAACAATACCTAACACATAATAGGAAAAATGCATACTATATTTTGTATAATTATTCTCAGGATTAAATGACATAATGCAAGCAAAGCATCTAATGCATTGTCTGTCACATAGCACATCTTCAATACATTATTTTAGGCAATCAAAAGTTTCGCTATTGAACTAAAAGCACACAATTCCACATCGGAGTTTAGGAAAACCAAGATTAGAGATTAAATATCTCTGAAAGATCAGGAACTATAGTTGTAAATTGCAGATTTAGGATGTGATCCCTGATTCTCAAATCTTTCACCACAAATCACATGTGACTGGAATACTCTTCAGATACTATAATTCTTGCAAGTTTTGAAAGATCAGTATGAACTTTGAGCTGTTAAAAACCTTTTGGGAACTGATTTTTTTCCCCAGTCTGTAATAATACCCTGATCCTACACGGATCTCTTCCCTCATTAAATTTATAGGAAACCTGTGGTAAAATAGCAATGCTAACGAGCACAGATGTGCGTCACGTGACACGTTATTCCTCCAACAGAGAAGTTAGCTTTTGTCTTTAGACAGGGAGGCAGCTGCTCTAGTGGCCACTGTTAGAAAAGCAGAACTAAATCCAGGAAGGGAAGGGCCGCAGAGAACAGCCAGTCGGCTGGAGGGCTTGGAGCTCAGGATTGGGATGGGAGCTTTGTATCGCTGCCGGGCGGGGGAAAGGGGGTGTGTGTGGGAAATCCGGGGTAGTGTTGCAAAATCAGTTTGAAGTAAAAAGTTCGGTTTTCGGGAGGCCAGCAGCGCGGAGAACAGGCCAGGTCCGCCGCCGGGCAGACGGGCTTGCCCAGCACAGACCCGAAGCGGGGAAGCGGCGTAGCGGCGTCTAGGTCAGCGAAGGGCAAAGGAAGCCAGACACTGACGCGAGTCGCCAACCGATCCCGGCATCTAGTGGGAAACTGAGTCCCGATCTAAGGCCGAACCTTCTGGCGACCCCGTCACCCTAGAACCTTCTCAGGCACTTCCGGTAAGAAGCCGGCGACCCGGTTCGGACGTCGCGTCGCAGCGCAAAAGCGCCTGGGGCCTGGCTGAGGCCGCGGACGCCGAGGGAGGGGGTCCGTGGGCCGAAGGGAAGCAGCCTCTGCGCCTGCGCTGTTGGCTCTGCCCGGGGAGGCGAAAGAAACCCTGAGCCGGCGTCTCGCACTCCCGGGGCTCCCGCCCGGGGTCGCTCTTCGCTCCTCGGCGTGGCGCAGCGTCGATCCCCAGAGAGCTCTGCTGGGGCGTGGGGAGGTAAGAGCCACCCGTGACGGGGCCGTCTCGGCCTCTCCTCACCGCTGCTGCCCTCACAGAGGGGGCGGGGTGGTCGCTCCGGGTTTGGCCCTCCTCTTCCTCTGGGGACCGAGCCTGGGCCCCCTACCCGTTCCTTTTCCGAGCCCCCGGCGCTGACCCTCAAACCTCTTGTCCCCACCGGACCGGACCGGACCGGACCAGACCAGACCGAGCCGGGAGGGCAATCACGGCGGCTGTTTACCCGGTTCCACCCACCCGGGCCGCCGGAGTGGCCGGCGCTGCTAGGGGAACAACCTGGGGCCGCGGCGGGTGGAGGGCGAAGCGCCCCGGCGCCGCCTGTGTCGCCTGAGGAGGGGCTGTGACTGCTGAAGGTGACTGTAGTCCCCCCGAAGCGATAGCCTCTGCGGGGAAAGGACTCCGTCCCCACCTACGAATCTGTTATCGCTGCCGGTGCTCTCGCAATGTCCATTCCCGCACCAATGCATTTTCTTATCATTAGGGACCAAATGGATGCGGTGGCGTTCTTTCCCACTACCTTTTCTTTGGTACCTTTGAGAAACTCTAAAAGATGACCTTGCTTTTAACTCTTAACTTATTTGTACTAACGTGGTTGCAAATCTTATGTTCCAGACTAAGGATGTTCTTGTTAATTTGACTTGTATAAAAACTAGCCCATACATTTGATATTAAGTTAATCTTTTAAATTAAAAAAATAGGCTATTTGTTGATTGAATCAAGTTCCTCCGTTTATTCATTTGAGTTTGTCGTCTCTGGAGTGGCCAGAAGTTTAGTGGTTTGATCCAGTAGAACTGTATATCATTTTTCGCCTGATTTCTTCCCCTTTTTCTTCCCTGGATGTTAAACTTCATGCTTAGTTAGCAAAAATCTGAAAAATATAATAAAGAATGAGGAAAAATAACCAACCATAATTCCACCATGTGAAGGTAATCAACCACTGTTAATATTTTCACTTTTTCCCTTCAAGTCTTTTTTCTCCTGTGCATTTTCTTAATTGAGATGAGATTTTATTAATAGATTGTCTGCTTTCCTTGGCTAAAATCATATTTTAAGCATTTCCCCTTGTTTTCAAAAAGCTTCATAAGCATAACTTTGTGACTTTTTTATTATACAAGTAATACATGAGCAAAGTATTTTTTGAAACAGTTATATTACAGATAAAGCTAAATTCCCATTTAATTATTATCCCCAATCGTAATTTTACATGATATAATAGTACCACAGTTCATCTAACACTATGATTGAGGATAATCATACTTAAACTTATTGAAGACCAAAACAGTTTTTGTTTTCTAATGCAGTATACTTACCATTTGGAAATGTAAACTCAGAAAATTTTAAACGTTTTATTTATTTGTTGAAAAATAACAGTAAAACTATTATATATTAAATAAAATAATTTTTGAGTGAAACTGTTTTCTAAAATAAAACGTAAGGAGAAGGGTGGCATTGTTTTACATTTTTGCAAATCACTTTAAAGTCTGGTTTTATAGAGACAGCTGGGTTTTTCATATGTGCTCCTCTAGTCAGTTTGGTGTGCTATCTTGTTTAGGTTAAGCATATGAAGAAACTCCAGCTTTGCACAGATATGTTGTTTGAAAAGGGAAGATCCTTCAGGCCCCTTACAAGGTTCTTAGGGACATCCCGGGGTCCTCAGACCACAGTTTGACAAAGCTGATTTAACCATTCTTGGATTGATGGGCTGTTAGGTTTACAGTTTCACGCTATTACAACCATTGCAACATTGACAGTTTTTTGTGTTCTTTTGTATAAGTGCTAGTGTTTTTCTATAAGGAGGATTGCTATGGCATAGAGTACTTTTTTTAAAGTTTGATAAACATTATTTTTGATGCCTATGTAATTTTCTATTGAGCACTAATGTTGGTATTAAGATTGTTTTGACTAATGATTTGGTAAAATGTCTTTGCGTGTTTTTAGTTGCTTTCAATTATCTTCTTGTTTTTTTTGGAGGGAGAAGGTTCTGGCAAAAACTAGACACCTGCTAGATAAATTCTAAAAGAGCTGTAACTCTGGGATTATTTTCTCAAATTTATAAAAAGAGAATTGTTAGATCAAATATTATGACTCTTTTTGAGGGTATTGATACTTTGTCACATTGTTTTCCTGAGAGATTGTACCATTTTGCTTTCTGTCAGCAGTGTCTGAGACGCTTTATTTAAAGTCACACTCTTACCAATATTTAGTACTTTTATTATTAAAAATTTTTGTTTAGATTTAATAGGCAATAAATGGTATGTGTTCATATTTTCATTGCTTGAATAGTGCACTGAATATTTTTCATAATCTTACCAGTTGTCTGTTGATATTATTTGCCCATTTATAACCCAAGTGTTTTTCTAACAAGGTCTTTTTATATTGTAAGGATACTGCTATAATTTTTTTTAGGAAAAGAACAAAATTATTTTTTTTCTGTTTACAGAAGTATGTTTGTTAAAAAGAAGTAAAATAGTATAAAGATGTAGGTAGTACTGAAAATCTTATGTAAACCCATTCCTAGGTTTATGGCATTATTAACAGTTTAATGTTTGTTCCTCCATATTTTTTTTTAAACCTAGGCCTTAGCTAATACTATTTTTTTACATCTTATTTGTAAAAATAGGTTTATGCTGTGTAGAAAATTTTGCGATTTGATTTTCTTTCCTTTAACATTATATATTGGTGGTTTTTCTATAGAAGTACATAAAATTCTGGGCAAAGTTTTATCCAGTGTGATTTTAGGAACATGAATTATGATCTTTACTAATCTGATGGTAGGCTCTTGTCCTCTTCTATATTCCCTTCCTAGGTGATCTCATCCCTTAACAGCTGTGTGTTGCCAATTCCCAAATCTTTATCTATCTCAGACTTCTCTCCTGCATTCCAGATTCTTATATTCAACTGCCTATTGGATATCTCTCCCAGGATGTTCTCAAGGTACTTCAAATAGTCCAAAAGTGAATTCATGTCTTTCCTTAAACCTGCTCGTCTTTGTACTTCTTGTCATGGTCAGTGATACCACCATCTACCGAGTTACCTATAATGGAAACCTGGTAGTAATCCTAGCTTTCTTCCTTGCTTTTTCACTCTCCAAAAATTCTCATTCTTTAGCCATTTTTATATCTATTTCCTTTTCATGTCCACTGTATTGTCTCAGCTTGGGCCCTCATCATCTCTCACCTTAATCATTTTAGGAGTCTCTTTACTATTGGTTTTGTTGGTTTTCTGATTAATCTTCCATGTTGCTGCCGTTTTTTTTAAATCATGAAGAGATTTTTTAAAACTTTTATTGTAAAGCAAATATTGTAAAGATTTGTTTGTAAATCTGAGAGTACATAAATAGCCAAGTGAGTGAAAATACTACCTACAACAAGTTATCCTATGTGCACATGAATAAACTTCTTTAGAACAGGTACTTTATCTTACATTTCTATTATGTCTTTTACTGAATGTGGTAGATTGCTGGCACAAAAAGTACATCTTGACTGACTGAAATGGGAAATGTATGCAGCTTAATAAGATTTCATGTTAAAAGGTTTCAATATACAGTATTTACATTGTCATACCTTTTACCAATTATTGGATTATATTATTATTATCCTACCTTATTTGTGTCTTTCTAAGCACCTCAGATAACATAATGCTTAGTAGGGCATTGCTTTACAGATATGTTTTGTAAATAGATGTTATTTAATGAATTTAATAGTTTATTTTTTAAAAATTATCTGGCTTTTGTTAATGAGAAACTAGTTTTAGACTTTTCAGTTCCTGTGCTTTATTTTTTTAAGTACATGCTGTATTCAGAGTTCCTTTAATTTAATATCTATGTTTATCAAAGGAATACCTGCACATAACAAGTCAAATAGTACTTCAAGGTTTAGAATGAAAAACAATAGTCCTCTGCCCCAATTCTTCTAACCCTTGAATCACACTCTCCGGAAGCAACCATCCTTAATCAGTGCTTCCTGTCCAAATCACTGAATACGGAAAATAATTGAGCAACTGTTTTCTCAAGTTTTTCAAGGATGGATGGTACATAACTTATTAATAGTAACATATTAGATTCATAAGAGAGAAGTTAATTTATTTCATAAATTGGATGCCTTAGGGCATTAAGGATTAACTCTCTTACTGAACCCTTATTGAGAAAGGCTGCTCTGGAGTTAGTGACTTCAACTATTTTTCACCTCCAGTTTTTTAAATAACATGTTTAGATACACAGCTATATCTCCACTCCCACCATACCCCAATTTTAGGTATCATTTACCAGTTTCCTATTATAGAAGATGGGAATTTTGGTTTGTTGCACCAACTCCTACCTTTAAATACTGCACTGCCTTTCTCCTCCTCTCCATTCTATATTCTCAAATAAGTTATATGTTAACTTTTAGTTATTTACTGTTTACATCATTTTAACTGTATAAATATTGTATGCACCTGAGCCAGGTAAGTGTGGTATTATTCCCTTTCTTGTATAATTTTTTGTTTTTCTTATATTTAATAATTGTATATCTACCATTCATGTATCTTTATAAATATGTTTTACATCTTTTTAATGTATTTTTGTATTTTTTTTTGATCTATTAACCCTTCAGACAAGATATACCGTGTTTCCCCGAAAATAAGACAGGGTCTTATATTTATTTTTCCTCAAGAAGACACCCTAAGGCTTATTTTCAGGGGATGTGTTATTTTTTTTAAGTCTGTTACAACAATCTACATTTATTCAAATATAGTTAAGTCGTCTTCTTCTGTAACATCATCATAACTCTCCAGACCCCGAATTCCGTCCTGAATTTCTTGTGACTCTATTTCCTTTAGAACCATTGGCCTCAGCCTCTCATGTCGAGCAGTAGAGCTTTCATGGGACAGATGAGAAGGGCTGCTCATCTTCTTTACCGCTCCGCGATGAAATGCATAGGTTGTGCAGATACGCTGCGTAGCCACACCCATCACTAGGTCTTATTTTATGGGTAGGTCTTATTTTCTGGGGAAACACGGTAGCAATCTCCTCTTAGTAAATTCGATTACATCTGATAATCTGTTTGTTTTGCAATATCTTCCTATGATGATCTGTCACTCTGCTTCCATCTTGATGGGTTGCTCTCTGGGCCTGTTGCACAGCTCTTTTCCTCAACTGTCCTTTTATAATCACTGTGAATTCCATTCGTCTCTCTCTTGTGTTGGATATCCTATTTCCTGGATTTCAGGTTTTCCTCTTTCTTGGTGTCTCCTTCATGTTGATAGAGCATATCTTTGAGTAGCTTCCTGAGAAAGACTGAATGGGAGGCATATTTTTTGGGTTCTTACATGTCTAAACTTTTTTTACTCAACCCTCACATTTCATTGATAGCTAAGTATAGAATTCTAGTTTGCAAATCATTTACTTTTAGAATTTTGGAGGCATGACTCCATTGTTTTGTATTAAAGCTTCTGTTGCTATTGAGAAGTCTAATGTAGATATAATAACCAGTCCTTTGATTGTGACCTGTTATTTCTCTCTGGAAGCATTTATATTTACTTAACAAGTATGTGTTGAGCACCTTTTATGTGCCAGGCACTGGTCAAGACACTTTGAATATATGAATGAACAAAAATATAAGATCCCTACCCTATGGATCTTAAATTCAGAGAAGGGGGAATTGTTATAGATGATAAACAACAAATGTAATAAATAAATTATACAAAATGTTAGAAGGTTGTAAAGCAAATAAGTGCTTTAGAAAAGAGAAAAGAGAGCAAAATAGGGTGGGGAAGTCAGTAGTGTTGGGGATAGGAAAGGTGGGGTAGTATTAAATGGGGTGATCTTCCTTTAAACCAATCAGGTATTGTGAAATTTCACAATCATGTGAGTTGGTAAGAGTTTTTCATTTATGTTTTGGGACCTAAATGGACCCTTCCCACCTGGAGAGCTGAATCCTTCAGTTCTGGGGTATTTTATTTGATAATTCCTTTCTTTTTCCTCTTTTCTTTTTTTCTAGGCTTCTTATTTGAATATCAAACCTCATTAGATTGATTCTCTAATGTTGTTATCCTTTCTCTCCTATTTTCCATCCCTTTCTTTTTGTTCTACTTTCCAGAATATTTTCTCAACTTTATTTTCTCACACTTTGATTGCATTTTTAAAAATAAACTTTTTATTTTAGAACAGTTTTAGATTTACGGAATTGCAGGTAATAGAGTTTCTACATACCCCACACCCAATTTATTATTAATAGTTTAATATGGTACATTTGTTAATGATTAGTGAACCAATATTGATACATGATTATTAACTAAAGTCCATACTCTATTCACACTTTCTCACTTTTCCCTAAAATGCCTTTTCTATTGCAGGATCCTGTCCAGGATACCATTTAACATTGAGTAGTCATGTCTCCTTAGGTCCCTCTTGGCTGCGACAGTTTCTCAGACATTCCTTGTTTTTGATGCCCTTGACAGTTTTGAGATTTACTGGTCAGGTATTTTGTAGAATGTCAATTGGGATTTGTCTCATGTTTTTCTTATGATTAGATTTGGGTAATATGTTTTGGGGAGGAAGACAACAGAGATAAAGTGCCACTCGCATCATGTCATGTCAAGCCTACGTGCTATCCACACGATTTATCACTTTTGATGTTAACTTTGATCACCTGGCTTGAGGTAGTGTTTGTTAGGTTTCTCCACTGTAAAGTTATTTTCTTTTTTTCTCCCTTCTGTACTCTTTAGAAGAAAGTCAGTATGTATCGTGCACACTTAAGGAGTGGGGAGTTCCACTTCCTTGAGAGCAAAGAATTGTCATAAATTATTTGGAATTATTTTTGCAAGGGAGATTTGTTGTCTTCCCCATTTACTTATTCAGTCGTTTATTTGTGTCAGGATGAACTCATAGTTTTTTTTATACTTTGGGTTATAATCCAGTACTACTATTTTATTTTGTTTCAGCTTTGGCCATTTGGGAGCTCTTTCACTTGGCTCCTGTATCCCTCTGACATATTACCATCATGTGTGTGCACATACGTGTATGTACATAAACTTTTACTTTCTGGCATTGCAAGATGCTCCATGCTCATCACGTGTGTGCATATATGTGTGTGTGTGCATAAAATTTTACTTTCTGGCGTTGCAAGATGCTCCATGCTCATCTTGCTCCAGTCCTAGAATTAGCCATTTCTGCAAGGAGCCCTGATTACTTTTGTTGGAAAATGATATTCGAAACCAAGATTAGGGTGCTAAGTATGCTTGTTTTCATTGGGATGCCATTGCTTCTAGGCCTTCTCAGCTGACAGAACAAGGAGATATATGTATTTATACCAACTTGTATTACACATACCTATAAATATTTCTACATATAACCATTGGTATCCATATTAAGCTAAACATGAGTTTATATTGATGTCTTCAACTCAATTCCATTACCACATAGATCATTTTAGCCACCTCCCCTTGTTTATCTATAATCTCCTCCTTCAACAGTGAGAACCCTGGCTTCCACCGTCTGCCATACATGTACTTAATTGTTCAGTTCCAGTATGCAGGTATAGTGGTTTCAGAATTGTTAATTTCACCATGGAAAACACCTTTATCAACTAGAGTATAATGCCTGCTTCCCTTTGCTCTTAGTTTACTCATTTCCAAAGGTCAGCACCTTATTCCTGCAGTGAAGTATTTCATACATTTGGAATAAAGTTAGCCTCTTTTGTCACATTCTTTTATTTCATCCTGGGATCCCCCAACCTCCTACATAATTTTTTAGAATTTGTACACATTGAGGTTTATTCTTTATGGTGTAAAGTTCTGTGGGTATTGGCAAGTGATTATTGTCTTAAATTCACAATTACAGTATCATACAGAATAGTGTTACTAACCTAAAAAAAAAATCTGTGTTTCACCTATTCAACCCTCCCCCACTTCAAACCATTGGCAATCACTGATTTGTTTACTGTCTCTGTAGTTTTACCTTTTCTAAACTGTCACATAATTGGAATCATAAAGTATGTAGACCCTTTCACTTGTATATATTTAAGATTCACCTGTGTCTTTTTGTGGCTTGATAACTCATTACTTTATATTACTGAATAATATTCCATTGTATGGATATTCCATAGTTTTAGGACATCTTGGTTGCTTCCATCTTTTGGCAGTTATGAATAAAGTACTTTATATGCATTCACATCTAAGTTTGTTCGTTCTTTTTCTCTTTTTTTCAAGAGATGAGGTCTCAGTAGCCCAGGCTGGAGTGCAGTGGTGTGATCATAGCTCACTGCAGCCTCAAACTTCTGGGCTCAAGAGTCTCCCGTCTCAGCCTCTCAAGTAGCTGAGATTACAGGTGTGCATCACTACACTTGGCTAATTAAAACAATTTTCTTTAGAGACAGGGTCTCACTGTGTTACCCAGGCTAATCTTTGAATCCTGGCCTCAAGTGGTCCTCCTATCTCAGTCTTCCTAGTTGTTGGAATTACAGGCATGAGCCACCACACCTGGCTCGTGTCTAAATTCTTGTGTGAACATAAATTTTCAAATTAAATAGGTGAATACTTAGTAGCATGATTACTGGATTATATGGGAAGACTATGTTTAGTTTTGTAAGACTTCCAAATAGTCTTCCAAAGTGACTGTACCATTTTGCATTACCACTAGCAATAAATGAGAGTTCCTGTTTTTTTGTGTCCTCACAGCATTTGGTATTGTCATTTTTTTGGATTTTAGACATTCTAATAGGTATGAAGTGCTATTTTGTTTTAATCCACAATTTTCTAAAGGCAAATGATGTTGAGCATTTTTTCATATTCTTATTTGCCATCTGTACATCTTTGTTGAGGTGTCTGTTCAGAACTTTTGCCCATTTATAATTGGATTGTTTTCTTGTCAGATTGTAGGGGTTCTTTGTAGATTTTGGGTATAAGTCCTTTGTCAGATATGTGTTTTGCAAATATCTCCCAATCTGTGGCTTGTCTTCTCTTAATAGTATTTTTACAGAGAAGTTTTTAATTTTAATAAGATCTAACTTGCCAGTTTTTTTCTTTTGTAGATCATGGCATGGGTGTAGTATTTAAAAACTCATCACCAAACCCAAGGTTATATAGATTTTTTCTATATTTTTTAAGAAGTTTTACAAGTTTGCATTTTACCTTTAGGTTTATTATCCAGTTTGAATACACTTTTATGTAAGGTGTAAGGTCTGTATCTAAGCTCATATTTTTGCATAGGGATGCCCAGTTTTTTTCAGTACCCCTTTTTGAAAAGATTGTCCTTTCTCCATTGCATTTCTTTTGCTCCTTTGTCAAAGGTAATTTGACTGTCCAGGCACAGCAGCTCATGCCTGTAATCCCAGCACTTTGGAAGGCTGAGGTCAGAGAATTGTTTGAGGCCAGGAGTTCAAGACCAGCCTGGGCAACATAGTGAAACCTTGTCTCTATAAAAAAATAAGAAAAATTAGCTGAGCATGGTGGCACGTGCCTGTAGTTCTAGCTACTGGAGTATCATTTGAGGCTGCAGTGAGCTGTGATTAGACCGTTGCACTCCAGCCTGGGTTATAGAGCAATACCTTGTCTAAAAAAAAAAAAAAAATTTTGACTACATTTGTGTAGGTTTATTTCTGGAGTCTTTATTCTTTTCTTTTTTTTTTTTTTTTTGGAGTCTTTATTCTGTTCCATTGATCTCTGTATCTATTGTTTCGCCAATACTGCATTGCCCTGATTACTGGACCCTTCCTGTATGTCTTAAAATTAGGTAGTATGAGTCCTTCAACTTGGTTGTTATCTTAAGTATTGTGTTGGCTATTCTAGGTCCTTTGCCTTATCATATAAACTGTAGAATCAGTTTCTTGAGACCTACAAAGTAGCTTGCTAGGATTTTGGTTGGGATTGCATTGAATCTAGAGATCAGGTTGAGGGAAGGCAGTTTCTTATCATTAAGTATACTGTTAAGTGTAGGTATTTTGTAGATATTCTTTATCAAACTGAAGAAGCTCCCATCTACTCATAATTTTCTGAGGGTTTTTATCATGAATGGGTATTGGGTTTTGTCAAATCTTTTTTGCATCAATTGATGTGATTACATAATAATTCTTTAGTTTGTTGATGTGGTGGATTACATGGATTAATTTTCAAATGTTGAACCAGCCTTACATACCTGGATAAATCCCATTTGGTCATGGAGTATAATTTTTTTTATACATTGTTAGATTCAATTTGCTACTATTTTACTGAGCATTTGTATTATATTAAATATATCTATGTTCATGGGCAATATTGGCCTATAGTTTTCTTTTCTTCTAATGTCTTTACCTGGTTTAGATATTACGGTAATGCTGGTCTTACAGTATAAGTTAGTGTTCCCTCTGCTTTTTTTCTGGAGAATTGGTATTATTTTTTCCTTAAATGTTTGGTGAAATTCACCAGTGGATCCCTATGGACCTGGTAATTTATTTTATGGAAAGTTACGCAACTTTAAAAATAGATACAGGCTTCTGGATTATCTATTTTTCCTTGTATGAGTTTTGGTAGTTCATGTCTTTTGAGGAATTGGTCCATTTCATCGAAATTATTAAGTTTGTGGGCATAGAGTTGTTCATAATATTCCTTTATTATGATTTTAGTGTCTATGGCATCAGTAGTGATGACTCTTTTATGTCTGATATTGATAATTTGTGGCTCTCTTTTCTTGATTACCTGATTTATCAATTTTATTGATCTTTTCAAAGAAATATTTTTTGTGTGTTATTGGTTTCCTCTATTGTTTTACTGTTTTTAATTGTATTGATTTCTGCTCTAATTTTTATTATCTTTTCTTCTAAATTTAGGCCTCTAAATTGCTCTTCTTTTTCTAGTTTCCCAGAGTGGAAGCTTAAACTATTGATTTAAATTTTCTTTCTTTTTCAATTTATGCATTTAATGCTGTCAGTGTTCCTGTATATACTGCTTTCCTTGCATCTCACAAGCCTCACTTGAATTTTAAGATTTCTGCTATCGATTTCCATGATTTTTTTTGTTTTCCATATGTTCCTTATTTATGGCTTTCTGTTCCTGTTTCATGGTTGCATTGCTTTTTTTTCTCTCTGAGAATATTAATTAGTTTCTTTGAAGTTTTCTTCTGCTTCTTGCATTGTCTTTTCCTCCATATTCCTTTTTTTTTTTTTTCTGGTGGCTGTGTATTTTTTACACTCTTCTATATATATGGTATAACCACAATTTAAAAATACAAACAAAAAAGTAATATGCTTTATTGAATTAGGATACCTTACCATTGTTATTGAAAATTTTTCTGAAATGTACTTGTTGATTTTTAGTTTGTTACCAGCATAATTATTGTTCTTTTGAAAGTGACCTTCTCTCTCTGGCTACTCTTTAGGGTTTAATAGTTTCACTATAGTGTGTCTAAGTGTGGATTTCTCTTTATTTATATTGTTTGGTATAATATGTTACCTGTATCTGTTGAGTTGCATTTTTTTATCAATTCTGGAAAATTTTCTAGCATTGTCTTTTTAAATATACTTGTTCCATGCTGTCTTTTCTCTTTATGGAACTCCATTCTCATTCTATCAATGTCTTTTAACCTCTTTTTCATATTTTCTTCTTCCTGCTTTCTCTGGGCTTTATTTTAGGTAATTTCTTTAGATACATCTTCCAATCTATTCAATTCTTTTTTAAGCTCTGTCTAATCTTTTTAATCCATCTTTAAAGTATTTCTTTTTTTTTCTGGACCTTAGGTTTCCTTAGTTCATGGCACACAATCATAATTAGTTCTTGTAAAGCCCTTTCATTTGTTTGTTGTCTTTTATCCTCAATTTCCCACTCCTAATCCCCACTCCAGGCAACCATTCAAATGTGTTTAATATGTATATCTTTATGTTTGTATTTATTATTACAAAATTTGTATTATTTTGTGTTTTACAAAAGTAACAGTTTGTAAAAGATTGGAAGTGTAAAAACAGTTGTCATTCACCAGGGGTCCTCAAACTTTTTAAACAGGGGGCCAGTTCACTGTCCCTCAGACCGTTGGAGGGCCGGACTATAGTTTTAAAACAACTATGAACAAATGCCTATGCACACTGCACATATCTTATTTTGAAGTAAAAAAACAAATGGGCAAAAACACCCGCCTGTGGCCCGTGGGCCGTAGTTTGAGGACACCTGCCATAGACAGTTTGAGGAACATTGCTATAGAGTGTTCCACCTTCTGGATTAGCTTAGTTGATTGCTTTCTTTTTATGTCATTTAACTTTTCCCTTATGCTTGAATTTCCTGTAAACATGAAGTTAGTTCTAAAGGTTTGATTAGATTCAGGTTCAGTTATTTTAGGCAGGAATGTTTTTTAGTTGATGTGTTCTTCCACATTAAATAATGGTGAAATTGATCACTGGATTCAGATGTGTTGACCTGATTCCACCATTATGAAGCTCCCCGTCAACATTTTCCTCAAACATTTTTAATATCCAGTTATAGCCATTGTCTGATCCATTTATTGCCTTAGGGATGATGAAGAGATGGTTTTTAAAAATTTTAATATCCCTCTGCATTTATTAACTGGAATTCTTATTTAAAGAACTTTCCCTCAGCATATTTTGTAAACAAAGGGCAGGGTAAATTCTTGGCTTTTTTCCTTTAATTGATCAATTTTCAGAGTAATTGGTTAGTGCTCTAGCAACCCTCCAATGAGTGGTATATTTTGTTTTTAGTGTCATTATAATCTCTTGGTTTTTTAAAATCTATTTTTTTTCTGTTCAGTCCTTTTCAGTCTTCATTCATTTGATGCTCTATTGTCCCTTTAAGCCAGTGAGAATCCTTTCAACTTGGCTTGTATCCTTTTGATATTATCCTGTTAGTTATTGATAGATTCCTGCAAGATTTCTCAGGCTTATTTGGTGGAGTTTCTGCCTCAGACCAGAGGTTCATCTACTTTATTCATCTTTTCATAAAACTAACTTTTAATTTTCTTGTACCTCTCTCTTACATGCTAATTTTTTTATTTCTTTAGTTTCTGCTCTTAGGCTTATTAGTTTTCAATTTTGTTTCTTTTGTAGTATAAGCATCTAAGGCTCTAAGTATCCCTCGAAGTACCACTTTTGCTGAATCCCACAAGTTTTTATATGTAGTGTTTTTATTTTTATTTATTTATTTTTAATATGAAGGGGGGTGAGGAGGGGTGTTCAGTTCCCCCCTTTTTTTTTTTTATTTTTTGAGACAGAGTCTGACTCTGACCCCCTAAGTAGAGTGCAGAGGCATCATGATAGCACACTGTAACCTCCCTGGGCTCAAGCAATCCTCCTGCCTCAGTCTCTTGAGTAGCTGGAACTATAGTTGTGCACCATGACACCTGGCTAATTTTTCTATTTTTAGTAGAGACCAGGTCTCACTCTTGCTCAGACTGGTCTCAAACTCCTGAGTTCAAGCAATCCTCCCACCTTGGCCACCCAGAGTGCAAGGATTATAGGCATGAGCCACTGTACCTGGCCTATGTGCAGTATTTTATATATATGTAGAATAACTTATTAATATATTATTTGATATTTTGTATTTATAAGTAGTTTTAGCTTTCCATTATGAATTCTTTGACCCATGAGTTTAATGTTTTAAAGTTTATAATAGTTTATATTAATATATACAAATGTTATGTTGTTAGAGTTGGTTTTCATGTCATTTTTACATATAGAGAGGCAATTTCCCCAACTAAACTGTAGATTCCTTAAAGAAGGATTCTGAAATTTTATTTCTGTATCTATTCCTTGACCATGTTTCCTGGTGTGAAATAAATGGCATAATATTTATGTTATAGAATTAAATGAAATATACTTTTTATTTTCTAGGCATACAAGAATTAAATTCTGAATAAGTCTACAGGTAGGATGATGGATAGTTATTTTAAAGCAGCTGTCAGTGACTTGGACAAACTCCTTGATGATTTTGAACAGAACCCAGGTTTGTTGGTTATTCATTTTTACCATTAATGGAATTTTAAAATGTCTGTGATTCACTTATTTCAAGTATAGAGTAATAGTAGCAAAATTTTATTTCAATTTTGGTCACATTGTTATCTTCTGTAAAAAATTCACTTATTTAATAATAACATTAATTTATTCTTATATTGAATGGGACCAATAGCCAGATATAGAAGAAAACTAGAAGGTTTTTTCTAGATGCAAATTAGCCATAAGAAAGGCCTTTGAAACCAGTATATGAGCAAGCTAAAAGCAACTCCAAAGCTCTACATAAATTGGTATTTCATTACCATGAGAGATGGTATTTTCCTCAGAATGAAGACTAGGAAACTGGAGGGCAGAACAAAGAAGCTAGATTGTTTTTCAGCTCTTCCTTAGTCTGGTTTTTATAGCGCAACTGAGTTATTTCGAGTGGAATGTCTATCACTTTATGACATCTACATTCAAAAATGAAAAACAGAAAGTATTTCAAAGCCAAATAAAAATAGTTTTAGAGGTTATTTCCATTTTGCAAAAGAGTAATTTATCTATGGTCTTTAAAAAAATTTTATTTAGTTTATAAGTCTTAGTAAATGTGATATCTTTATAACTTTTATTTGACTTGGGTTGCCTGAATAACAGTGTGTCTCTGTTTTTAATTAGATGAACAAGATTATCTCCAAGATGCAAAAAATGCATATGATCCTAACTACTGCTCCGTTTCTTCAGAGTTGGCTTTCTCACCAGCAACTTCACTGCTACCAAAGGACCAACAATGTATTAGTAGCTGTGCCTCATCAGATACATTCTATGAAACAAATGAGAGTTCTCTAAATGATAAAACACTTGGGGGACTAACTTCTATACAAAATGAAAAAAACGTAACAGGACTTGATCTCCTTTCTTCTGTGGATGGTGGTGCTTCAGATGAAATCCAGCCTTTGTATATGGGACGATGTAGTAAACCTGTCTGTGATCTCATAAGTGACATGGGTAACTTAGTTCATGAGACTAATAGTGAAGAAGATATTAAAAAATTATTGCCAGATAATGTTAAGTCAGATTCTTTGATTGGATTGGATTTATCTTCAGTGTCAGATACTCTTTGTGTTTCTTCAACAGACCATGATAATGATATTGTCAGAGAACAACAGAATGATGTCAACTCTGAATTACAAAACAGAGAAATCAGTGGAACCAAAGAATTAGGTATAAAAGTAGATACAACAATTTCAGATTCTTGTCATTACAGTGAAACAGAAAATTTAAAGGATAAAAAGATCTCTAATAAGTTAGAACCAATTGTTGATTTTAACATGTCATCTGCTTTGACTCAACAAAATTCCAAAATGTTTGATGCCAAAAACAACTTACAACACAGGAGCCAATCATTTGAATTATTAAAAGATGATGGCTATTTGGTAAAAGAAGAGGTCAATGTGGCAGTTGTAACTGCTACAGAATGTTTAAAAGAGGAAGGCAACTCAAGTGCTTTGTCTTGCAGTCTTCCAAAAAATGAAGGTTTATGCTTAAATGATTTAAATTCAAGAGATGAAAATTTCAAATTACCTGACTTTTCCTTTCAGGAAGATAAGGCTGTTGCATTTATAAAACAGTCTGAAAAAGAAGACTCAAGAAATTTAGACCTTAAAGATAATAATGGTAAAATACAAGGTTCCTCTTCAACTTCTCATGTTTCAAGTGAAGATGTACAGTCCTCATTGTCCTGTCTTCCAGTATCTGGGTCTTTGTGTGAATCATTAATTGAAAGTAAAGCACAAGGTGATTTTTTACCTCAGAATGAACATAAAGATAATGTAAAAGATGCAGTGACCATGCATGAAGAAATAGAGAAGAATATTATTTTAGGTGGGGAACCATTCAAGGAGACTGATTTTTTGAAACAGGAAAAATGTAAAAACAGATTTGTTCAGCCGTTAACTGAAAAGATGGAAGATACAAAGGTAGATCCTGACCAGAAAGCAATCAGTGTTGAATCTTTGGATTACCCTGATAACACCAGTTCTTCTACAGCTGCAGAAGCTCAAGTGGAGCTTTCTGACACTAATGTCCCAGAGTCTTCTGGTTGTTGTGAAGGTTTCAGTTTTTCAAGCAATGATATGGATGGGCAAGACTTAGGTTACTTTAATATTGATGAAAGCACTAAAAGTGGCACACTAGTTAGTGATGCTGAACTTGATGCCTTTCTGACAGAACAGTATCTTCACACCACTAACATAAAGTCTTTTGAAGAAAATGTAAATGACTCAAAATTGCCAATGAATCAAGCAGATATAAAAGGCTTAGATGATGGAAACATCAATAATATATATTTCAGTGCGGAAGTAGGAGCTACTGGGGAAAGTCATGGTATTGCTATGATTTGTGAAACAGTTGATAAACAAAATGCAGTAGAAAATGGTAGCCTTTCTTTAGGGGAAACAGGCACAATTCCAATTGAACAAGGGTTACCTACTAGTAAGTCTGAGATTACAAATGAATTATCAGTCTCTGATATTAACAGTCAATCTATTCATGTTGGAGGGGCCAGACCTAAGCAATTGTTTAGCCTTCCATCAAGAACAAGGAGTTCAAAGGACCTGAATAAGATGGATGTCCCAAATATGCCAGAAAGTGAATCCAGCATAGCAAATACCATCGTTTCAACTACTTGTAGTACAGATTCTACGACTGATCCTCAGGTTAGCTTCAACTCTAATTACATTGATATAGAAAGTAATTTTGAAAGTGGATCCAGTTTTGTAACTGCAAATGAAGATTCTCTACCTGAAAACACTTGCAAAGAAGGTTTGGTTTTGGGCCAGAAACAACCTACTTGGGTTCCTGATTCAGAAGCTCCAAACTGTATGAACTGCCAAGTCAAATTTACTTTTACAAAACGCCGACACCACTGCCGAGCATGTGGGAAAGTAAGTTATAAAGATCTTTAAGTTTTTTATTCTTTTGAGATATTCTAAACAAAATCTAATGTGACAGAAAACATCAGTGCTTTTCACCTACCAATCATAAAAACATATAAAGGACTGTCATTTTACAGGTTTCTTGATGGTTAAATAAAAGTTACATTGTCATGAGTATTAATTGCATGCTGGGAAATGAGAAACATTTAACACTTATTTTTGTGGAATTTGAGACTGTGTGTTCTTATCTCTCTAATATTGACATATCACATGTTCCAAATTCAGTTGCATCTCCCTTTGTCCTTGAATACTTCATTCCAAGACCACTGTGCAGCTAGTGTTGTGATGAATGTCCAGGGAAACACTGAAAAGCAAATTAGCTTGCACAGGGTTCAGAATACTGAAGCTGACCTCATTTGCGTTCAACTTTGGTATTTTATTTTGCGTTCTTATAACAGTCAAGATAAAAAGATTGTCTATTGCTTGATACACAAAAAAAGGGAAAAAAAGATTGTATATAAACTCTAAGGGTTACCTATAGAAATACTATTGCTTTTGTTATTTAGAATTTTTCAGTAATATGTTAGTTTCAGATCAATTCTAATTTAGAAAAATATTCTGCTTTAGAAAGCTTTAAATAAAGAACTACAGAAAGCTTTCTAAATTGTAAATTTATTCCATTAAAGAAAGTTTTTGTTCTCTTTCCAATTAATAGAATTGATTTAAAGAAATTCACCTTATCAGAGATTTGATTTTAAATTGCAGAAACCTCATTTAAGTAAAAAAAATAATTTATGAACTCTACCTATGATTGTGGTGATTAGGGAAATGATTTATGTAATGAGAAAAGTGAGTTTTGGTTAATTATGTTTAGGACCTCCCCTCTCCATTCCTCTAGTAGATATCAGTGTACTTGAAACAAAAACAAATTTGATATTTTATTCTTTATAGGTATTTTGTGGTGTCTGTTGTAATAGGAAATGTAAACTACAATATCTGGAAAAGGAAGCAAGAGTATGTGTAGTCTGCTATGAGACTATTAGTAAAGGTGAGTATTGACCTGACACATTTTCTTCCAGTAATTGAATATATTTTAAAAACAATTGGATTGTGACAAAGATAAACTTCTTTATTTTCTTAAGGCAAGGACCTAGTGTTGACTTATCTGGCTTAGGTGGGACATACCAAGGCTTGGTTTCTCTTCTTTTTGTTCTACTCTCACAATTAATACTACCAGTCTGGAAAGGAAGCATTCAATTTCTGGAGTGGCAGTTCATTAACTTTTAACAGGTACCAAGTCCCTAAATGCTGCATTTCATCTGCCTATTTGTTTTTGTCATCATCATTGTCATCTTCATTATCTTAATCTAAACATTTATAAATTACCAATAAATAGTACTTAATATGATCTATTAATAGCATAAGGCAAGGTAATAGTTCCTACCCTTTAGAGAATAACAACATAAAATGGCAATAAAACATTAGGTAGTAATATTTACGATTTCATAAATTCATAGGACTGCCACACTATTTGCACATTTTTGTCTCACATATTTTTTTCCCTCCTCAACTTTAGAATTTTGTATGTGTGTACTTCCCATTGTTTCTCTGGCTCTCTAGCTAGCTACAATTATTAGCAATAGTCTTGGTGGTCATCTTTGGGTTCTCATAGGTTTTGTGTGTGTGTTATGTTGTGTTTTTCCCTCCAAATCCATGTTTGTTCTTTTGAATACTTATTGGCATTTTCAAAGATTTATTGGCAGTTTAATTCCTAGCAAATATTATTTGGGCCTTTTTTGACCAGACCTGTGCACTAGCTCAGGCACTGCTTCCTATTAGACAGGAGAATAAATACCTGATAATAATTTGTTTTTCTCTTTTGAATGAAGATAAATTTTTTCAGCAATTCTCCAAAAAGCTCTGATGTGAGTCTGTTAGCCTGAGGTAAGCTGCTTTTACTCCATGCTGTTGACTCTGCTCTGGAAGATAATAGAGTGTAAATCTTTTTATATTTCCACGTTGTTTATGAAGAGGTTAGTTTAAGTGCTTATGGTCATTTTGTTTTGTTTTTTCTTAAGTTGTTTCAGTAGCCTAGATGACTCCTGATGCTGTTAGCCAAGGCAATCTGCTAGAATTCAGAAATTTTAGAGCAAGCTCCCACATAATTATCTTCCTCACTTTAAAAAAAAATGAAACAGATATGATTTGAAACATTATTTAAGTTGACAGATCATATATTTGGGTGAGCATTCAGACATATTTTGACTATAAGGGTTCAGGAAGAGAGAAGATATAGTCATTAAAGAGGCTCAGTAGGGTACTGAGATCAAGCTTTGGTTTGTCAAAGAAGATATTGTGGGATGAGTTTATCTGTTTTAATTTATTTTGTTTTGATATCTCATAGCACATAGTTTCATTTTTGGTGCTATTTGTCATTAATTTGTACACCACAAGAAAACATAAATAAAAGTTATTTTAACATCAACTTTATGGTTGAAAATGATAGAAGTGATCATTTAAAATAATGTTATCAAACAAGAGGAGAAAGGTGGTTCAAGAATTGTGAGGCACAATCCATGAAGGAATGGAAGAAAAAGAAAATTTGTGCTGAGATTATATGAGTTTCAAGGAAACATGCATGTGAATGCCAATAGGTAGATTTGGGGCAACTTGGAAACTATTTTGAAACCCAGAGTAAGACGTTTGGCTTTCACTTGGTTAGTGAAAGTCATTTTATAATAGTGCCATCATTCAGTGGCACTTGAGGAAGATTATTTTAGCAGTAGCAACAGATCAGTTTGGAGAAATGCTGGAGGGAGAGTTACCAGTGTTGTTCTTTGCTTTTTGGATGAAAAATCACTCAGCAATATTCAGGCACTATTCTGTGTCGGAGCTCAAGCTGAGAACAAAATAGATGACCTATTTTCATGGAGTTTATGAATGGATAGTAAGCAAAGAGAATATCAGATGGTGATAATACCCTAAATGAAAATTTAAAAGTATAAAGGAGATTGTAACAGATTAGTGGCAAGAGGTAGTAATTTTTATAAGGTGGTCAGAGTAAGGCTTTATGATAATTTGACATGTGAGCAGGGACTTGAATGAAGTATGACAATAAAGCTATGCAAGTACCTAAGGGAAGAACATTCTAGGCCGAGGGAATAATAGGAGCAAAGACCCTAAACTAGGGGAGTGCTTGCTTAATTTGATGAAGAATAAGGAGGCCTGGGTGGCTGGATCACAGAAAGCAAGTGGGATTGTAGTGAGAGATGAGGTCAAAAAGGTAACTGGGAAAGTAGAGGAGGTAGGGATACAGATTATGTAGGGTCTTGTGAGCCCTTGTAACAACATAAATTTTCACTCCAGTTTAGGAAGCTATTAAAGGATTTTAAACAGAGGAATGATGAGATATGATTGATGTCTGAAAGAATCACTCTGAGCTATGTCAGGAGTAGACTCTAGGGGTAAAAGGGCAAAAATGGAGTCATATAAAATAAGGATTATTTTCTATAATAGACATACACATACACCAAATATAATATTGAAATAACTCATTGGTAGCTTATCAAAGTGGAGTGCTGCCAAATAAAGTAAAGAGCCTGTGCTGACTACTCAGACAGTATCTTTAACAAGTGCCACTTCTTTTTTTTTGTATAGCCATTTATTTCTTTCTCCTTATAACTTGAAAAATAGAGTATTTATTGTAGTTTACTTTGAAGTTCAAAAACATCTGAGATTTTAATACTATTGTTTTCCCCTTTATAGCTCAGGCATTTGAAAGGATGATGAGTCCAACTGGTTCTAATCTTAAGTCTAATCATTCTGATGAGTGTGCCACTGTCCAGCCTCCTCAGGAGACCCAAACATCCAGTATACCTTCACCTACTACTTTGCCAGTCTCAGCACTTAAACAACCAAATGCTGAAGGTAACTAGAAGAAAATGCTGTGTTGTAGACAAGATAAATTATTGAAATAGAAGTTATCTAGTGTAGCCAGGATCTAGTCAGGAAAGAGAAACCAGACTGGATATCAGGAGGGATTTAATACAGAAAATTGGTTACACATGTATGTTGGAAGGCTGAAAGAGCAAAAAGGACATGCTCAAGTGCCTCAGAGATTACAAACTGCATGGAGCAACCACCATGACTGGGATTGGGGGAACAAAAGGGAAGAGGCAGTAATACTAGGGGTTGGTGTAGGGGCACCAGGAGGTGCTTTGTTCTCAGACCTGGGAGTCAAATGTCGAGCACCACATGGCTGGTGCTGTGACCTGTGGGGAAGCACAAAGTGGCAAATGCTAGAATCATCAAGCAGTCTCAGAGTTGGTGCTCAGATGACTGAAGGAGAGTTCAGGTTTGATGTTAGGATTACTGAAAATCATGGGACAAGCAGTTATATCTGGTGGTGCTGCTGCTGAAAGGATCCTGGCAGGAACTAGAAACTTCTGTTATCTTCCCACCTTCTGGTCTTCCACCAGTGCCTACCACTGGCAGAATCTGAACAAAGCCAGTTAGCAAGGGAATCTGGGAATTGCATTTTCCAGACTTCTAGCCTGGCATCAAAGAGCATAATGTAGAGGGTAAACTTGGGTTTGAGAGAGAATAAATAACTGACCTATCTCCTTTTCCTTAAAAATCTATTTTAATTGTATTTTTTATCACAATAATAAAATGTTTTTAAAATCTATTTTTAAATCTTTGAGTTATCTGTTCTTTTTTACAATCTGTTGTCATTTAGGATCTTGAGTAAAGCTCATGTACATTTTTTAAATATAAACTATTAAGTCTGTAACATACTAGAAAATAACTGTAAATGTCAGTTAAAAGCAAATTTGGATACTTCTGACAATTATTTTGGATTTCAGTTTATCATTCAGGAACAGTTTTCCATTTATGATAATGAAAATAAGGAGAGTCACCATATATGGCCATATATTATAGCTCCAAAGATGAATAAATTTGTGTTTAAAAATATTCATGTATTTTTATATTGACAACCTAAATGATTAAATTATAAAATATTGCAAATACGGGAAAGATATTTCATATGTCTATCTATATTGCAAAGCTATATATATAATTCCAATTTTTTCAGTGTTATCTCTATTATGTTTTTGAAAATAGACATCAAAGCTTTGATTTCTTTTTTTTTTGACATTGTTCCAAAATCATCTGGCAGAGATATTCATAACCTTCCTCTGTGGATGCTTTATACGAAAAAGAGAAAAATATTTATGCTGGTATCTAATTATTTCCTCCAAATTTGGAAGGAAATATCAATAAAGCTTAGTATTCATATTATCAGAACAAAAAATGTTATGCTTCTCTTGTTCAATAAAAGTAAGAAATGACCCCTGAAGATGTACAAATGACCCTGTTTCCTTTTTTTAGGTATTTTATTTCTCTTTCTGTTATTTATTATTTATTTTGCTTATCTGCTGTGCTCTGATCTACTCTACTTTTTGCCCCTGTGCCTGAGTCCCCAAATTTTACTCAGTCTCCACCTCAAAAACTTATCCTCAATAATGTAGGCCTTAAGTTTTCCCCCAGTGTCTAAGGTGTAATCTCGCAGGTCTACTCCTTTTCAGAGTATGTGATTCCCAGGGCCACCTCTGGTCTAAAATGCTCCCTTTGTATGAATTAGAAACAGACTCCACTCAAAGTAGATGTATCACAAAAAAACCATTTCTCTATGCCTTTGCAGTCCTTGGAATTCAAGGCTTGCCAATGGATAGCAGAAAGCTTTGAAAAGATTTCCTGACCTATTTGGTATTAATTCATTGTAGTATTGCCAAATTGAAATGCTTTACTTTTTCAACTGATTCTAGGACTGTGCTCCAAAGAACAAAAGAGAGTATGGTTTGCAGATGGTATATTGCCCAATGGTGAAGTTGCAGATACAACAAAATTATCATCTGGAAGTAAAAGATGTTCTGAAGACTTTAGTCCTCTCTTACCTGATATGCCTATGGTAAGGAATCTAAAAAATAACTTATTAATCAAATTTTGTTTTGTAGGTAATTCCTTATGTGATTGTTAGAGTACTTATCTTTTTAATGCTTTGAGTTTTCTAAAATAAGAAATGTATTGATGTAGTGAATATATTGTAGATTTTACTCTTAATGTCAGTTTAAGGGAATGGTTCTCAAATTTTAGGTCTTGGACCCCTTTTTACTCTTAAAATGGTTATTGAGAACCCCAAAGAGCTTATATGGGGTTAAAATTGAGAAATATAAAAAAATATGTATTAATTACAAAATAATAAACACTTTAACAGAATTATTTTTATGAAAAATAATTTTTTAAAACATAAAGGAGTTTAGTGAGAATAATGGCATTGTTTTACGTTTTTGCAAATGCATTTAATGTCTGACTTAATAGAAGACAGATTCTTACATCTGCTTCTACATTCAGTATATTGTGATATGTTATTTTCATTGAATTATATGAAACAAGTCTCTGGACCACATTTTGAAAAGCAGTGGTGTAGGAAAATATAACTGAGATTTAGTAATTTAATTTAGACATATTTAATGATTTTTTTTTTCTGTTTATTTTGAGCATCTGGGTGCAGATGGGTGGAGGCCAAAAAAGGTGTCCACCTATTTAACGATTTTTAAACATTCAAGAAAGTATCTGATAATGATATTTATGTTTGCATTTACACAAACATGCTAGGTGTTAAATAGAAGGTACACAATACAGAATCCCAGGCCACTATGAACTCTCATTGTAAAGTAGCAAAATACTCATAGAAGCAAGAATTACTACATGAATTAGGAATGTTTTATTCATTAAACAAATGTTTATTAAGCATCTACTCTGTGCCAGTCACCTGGCTGATCATAGGTAAATACATTAGACAAGATGGATAGTTACGAGCTCTGTTGGAGTTCACATACTGTATAAATATATGCCATTTGTCAGTAAGAGTTCACGAACTAGATTTGACAAATAGCCATAATTATCAAGGGTGTGTTTCTTAGCACCTACTGTCAATCAATATTTTAACAAAATGAAAGTTCTAAACAGGCTAATAAATATTACTTGAGTTCATAAATGGTTCTCATTTAATATTGATTTTGGCCAGTCTAAAAAGAAAAGGGCTTTATTGAAGCTGATTTGATGAGCAGTTTATTCCAGGTGGTTACTATTATGGAATATGTCTAATACTCTGCTTCCTAATGACTTCCCTCCCCTTCTTTCCCCCTTTTCCCTTCTTTCTACCCACCCAAGGCTATTTTGGCTGTCATAAGAAGGGAAGAGATTTGAGTTGAACTAAGCTTGCTCACTGTGGTATGATATAGGATCTTGAAATTCTTTTTGCCTCATTTTTTCAGTCTGTAATATTAAAATCATTAATACCTACCTGAGCATGCAGTAAAGCTAAAGCCTTATGCTCCTGAAGTTAAAGCAAAATGGTACGGATTCTTGGGAAATTTGACTTCAGAAAAATTTCTGAACCCATTTTGATTTTTAATTATTTTATTTATTAAAAAGATATGTTTGGCTATAGTGATCAACATTTCACAATTGAACAAAGAATATGAACTGATCTTTTTTTATTCCATATTTTCCAGACAGTAAGCACAGTGGATCATTCCCATTCTACTACACTGGAAAAGCCAAACAATGAAATAGGAGATATTACAAGAAACGAAATAATTCGGAGTCCTATTTCTCAGATTCCATCAGTGGAAAAACTGCCTGTGAACACAGGAAATGAGGGGTTACCTACTTCTGGTTCTTGTACATTAGTTGATGATGTTTTTGTAGAAAATGAGGAACCGTCCAGTCCTACTGATGTCTTAGTTAACAGCAATTTACCTGTTGCTGGTATTTCAGATTATAGGTTACTATGTGCTATTGACAAGTCTGTTTGCAATAAGATTAGTCTTCTACCTAATGATGAGGACAGTTTGCCCCCACTTCTGGTTGCATCTGGAGAAAAGAGATCAGGTAGGATAACAGTTTATTTAAATCTACAGAGAATTTAAAAAGAATATACTAATGGATTTTATCTGTGATATATGAAATGCATTTTTTTTAAAACTTAGTTTGGTTGTAATATGTAGTAGGGCTGGTAACTTTAGTTTGCAATAAGTCTTATTTAAAAACAAATTCTAAAAAGATTGGAACTTTTATGATTTATTTATTTCATCTGTGTCCCTGATTTAGAATATGGCCAAGTCTGATACATTAGGGAAACTCATAGACTTTTAGCCCCAAGAAATGTTTCCACTATATTAGAGTTTTGACTCTGTGTCATTTTTTTTTTTAGGAACATGGTACATGAAGAAATTCTAGTTCCTTATCTGCTATTTATTACATATATGACTTACAGCACATTATTTAATCTTGTTGGGCCTTAGTTTTCTTTGAAAAGAAGAGAAACTAGATATCTCTGAGGTCCTTTTCAAGCTGGAGATTGATTCTATGGCTAGCTCCCACTTCAGAGTTCTTCCCCAGGATAGATACTTGTTACCCCAGGCATTATGTTGCATCCCACTACATGAAATGGTGGTTCTCTACATGATAATATAGGGGAGTAAACCTTAGGATCTCTGTTCTAGAGTAGGAGCCATTTCATAAACCTAGCTATAGTAGCAGAAATACATTAAGCCCTGTTTGTTACATGCATGTATGTTTTTCTATTGATTTTCAAGATCTTTTTTTTTGCTTCCTGTCACCGATATAGGCATATGGTAGCAAGCAGCATAAATAACTAGACTACTTTCACAGACTTGTAAATTTCAGAAATTATAATTGGAGTACCTGGCAAACTGGAATTCACTTTACAAAAGTGTTTGTTTTAAAACTTTGAAGGTTTAAACCTTCAAAAATACAGAAAAAAACCTTTGAAAGTGTAAAATTATGCTGTTTAATCAATATATCATATATACTCTATGTAATATATATTGGGATTTTTATATGTTATAGTATTAATTTCTACATGGAGAGAAAAGTAAAAATAAGTTTTTAGCAGTTGTTTCAGGGTGTTGATTGAATTTAGGAAACATGTTTGCTTTTGTTTTTAAATTCTATCAGGCCATTGTGGATTTATATTTTTTTCATTGTAAACATATTTAACAGGATATTTATCCTAATATATTACTTTCATCATTTAGTGCCTATAGTAGAAGAACACCCGTCTCATAAGCAGATCATTTTGCTTCTTGAAGGCGAAGGATTTCATGCTGTTACATTTGTCCTAAATGCTAATCTGCTCGTGAATGTCAAATTAGTATTTTGTAAGTAATGATTATCTTTCTTTGCTTAATTGGTAAGCAAAATTTCTGAAGCAATTATATCTTCAGGTTAGATTTTGACTGACAATGGTAAAAAATAAGCAGCATTGGATATTGGTTTTTCAGCTGGATATGACTATAATAAATTTTGCAGATTTATATGCAGTAAGATTGAAATATGAGTTTACAGGTTTTTATTAGCATCTCTCATTAATCTTAGGTTAAGGTCATGGGCTTATAGCTGAGCTATATTTTGATGCTTATGATAAAATTGATTATATCTGCTGTAAGCTTTTTTCTTTTTTTTTTT
>VBSM01002608.1:24574285-24593173 GCA_008086735.1 Cheirogaleus medius
CTAGGCTGACGCCATGGCACTCTAGCCTGGGCAAGAAAGTGAGACTCTGTCTCAGAGAATAAAAAAAAAAGGGAGTACAAATGTTTTCAGTTACATGGATCACTTTTGTAATGCTTGAGTCACAGCATTATATGTATATATATAAATGTGCCCATCACCCAAACAGTGTTCACTGTTCCTGTTAGGTAGGGTTTTGCCCATTCCCTCCTCCTTCCGCTCCCTGTTTGATTTCCACTGAGTTTTGCTTCCCCCTAGACTGTCTTTTATGCACAAGATTTGGATTTCTGTAGGCTTAGTGCAGGTCATATGGTGGTACTGCCTGCCGGCTAACAGTTAAGTTTTGGCAGCATTGCCATATTTCTACTACAATATGTCATTTGCCCACATAATCATCATTTTCCTCTTATTTTACAAAAAATACAATATTTTGTAATTAATTTATAATCAGTATTCACATAAAATTTATTTTTGCATGTTCCAATTTTTTTGAAAAATAAGAGGATAGAAACTAGACTCCCCAATCCCTTAGTCCTGCAGTCTGCAACCTCTCCTAACTCCCTAACCACCCCCCACCCCACACAGACCAGTTAGGAACCAGACCACACAGCATGAGGTAAGTGGCAGGTGAGCAAGCAAGCCAGCAAGCAGTAAGTGAAGCTTCATCTGTATTTACAGCCACTCCCCATCACTGGCATCACTGTCTGAGCTCCGCTTATTGTCAGATCAGCACCAGCATTAGATTCTCACAGGAGCATGAACCCTACTGTAAGCTATACATGCAAGGTATCTAGGTTGCACGTTCCTTATGAGAATCCAGTGCCTGATATCTGAGGTGGAGCTGAGGTGGTGATGCAAGTGCTATGGAGTGGCTGCAAATACAGATTATCATTAGCAGAGAGGTTTGACTACACAATAAATGTCATGCACTTGAACCATCCTCCCCAGTTACCCCCTATCCATGGAAAAATTGTCTTCCATGAAACCAGTCTCTGGTGCCAAAACAGTTGGGGACTGCTGCCTTAGTCTCTTTATTCCTCCTCATGTTCATTTCTTATATATATTCTTTGTGATTTTATGCATGTACAAGATGAAACTATAGAGAATATAGAAACTATAAAACTATAGATAATATAGAAACTATAGAATATTATTTATTTATCTTAACTTCATATAGATGTCCTTATAGGATGAATTCATTAGTACCCTTCTCTAAACTGAGTTAACAAGGCTTTCATTGCTACAAGTAGTTAACTTCCAGCAAAAATAGTTGAGCCATTCCCATGTTCCATAACCTTTGGTTTTGGGTTTTTATTTATAGTATAAATCAAGCTATAAAGAATTCTCTCAACAAGTGATTTTCATGGTACTTTACATTAGAATTTTATTAAAGTTGAAAGCAGCAATTGGTGTATTTTTAAAATTACTTTTAACCTTAATCATGACTTGTTTCCTAATTTAAATACATTTTAGGTGTTCTACTTTCCAAAGGACCAGGATTTATCTATTTTATCAACTTGTTATCAGTTTGCAAAAGAAATAGCCATGGCTTGTAGTGCTGCACTGTGCCCTCACCTGAAAACTCTAAAGAGTAATGGAATGAATAAAATTGGACTCAGAGTTTCCATTGATACTGATACGGTGAGGCATATTTCTGTGATGTATTTTTGAAATTAATGTCTTGCATATTTAAAAAATGAAACATTTTTTCTTTAACCTTTTGGGGTAAAAGAAGGGAGCTAAAATTTGTTGGGCATCAAATGTGTGCTACACACATATATATATTGTATATAATAGATATATTGTATCTGTTAATCACCACAAGAGGGGTCAGCAAACTTTTTTTGTAAAAGTACAGACAGTAAATATTTTAGACATTGTAGGCAGTATGATTTTTTCACAACTACTCAACTCTGCCATTATAGTGGGAAAGCAGCCATTGACGTATGTAAACAGGAGTGTGGCTGAGTTCCAGTGAAACTTCATTTATCCAGCAGGGCCAGATGTGGCCTACAGGCCATAGTTTGCTGCCCCCTGCTCCATGACTATCCTGCCTGATAGGTAGGGTTTTAAATTTACTTATTCTGAATAGATTCTATATGTACATGATTTAAAATCTTAAAAGTATAAATGTGCATGTGTAACAGGACCACCTCACTGAACCTTTCCAGAGAGCAGCATTCACACTGTATTCTTTGTAATTGGTAGACCTTGGAGATATTCACTCCAGGCCACAATGTAAATGGTTCCCAGTAGAGTTGTGTAAGGCAACAGCCCTGGAAATCATCTCTTTCCTACCCTTAACTCGCAACCCCTCAGTTTACCTCCATACCTTCCCTCATTCTCCCTCCTGGCCAAGCAATCAATGTTACTCATTTCTTACATATTCTTGTGATTATATGCATGTACAAGCAAATAAGTGTGTTTGTACTTTTTGTCTCCCCCCCTCTTTTACACTATTTTTTCACACATCTTTAATTTAATGTATCTTAGAGATATTATGTATTAGTATATATCCTTTTTAACAGTTGCATAGTAGTAGTTGATTATATAAATGTACCATAATTTATTTAACTAGTCCTTTCTGCATATTTGGTATATGTTGATTGATATTTTTAGTTTGTCCACAGTATTTTGCTTTTGCATAAGTGTGAGTATAATATCCATAAGAAAAATTCCTAGAAGTAGAATTGCCAGGTTTGAGTATGTACTCAAAAGATTTTACCATATTATCCCCAATAGAAGTTATGCCAATTTATATTTCCTTCCAGCATTTGTAAGAGAGCTCTTTCCCTCACATCCTTATCGAAGAAGTATGTAATCTAATTTTTGAATTTTGACAATTTGATAGGTGAAAAATATCCAAATATTAATATGCATTTCTCTTAACAATGAGTGATTATTATCTCATATTTTAGAGACATTTGTTTTTCTTTGAACTTTCAGTTCATATCTATTATGTAAATTTATTTTGTAAGTGTTTCCAACATCCAATATAATAGATTTTCAAAGCAGATTCTTCATTAGAATGATTAATCTAAACATGGGTAAGTTCATATGCCGAAAGTTTGCTTTTCTCCAGTGAGGATGTGTTACACTCATAAGTCTCATTGGAAAGAAGTTTTGTTTTCATCTCATTGTTAAAAGGCCCCTTTTCAAGGAAGCACCTGATAGTTATTTGAGTAAGCATTGTTAATATTTTATTTAGTGAAATGTATTAATATGTAATGTCTACCATCAACATTAAATTCTAATATTAATTTGTATTGCAATAGCAAATTTGAAATATTTTTAAGTGTTTTTAAACACCATGGGTTTTTTAAATTGCCTGATCCTTCTAATGTGTTTATGTATTCATTGAGAGGAAACCTAAGTCTGACTTAGTGGCAATTTATTTTTATGATATCCATGGGAGGGACAATTATAATTTATGTAGTAGACAGATAAATATAGGAGAATATAGAACATTTTTTATAAATAATGTATCAAGTGTTTTATTAACATGCTTAGACTGATATTTTAAAATATTTTAATTATTTTATATTCATATTCTTAGCTAAACAAGATTGCTCATTTTCTAGGGTTGTCTTACCAAGATTTTTTTTTTCCAGGTTGAATTTCAGGCAGGATCTGAAGGCCAACTTCTGCCTCAGCATTATCTAAATGATCTTGATAGTGCACTGATACCTGTGATCCATGGTGGGACCTCCAACTCTAGTTTACCATTAGAAATAGAATTGGTATTTTTCATTCTAGAAAATCTTTTTTAGTGAAAGAATGTGCTATATCATATACTGCAAACTGATTTGTTAAAACTAACTCTAGCCCTAAAGCTGAAATGCCACAAACACTAAAAGTAAATATATCTGATGTTTGAAACACATAAGCTTTGATCTTTAGGCAGAAATGATCTTTTTAAATCATTAGCACAATATTTAAATGTCTAAAAATGTAAGAGATCACAGTTTTTGAAGTTTTACAATTAATTTAAGTACTAAAAAGACAAGGATTTCTTCTATCTTTATGAAATTTATAGCATTTACTGTGTATTTAAATGCTAAGCCAAAGTATCTGCACTTAGGTATATACCTCTTTATGCCAAGAATGATTTTAATGAAGGCCCTTTTCAGATGTAACCTTATGAAGGAAATATCTGTTTTGTGTATATGCCGGTTAGAATACTGGTTTCTAAAGCGTCAAAAATGTATTTCAATGGCATAGGCCAGTTTTGAGATCTTAGACTTATAATTCTTTGAATAAAGCTGATAACTTATTTGTATAATTGGAGTGGAGACCTATCTCCATGATTAGATAAACTGATTGTCTGGATTAAAATCAGAATTTTGCCTTTTTTCTTCTTAAATTATTAATAATATATATATAAAACACACACACATATATAGTTTTTCCTGATTAAATGGGTATTCTTAAAATAATTGTGGGTGCTTCAGGATTTTGTGCTTTTATATTTAAGTATATTGTTTTTATAGCAAGAACATTATGATTCTGAATATGTTTTATAAATCTTTAATAATTTATATATAAGTAATATTTTTGTATCATAGTGTATTATTTTTCCTCCTTTTCTTCCAAATTATACCACTGAATTTACCACTTCTAAGAGTGATTGAGGACAGGCCAGATGACCTTGAAGTAGTCATTATGTAGCAATAAATGAAGCCTGAAACAGGTTTTTTTACTTCCACTTTAATCCTTAGAAATTTCATGGCAGATCTGCATATTTTCATTGACACCAATGTATTAAGTGTAAATTTTAATGAACTAATTGCTTTTGCATATTTTAAATTCTTTATATGGTATTTTTTATAACAGGATATTAACATATGTTAAATTCTATATATTTGAAATTGTTACAGAGCTTTCCTCTTCAACTTAAAATAGCAGAAAAAAAAAAGTAAAGGGCATATTTTAGTCCTGTCATTTAAGTTATATAAAATTTAATCATTATTTTGATACTTTTAAAATTCTTATGTGAAATACATATGTTTTTGTATCAAAAACCACTCATATATCTGAAGAAAAAGAAATAACACTAAATAGCCCTGTTTTAAGAAAAATATTTATGAAGCAACTCAACTTGAAGATCGAGTCAATGTTATAACTCAGGACCTGAGTGAGGTCTCAACCTAGGAGAGACTGAGAACTTTAAAAGTTTGAGCATATGGTTCCGACTGAATCACATCTATAGTACTAGCCAAAGACACAGTTTAGAGGAGAGTATCAGCCTCTGGAAATAGCTACTCTATGAACAATGTAAAATGTTGCAGATATTAAATAAAATAGCAACATGTAATAACTTGTGAAGTTTGTTGAAATGGTGTGAGATGAAAACAATTGCATATCCAATCCAATTTGTTTTCTTTATATAGTGTGTGTATTTTGTAGTGTAAGTAGGTGCACAGTCTGTGGATGCTGAACTTACTTTAAAATAACCAAATGGTGGAGTGCTCTTCCTTGATGGGGTAGCTTAGGATTTGTTTTCAAAATGGCTCTGCATTCAGTAAAAATTGGAATTATGTGCCTACAGTTTGGAGGCACATTTTAAAGTATTCTTTGTCGATGTATGTTTTTAAATTCATTTGTTACTTATTTGGTCATGTTCTTCACATTGGTACTTAATTTGAAATTTTGGTTTTTTAAGGGTGAAGAAATAGAATGGTTCTTTGTACTTAGTCCGCAATGATCTATTTTCGGTCTTATGCCTTTGAATACTATTCTCTTTCTCTGAATTTCAAAACATAAAGTAAAATCTAAACTATTTGTTTTATGCAGCTATCCAACAAACTGTGTGTGTGTCTATATACTTGCTATGTGCAGAATCCTTTATTAGGTTTCTGAGTAAAAGTTTCTAAAAATGATTAGTTCTGACAAAATTAGACATAGTTCTTGTCAACATTTATGGATTCCATGATACAAGTAGTATGTGCTAATTGCAGAGAATGCCAAGAGAAAGAGTAGGATTTAGCCATGTAGGAACAAAGATGCAATTGTGAGAAATTTCCTGTTCCTGAAAATTGCGTGCTATAAGGTATTTACATCATGCTCCTGTTAAGAACAACCAAAGCTGATTAAAATGCAAGAATCATCTTAAAACATCAAAGAGGTTTTAAGACAATAAGAGATTCCCAGTCCAAAAGTAAAAAGAAAAAGAGAAGTGAGCATGGGCTCTTATTATGACATCCTTATGGAGTGAGGGAGATAGAAATCAAAGTTCAGGTCCCACATAAGGTGGTGAGTCTAACATGACACTCTCCCCACAATAGGCTGAGACCCCCAAATAGTTTCACCTTTAGGATGACAATGAACCAGAAGTGGAAGAAGCTATGTAAAATAATAGGCAAATTTAGAATTGCCTGAATAATCCAAAGAATCTTAAGTATTGAACTTACTTTAAGGTATTCCCACACTGGTGATGCTTCCATGAAAAATAAAACATAAATCCTTTCCATTAGAAAAGTAATTTCATTGTAGGCCTCAAATTACTTTCCAAATATAATGTCCACTAATGCATGGTAAAAAATAAGTAGACACATAAGGAAACTAGACTCCAGAGTCAAGAATTAGTTGAAACAATGAAAACAAACTCATGTAGACTTAGCTATTAGATTTATGTTTTCTGTGTTTACAGAAATAAAGTCAGATGTGAAGGTACCTGCAGAAAATGGGAAACTATAGGAAGTGATGGAGCCAATTTGGAAAATAAATGAACACAAACATTGCAAGAAAATATAAAAACTGAACTTTAAAATTCAGTAAATAGGCTTCATGGCAGAATAGAACACAGCCAATGAGGGGAGTTTATAAACTGGAAGGTAACTCAGGAGAAATTTTCCAGAGTGCAGCATGGAAAAACAGGTGGACAAAACAGAAGACCTATAGAGGATACAGTGAGAAATGCCAGCATGTGCTTAATTAGTTGCCAAAGGAGAGGCAGGAATAGGACAAAGCAATTATTTTTAGATATAATGCAGAATTTTAAAAACTGATGAAAGACATAATGCCACAGATTCTAGAAGCCAGACAAATCTCAAAGAGAATAAATGAAATCCACACATAGACACTTAACAGTAAAACTGGAACTGCTGGCTGACAGCAAAAGAGTTCAAGGAACAATTTGCTCTCTCTAGTCAGAACCAGAAGAGGGTTTGGAGCATATGGGACAGAACCCTTTTGAATTTACTTGCACTATTCTAGGAGAGCCTCAGAAAAGAAGCAGCAGAACCATGTATAACAAGTTGGAGCCTTTTGGATTTCCACTGCCCTATATCAGTCTAGCAACAGTAAAGAGGTAGCACCCCTCTCTCACACCACTGGTGCAGTGGTGGCAGACACTGCAGGGCAGAACACAGGCAATGGTGTGAGGAGGCCAATGCCCTGACTTTCAAGTAATAACACCAAGAATGGGGATCTAGAAATCAGAGGGTATAGGTAAGATCACAAATAGGAAGGAACTGAAGAAAAAAAAGCCTTTAATCTGTATATAAAATCCTGGGATCACCCCCAAGCTGTGTATATATGAAACTGGCCAGAAGCAGCTGAGCAAAGGTTCTGAACACTGAAGTACAGTGTAAACCACTGTCTGATGGTCCATCACTGGAGCAGCCTAGAACAGCTCCACAAAGGCAGTGAAAATTAACATCGGAACCACAGCCCACTGAAAACTGGCCAGGATAGGTGGTCTGAAACTAACTGGATTGATGGTCTGCTAAAACAAAACAAAAACATTTCTTATGAATATTTAAACAGGACAGAGAGTCTCATAATATTCAAAATATCCAGGAAGACAGTACAAAATTACTTGACGTACAAAGAACTAGTGAAACTTAAACAATTCTCAGGGAAAAGACAATGAACAAAAGCTAATTTTGAGGTTATCCAAATGTCAGAATTGACCAGGAAAAGACTTAAAACTAGGTATTTTAATCATGTTCCACAAAGTAAGGGTAAACACTATTGAAAAAAGTGGAAAGCTAAAAGTTCTCAGCATAGACACCATAAAAAGAATCAAATGGAAATTTTAGAACTGGAAATATAATAACAAGAATATGCTGGAGGGTCTCTCTCAACAACAGGATGGATATGGCCAACAGAAGAGTCAGTGAATTTGAAGATACATCAGCAGAAATTATCCAGTCTAAATAACAAATAGAAAAAAGTGAAAAAAAAATTACTTTTGGGGATCTGTGAGACAATATCAAAAAGTCTAATATTCATGTTTTGGAGCCCAAAAAAGAAGAAGAAAAAGATTGGAAGAAAAAAATATGAAGAAATAATACCTTAAACTTTCCAAACATTTGGTGAAAGACAAAGGTTTCTATACATTTACAGATAATTCTATTTACTGACAACAGCAAACCCCAAAATGGAAAAAAATGAAAACCACACCCAGGCACATAACAATCAAGTTGATGAAACCAAGCATAAAGAAAAGATTTTGAAAGCCACCAGAGGAAAATAACACTTTGCATATAGGAGAACAAAGATATGAATGATGGCAGATTTGGAGGCCAGAGACAGAGGAACAACATTTATAAAGTGCTTTAAAAAAAACAAAAACTGGCCGGGCGTGGTGGCTCACGCCTGTAATCCTAGCACTCTGGGAGGCTGATGCGGGAGGATCGCTCAAGGTCAGGAGTTCAAGACCAGCCTGAGCAAGAGTGAGACCCTGTCTCTACTATAAATAGAAATAAATTAATTGGACAACTAAAAATATATAGAAAAAATTAGCTGGGCATAGTGGCTTGTGCCTGTAGTCCCAGCTACTCGGGAAGCTGAGGCAGAAGGATTGCCTGAGCCCAGGAGTTTGAGGTTGCTGTGAGCTAGGCTGATACTACAGCACTCTAGCCCGGGCAAAGAGTGAGACTCTGTCTCAAAAAAAAAAAAAAAAAAAAAAAAAAAAAGACTGTCAACACAATCTATTATCCAGCAAATATATCCTTCAGGGATAAAAGTCATATAAAGACATTGTGAGAAGGAAAACTAACAGAATTCATTGCCAGCACATTTGCTTTAAAAGATATGCTAAATAAATTTATGGGAAAGGAAAATGATAGCAAAGAAGATAGAGCAACAGCAATGGCAAATATAGACTATCTTTTTACCTTATAAGTTTGTTAAAATACATATAACTGCTGAAATAAATTTAAAACATCTGCTGTGGGATTTTCAATGTGTATAGATGTAATACATAAAAGAGAACTGAATTCCAACCAGCAAGACAGTAAACGGACCTAAATGGTGGCAAAATTTTCTATATTTCACTGGAAGTGGTGAAAAGAAAATTCTAAGTAGATTGCAGAAAGTTTTGTATGTAATAATCTCTAGAGCAAGCATTTTTAAAAACTATGCAAGGAGATATGTTTTAAAAGGCAATATATAAATTTAAATGGAATTTTGAAGAATATTCAAAATAAGATCAGAAAGGAAAACAGGAGTAAAAAACATAAGGGACAGGCCAGGTGCCATGGGTCACACCTGTAATCTTAGCACTCTAAGAAGCCAAGGAGGAAGGATTGCTTAAGTTCAAGAGTTTGAGACCATCCTGAGAAAGAGCAAGACCCCATTTCTACTAAAAATAGAAAAATTAGCCAGGCATTGTGGTGCATGCCTGTAGTCAACAGCTATTCGGGAGGCTGAGGTAAGAGGATTGCTTGAGCCCCTAAGTTTGAGGTTGTAGTGAGCTGTGATGACGCCACTGCACTCCACCCAAGGCAACAGAGCAAGACTTTGTCTCAAAGACAAAAATAAAAACTAAGAGACAAAAACAAAAAAAAAGATAAAATGGTAGACATAATCCAGCTATATCAAAAATTACATTAAACGTATATAGTCTAAATATGGCAATTAAAACAGATCAGATTTTTTTAACAAAACTAAATTATACACTATAAGAACCACTTGTAATACAGTGATACATATAGGTTAAAAAGTAAAAAGATGGGAAAAGATATTCCATGCAAACACTAAAAAGAAAAAAAAAGCTGGAGTGGTTATGTTGCTATCAGACAAAGCAAACTTCAGAACAAAGAAAATTACCCTGTAATTTATTCATTCAAAATTTAAATTAAAAATTTATTTTCTTTTTTTAGAGACAGTCTTGCTGTGTTGCCGAGGCTGGAGTGCAGTGGCTATTCACAGGCACAATCATAGTGCACCACAGCCTGGAACTTACACCACAAATGATTCTCCATCTCAGCCTCCTGAGTAGCTGGGACTACAGGTGTGTGCAGTCACACCTGGCTCCCTTGTGATTTATTATTGCATTTCATAGACTGGATAATAAGTTCAGAGAGAGTAATGTGCCCAAAGTCAAACAGCTAGGAACTAACTGAATTACAATTTAAAGGAAAACTTTGTAGCAATTAGGATTCTTCACAAGTGAAATAAGCTATACTTATTTATGCAGATTTTTGATGGCTCTGCTTATAATTTCAGAGACAGAAAGAAGGGTAAAGATCACATAATCCAACGTTCCTCCTTTTACAAATAAAGAAAATGAAGTCCTAGTTCTAGGTCACAATGGCTATTTATAAAACTAGAGTTCATATAGCTGAAACTGGAAGCTAAATCTCCTGACCAGTGCTCTTCTCACTGCACCCTCTGCTGATAATCTAGAAAATGTCTAAGATTCATTTTGAACCACCTGATTCTGTGTTTTCATGTTTCTCTCAACATTGTAAGAAGACACAGTAGCAACAATAATGGACAGATTTATGTCAAATTAAAGAAAAATTTTAAGCAGCTAAAGTACTTAGCTTTAGATTTTCCAAACTCTAAGTTTTACCCCGAAGGCCATTAAAATTAATTGAATTACATTAGTTTTGTTTTTGCTTTTAATCACAACTTAAGAAATGTATAATTAGTAGGATCTCTGGGGTTGGCATTAAGTTATGTGCAGGAGAGAATATATTGCAATGACTAAAAATTTGGCAGATGACTTTTAGCATCTTTTGATAGGAAAATGTCCATTGAATTGCAAAATTAACCTGAGACAAGGATCAAAATAAGTGGAAGCTGAGCATCAATGCAGGCATTTTAAAAAATAATTAGAAGCTGGGTATGGTGGTGTAAGCCTGTAGTCCCAGCTATTCATGAGGCTGAGGTGGGAGGATTGCTTGTGCCCAGGAGTTTGAGGTTGTAAGTGCACTATGATTGTGCTATAATTGAGAAAATTATACATATATATATATATAAAACAAATGCTAAAGGGAAAATAAATTCTAAGGTCAGCTACTCTCTTTACTTAAGAGTGAGTTATGTACATTGAATCAAAGGTTACCTCTTCTTATTCTACTCCTCTAATACACATAATCTCACCACCTCTATCCAGTTTGAGTCAATCAGAATTAATATTACACTGTTCCTGTATAAATATCACAAAAAGCAGCCCCAGACTCGGGTTGATGCCCATGTTTCACATTCTAATCCTGGTAAAGCTCTGTATATCTGCTGTTCTTTCCCCAACATATCATATACCCTTAGCCTATGAAACCTTTCACTTCGTGCCGCCCTCTGCAAAAAAAAAGTAATTAGAGTTATATTTACTATAAAATGTCCAAACACTCAAAAGTAAAATAGTACAATGAAACTCTATATACATATCTAACAAAAATGCTGAGAATGAACACATCAAGATTTGCCTCTGTTGCTTCATCTATCCCTTAGTGTCTTTGCTGGAGAATTTTAAACCAAGTCTCAGGCATCATCATTTCATGCCACATACTTCAGTATGCAGTTCTAAAAAAATGGACAGTAATTTTGAGTTAGTTACTGAAAAATCTATAAAAATATTGAGATAATATTGTGACTAATAGGTCATAAAAACTTTTGTACTGCAATGAATACCATCATGAAAGTGAAATTACAACCTCAAATCTGAGCAAAATGGGAGAAAATATTTGAAAATGAGGTGTCTGTTAAGGGACTTGTACTCAGACTATATAAAGAACTTTCACAATTCAACAAAAACACAGTCCAATTAAAAAATAATCAAAGGATTTGAATAGACATTTCTCCAAAGAAAATATATAAATGGGCAATAAGCACTTGAAAATATGCTCAACATTATTATTAGAGAAATGCAAATCAAGACAATGATGTACTACTGCATATCCACTAGGATGGCAATAATTTAACAAAGACATATAACAGCTACTGGTGAGGATGTGGAGAAATTGGAACCTCATCCATTGCTGGTAGAATGTAAAATGTTATAGCTGCTTTACAAAACTGGGGGTTCCTCACAAAGTTAAACATAGAGTTACCCTGTGAACAAGCAATTCCGCTCCTAGGTATGTACACAAGAGAAATATGTCCATATATGTCCACACAAAACTTGTCCATGATTCTTCATCAACTGAAAAATGGACTAAAAAAAATGTGGTATATGCAAACAATAGAGTTTATTCCAACATAAGAAGGAAGTACTGATACATGTTAAAACATGGATGAACTTTGAAAACATGCTAAGTGAAAGAAGCCAGACACAAAAGGTCATATATTGTATAATTTCAGAATATATAAAATATATAAATTCATAGAAACAAAGATTAGTGGTTGCCTAGGGTTGAGGAGGAAGGAAATGGAGAGTGATTGCTTTGGGGTGATGAAAATGTTCTAAGGTTTATTGTGGTGATGGCTGCACAACTCTTTGAAAACACTATAAATATATTGAATTAAACACTTTAAATATGCAACATTATTAGTGTTAACAGAAAAAAAGACAAACTGTGTAAAATAATTTTAAAGAGATTTACTCTGAGCCAAATTTGAGGATTATGACCTGGAGCCAGGCCCAAGAAACCTTGAGCAAGTGGACTCACTGTGGTTGGGTTACAGTTTGGTTTTACACATTTCAGGGAGACAGGGGTTACAGGTAAAGTCATAAATCAATACATGGGAAACATACATTGGTTTGGTGGGAAAAGGTGGGCCATCTTGAAGGAGGTGGGGGTTTACAGGTTATGGGTGGGTTTAAAGATTCTTTGATTTGTAATTGGCTAAAGACACGAAGCTTTGTCTAGAGGCTTGGGATGTTTTAATTTAAGGAGCTGTTTATCAGAGATAAGCCACCTGACATATATTTGTTGTTTAAATTGAGTACCTGCAGGTTTGTCTTGCATGCCCTTATACCCGTTAATGGGTTACAAAGGATGTCCCCAAGAAAGGAGGGGGGCATGATGAGGCATGTCTGACCTCCCTCCTCCTGGCAGGCAGTTTAGTTTTAGGATATTCCTTTGGCCAAAAGGGGGTCCATTCAGTCAGCCCATGGGGGGTGAGCCTTAAGATTTTATTTTAGTTCATGAGTCATTAGAGAATGTAATCAAATGCAAATCAATTGTAGATCTCAAAGCTATTTTTAATTAAAAAGTTTTTTTAATAAAATTAGAAATTTGTAAATAAAATTTTAAAATTAAAAATTTAATGACTTCAGAACTGACGTCATTAATACTAGTGATTTCTGAAACTCAAGAAATCTGAGCTAGAGAACATTCAGAGACTATGGAGGCTTGATTGAGACAGATTAAAATAATTATGACTGAAGTCCAGAAAGACTTAAAAATATTAAAATCTGAAATGCTGGGCGAGAATAGCTACCATATGTGTTACGTGTCAGGTGCTGTATTTTTATCCGAATTTTACAACTGGCAAATTAAGTTGTATCAGAGTCACAGAAGCTAAATAAAAATGGCTTCAGTCTGATTCCAAGGAACTCTTTTTCCTGCACCAGGTTGGATTCAGAAAGTACAGAGTTAAGGAAGGCCGGCTGGTCTCCTCCCCACCCCCACCCCCCAAAAAAGTTAAGGCCAAAAGGTAGTGGGTGGGTGAACCCAGTTGTTAGGAGTACTTTCTCAGTGAAGACTGTCAGACAAACACGGGGAGAGAAAACTTCCAAGTAACAGCTCAGTATCCTTGTGCGGTATCCTTGTGCGGAAGCACTCATTTTTATGGAGTAATGATTCCACATCTTTTGAGGATGTTACTAAAATTGAAAAGAAGATATATCCAACTTAAGAAATCCGTGTATCACGCCAGCAACTGCTTTCAATCTTGAAACTTCATCGGCTCCCTAAAGGAGCGTTACTCCCAGGAAGCGCGCCACCACCGTTCTCTGAAGCCTTTCAGAAGAGCAGTTCGCTACGCGGGCACCGCGGGCACGGCGCACGTCAAACTCGAATCCCCGCCTCTGCGCGTGCGCGCCACGCCGGCCCCACCCCCACCCCCACCCGCGTTTCGGCTCTACTTCACAGGGACCGCTCCCGAGGCCTCTCAGGCTGCTCTACTGCCCGCAGCCTGTGGTCTGTGGAGGCAGGTTTCCACGCCGCCCGTGAGAGGTCTGTGGGGCGCCGGCCGCTCGGCGCCTGCGCGGACGGCGGACGTCCGCCACCATGACAGCGCCCGCTGGGGGCCCGGGTAAGCGCCGGTCCCGCCGCTTCCGCCCGGCCCGGCCGGCTTCCCTGCGGTGGCCGCCAGCCCCGGCGACCCGTGGATGGAACCTGGTCCGCACTCATGCAGCGCGCCCAGAGGACCGGGCGGAAACCTTGCTTTCGGGTGGGAGTTAAGAGAAAAGCGTTTGGGGAAGCCAAGAATGGCAGGATTATTGCCTTTTGAGGTGAAAAGAAAGGAATGTGACACTTCTCTAATCCTTAATTCCAGCAGATCGAAGGGAGAGTAGTTTGTGGTCAGTCCGGTTCCTCTCTGGGGATCAGGCGAAGGTTGGGAATGCAGGCGGAGGGACGTGGCGGGGCATTATTCCAGCTGCTCAGTGCACAGCCGTCGAAAGCTGGAAATGTGTCTCGGTGGTTTGACCCGTAGAATTAGAGATGTTTTAAACCGCAGGCGAACAATTCCACTCCAGAAGGTTACAGTATCTTTTATATAAACTGAAGTAGTCGCATGAGACAGCTTCAGTGACATTCTTTTATTAAATTTAGTTGTTTTTAAAAATTGTAAACACAATACACACTCTTAAAACAATTTATAAAGCATATTGAAGTAGGGAAAAAAATCCCCATAATGCTGATACTTAGAGACACCACTGGTAACTTTTTGGCATTTTGTAACAATCACTGACTCTCCTGCCTCCCTCTTTCTTTATTCTTTTTAATGGCTGCACGATGTTTCATTGTATGGATATACAATAATTTACCGAATCCACTGTTGATGGACATTTAGCTTTTTACTCTTTTACCATTATAAATAATACTGCAATAAACATCCTTGTATGAAATGTGTTGTTTTTCACATGTAAGCATATGTGTCTCTGGGGTAAATTTATAGAAGTGGAAAATATATAGATGTATTTTTTAAAACTTTTCCCTTTTTAAAAAGTATTGATGCATAATTTGTATACCATACAATTCACTCATTTAATATAATTCAGTGGATTTTAGCTTATTCACAGACTTGTACAACCATTATCACAATCAAGTTTAAAACATTTTCATCTCACAAAAAGAAATACCATCCTTGCCACATACACCCTTTAACATCCTTAGCCCACAACAGCTATTCTTTCTGTCTCTATCAATTTGCCTATTCTGGACATTTCACGTAAATGGAATCATACAATGTGTGACCTCTTCTTTCACTTGGCATAGTGTTTTCAAGGTTCATCCACATTATAGCATGTATCAATACTTCATTCCTTTTTCTGTCTGAATAATATTCCATTGTATACATATACCATATCTCAGTTATCTATTTATTAGTTGATGGACATTTGAGTTGTTCCCATCCTTTGGCTGTTCTGAGGAATGCTACTGTGAACATTCGTGTACAAGTTTCTGTGTGTCCATATACATTATTTTTAATGATAAATTACTGCTGGTAGTCACTTTTGGAAACTGGAAGGAACCTTGATGTTTGCCAAGACCAGGGGTCAGCAAACTTTCTATTTAATTTTATTTTTAACTGATAAATATGTATATATATATATATTTATGAGGTACTGTGTTATGTGTATACATTGTAGAATGATTAAGTCAGGCTAATTATTATAATATATCCATCACTTCATATACTTACCATGTCTCTGTAGTGAGAATATTTAAAATTTACTCTTTTAGCAATTTTGAAATATATAATACATTGTTTCTAACTATAGTCACCATGCTGTGCAATAGATGACTGCAATTTACGCCTCCAGTCTAACTGAAACTTTGCATCCTTTGACTAACATCTCCCCTTTCCCATCCAAACTGTCTCCTTTCCCCTATTCCAAACCTCTGGTAACCAACATTCTATTCTATTTCTATGAGCTCTACTTTTTGAGAATCCACATGTAAGTGAGATCAAGCAGTATTTGTCTTTCTGTGCCTGGCTTATTTCACTTAGCATAATGTCCTCCAGGTTTGCTCATGTTGTTACAAATGATAGAATTTCCTTCTTTTTAAGGCTGAATAATATTCTGTTGTGTTTATATACCATATTTTCTTTATCAATCATCCTTTGATGGCACTTAGGTTGTTTTCATATCTTGGTGGTCAGCAAACTTTTTCTGTAAAGAACCAGATATTAAATTTTGGGCTTTGCAAACCATAAAATTCTTTTCCAACTAATCAACTCTGCTGTGGTGGTAGCTCAAAAACAGCCATAGATTTCACAGGGAGGAAGGTTGAGATGAATAGGTAGAGCACAGACGTTTAGAACAGTGAAACTCTTATTTTGTATGATTTTGTAATGGTGGATACAAATGGTCATTGTACAGGTATACATAATTTTATTGTGCTTCACAGATGAGTTTTTTTGCAAATTAAAGGTTTGTGGCAACCCTGCATTTAGCAAGTCTATCAGTGCCATTTTTTCCAACAATGTGCTCACTTTCTATCTGTCACATTTTGGTAATTCTTGCAATATTTCAGACTTTTTCATCATTATTATACCTGTAATGGTGATCTGTGATCAGTGAACTTTGATATTACTATTGTAATTGTTTTTGGACCACAAATCATGCCTATATGAGACGGCAAACTTAGTCGATAAATGTTGTGTGTGTTCTGACTGCTCTACCACCCAGCTGTACCCCCTTCCTATTCCCTGAGACACAGCAATATTAAAATCAAGGCAATGAATAACCCCATAATGGCCTGTAAGTGTTCAAGAAAAAGGAAGACTCACTGAAGACTCTAACTTAAAATCAAAAGCTAGAAATGATTTAGGCTTAATGAGGAAGTCACATCAAAAGCTGAGACAAGCCAAAAGCTAGGCCTTTTGTGTCAAACAATTAGCCAAGTTGTGAATGCAAAGGAAAAGTTCTTTTTTTTTTTTTGAGACAGAGTCTCACTCTCTTGCCCAGGCTAGAGTGCCGTCGTGTCAGCCTAGCTCACAGCAACCTCAAGCTCCTGGGCTCAAGCAATCCTTCTGCCTCAGCCTCCCAAGTAGCTGGTACTACAGGTATGCGCCACCATGCCCAGCTAATTTTTTCTATATATTTTTAGTTGGCCAATTAATTGCTTTCTATTTTTAGTAGAGACGGTATCTCGCTCTTGCTCAGGCTGGTTTCAAACTCCTGACCTTGAGAGTAATCCTCCCGTCTCGGCCTCCCAGAGTGCTAGGATTACAGGCGTGAGCCACCATGCCCAGCCTAGAAAAGTTCTTGAAGGAAATGAAAAGTGCTACTCCTGTGAACACATGAATGATGGGAAAGCAAAATAACCTTATTGCTGATATGAAGAAAGTTTGAGTGGTCTAGATAGAAGATTAAACCATCTACAACATTCCCTTAAGCCAAAGACTAAAACAGAGCAAGGCCCTAACTCTATTCTATGAAAGCTGAGAGATGTGAGGAAGCTGCAGAAGAAAAGTTTGAATCTAGCTGAGGTTGGTTCGTGAGATTTAAGGAAAGAAGCCATCTCCAGAACATAAAAGTATGAGATGAAGCAGTAAGTGCTAATGCAGAAGCTGCAGCAAGTGATCCAGATCATTGATGAAGGAAGCTGCACTAAATAACAGACTTTCAATAGATGAAACAGCCTTCTATCAGAAGAAAATGCCTCCTGGGACTTTCATAGCTAGAGAGGAGAAGTTAATACCTGGCTTCAAAGCTTCAAAGGACAGGCTGACTCTCTTGTTAGGGCTAATGCAGCTGGTGATTTGAAGTTGAAGCCAATGCTGATTTACCATTCCAAAAATCCTAAAGTTCTTAAAAATTTTGCTATACAACTTTGCCTGTGCTGTATAAATGGAAGAGCAAAGTGTGGCTGCTAGCACATCTGTGTATAGCTTGGTTTACTGAATATTTTAAGCCCATTGTTGAGACCTGTTTAGGAGAAAAAGATTCCTTTAAAAATATTACTGTTCATTGACAACGCATCTGGTCACCCAGGAGCTCTGAAGGAGATACAAAAGGAGATTGATGTTGCTTTCATGCCTGCTAACACAACATTCTTTGTGCAGCCCATGGCTCAAGGAGTCTTTTTGACTTTCAAGTCTTATTATTTAAGAAATAGATTTTGTAAGGCTATAGCTGCCATAGATAGTGATTCCTCTGATGGATCTGGGAAAAGTAAATTGAAAACCCTATGGAAAGGATTCACTATCCTAGATTCCATTAAGAACATGCCTGATTCATAGGAGGTAGAAATATCAACATTAACAGGAGTTTGGAAGAAGTTGATTCCAACCCTCATGGATGACTTTGAGAGGTTCAAGACTTAAGTGGAAGAAGTGGTGGAAATAGCAAGAGAACTAGAATTAGAAGTAGAGGCTGCAGATGTGACTAAATAGCTGTAATCTCATGATAATGCATTTAGGTCTAGGACCATTATTCCTGGCTATTCATTGGGGAGACTGTGAATCTGGGTTGTATGACCCATATTTACATAGCAGTGCTCAGCATATAACTTATTAAAAGTACTAAGTGAAAAAAAA
>VBSM01002608.1:24602175-24643786 GCA_008086735.1 Cheirogaleus medius
TTTTTTTTTTTTTTTCTCAAGTGGTTTTCCATTTAAAATTTTTAATGTAATCATTAGATGGAAACCCATGTGGCTCCACTGCTCTAGTTTCCAAGAGGAGAGATTTTCCCCCAGATGCTTTGGCCTCTTATTTCACTCTATTCCTCTCATAGGGGTGAAGAGATTTTTTTTTTTTTAGGCGTGTAGTTCTTCATGGGTAGAGCTAATCTCTCAAATATTCCAGACAAAGGAATAAGTTCTTCTCTCCTCTTCCACCCGGGCAGTGGGAAGGAGCGCAGCTGGGTATTTGTACTTGATAGAACATTGTTTTGAAGGGGCTATTCTAAAATTTGGACTAGGGGGTGATTGTGGCAATTAGAAGTTAGCAGGCTCATTTGGCTTATTTTCCGTTGGAAGGATATATGCTTTTAAACAGTAACTAAGCTGTAAGTCAAAGAAATGAATTTTTAATGTAGAATTTCAAACATAAGCAATAAATATCCATAGTTTGTAATTTGAGGAGTGAGAAGATAAAAGTACTATCTTTATTCCCAAAAAACTTCAACAAATACTTGTTAAGCCTCCCATTATGTACTCCCTTTGCTAGGTACTGGGAAGAAATTCAGAAGTATGACAATAGCTTAAGTGCCGTGTGACCTAGGGAAAGTCATTTAACTTCTTGGCACCTGTTTGTTCATCTGTAAAAAATAAGGACAATATCTAAGGGCCTAGTATAGTACCTGGGATGTAGTAGTTAATAAGTGTTACTTTTCTTTCCTTTCTTTTATCTTCCTCAAAAGGATACTGAGCATGGCATTTCCTGTGGTTCTGCCCCCGGTTTTATTAGCATTAACTTATTTGAACAGGTACTGCTCACATGATAGAGGCTGATGTCCTCCTGCCAAATGATGGATCAGAGCACAGCCAACCGATTATGGCCCATCCTCCTGAAACAAACAGTGATAATACCCTACAGGAGTGGCTGGCTGAAGTTATGAAAAGCAATAAAGGCATCAAGCTGGATTTCAAGAGGTATTTGTACAAACATGTTCAATTTTCTGGTTGTTATAGAATAACTTTGGAGAGAAAAAGTAATAGCTGCATATATCCATGCCTGACTACCTCTTTTTGTACTTTATCCAAACTGAAAATGGATTTGTACACTCTAATTAATATTTCAGGAATGGATCTAAGACCCAATAAATTGTTTACTAAAATTGTTTTTTGAGGACTCTGAGAGGCTAAAGTTAGGTTAATTTTTATAAAGGAATTTATCATAAGTGACCATTGTGGTAACAGGTAAATTTAAAATGCTACTTTTATCAAAAGATAGTTCAGGAGAGTGAGAGTTGGGAGAATTTTTTTGAGGTTGTTAATGCATATCCTATTGATTTATGTATTATGTTTGTAAAGGGGATTATTTACAAGTCTTTAATAATGAAAGTGTTCCTTAACAATCACATTTTGGAGGCATTAGTAATGAAGAGCAAGATTAAGTGTCATTTCTTTTGCTGTGGCCATCACAGTAAATTTTTTGTAGCATTTTGGCAGTGTAAATATTATAGATAAAGCAAGGAATACGCTGTGACACCACAGAAGCACACCACAAGTCCCTATTATAGGGCTTAATAGAATGCAGCTGCTATCGAAATTTAGGTTTGGCAGTAAATCTACCTCATCTCTGAGTAGTATATTGAAATTCAATTATCTCAAGGAATTAAAGATTTGGAATCTTGTAGAATTTTTTTTTTTTTTTTTTTTTTTTTTTTTTTTTTTTTTTTTTTTGAGACAGGGTCTTGCTCTGTTGCCCAGGCTAGAGAGCAGTGGCATGATCATAACTCACTGCAACCTCAAACTTCTGGGCTCAAGTGATCCTCTTGCCTCAGCCTCCTGAGTAGCTGGGACTACAGGTACACACTACCATGCCTGGCTAATTTTTTTTTTTTTTTTGTAGAGACTAGGTCTTGTTATATTGCCCAGGCTGGTCTCAAACTCCTAGGCCTCAAGTGATCCTCCCACCTCAGCCTCCCTAGTTGTAGGATTTTTAAAATGACTTTAACCATTTGTTGTGGGGCAAAATATACCAGTAAACCTCATTAAACTGTTGGTAAATGAATGGATATATAAAATCTTGACATACAGGAGTTTGGGCTTGCTAAGGGCTTGGAATTAAAGAATTATCTTAAGATCATCATTTTCTAGTGATGAATGGTTCAATTCTGTTTTATTGACAAAGAAACTTAGTCCTAGAGAGATTAAATGATTTACTTAAGGACAACAGCTAAGCTTTGACAGGCAAGCTAGAACCAGATCCCAGGTCTCCTAGACCCAGTCCAGTGTTCTCTGTACCATGAAATAAAGCATTTGATCTTTAATGCTTGGTGACTTAAACTTTCAGATCTCCTTGTCTTGTCGTGTGCTCAATTTTTCATGTTTATTGTAGCCCCTTGAATTGTTCTCTGTGATGTATTCTTTGGCTCCTCGCCAAGCAGATCAGCTCATTCATTCCTAAATGCTAGCAGCTACCACAAAAGGGCTGATCCACTAAAACAAAGATTTTGCAAGTTTTTAAAATTATAACATATTTAAAGAGGAGTAAATATAAACTAAGTTATAGGAACACCTACTGTATGTCAGATACTGTTCTAAAAGCATCACATGTGTTTTTCATTTAATTCTCCTAACAATCCCAAGAGGCAGGTTATTACTGTCATTCTCATTTTCCAGGCAATGGAGGCAGAGAGGGCTAAGTAGCCTGCTTATGGTCACAGAGTTGGTTATGGGGAGGGAGAGCTATCAGCCTTGCTGAGAGTTCACACTCTTAACCAGAATGCTGCACTGCCTCTGTAAGAGTACCTGAATGTTACCTTTGAGTCAGATTTTAGTAGTTCTTGTCTTGTGCTTCTAAGTAATTCTGTTTAGTACACAAATAATAAGTAATATATTTTAAAATTTTATCCAGAGTTTTAGCAAACTCTATTGTTTTAGCAAATAATTGTTTCCCCTTAAAATGTAATTTTAAATAGTTTATTACAATTTTAAGTATGATTTTCATTTTGTTATCTCCAATTTCTAAATGAAATTAATAGGAAAGTAGGATAAGATATTCACAAGCTTGACTTACAAGTAATTTTTTAGGAAAAAATCTATTCTATAAGTGGGGCACGGTGGCTCACGCCTGTAATCCTAGCACTCTGGGAGGCCAAGGCGGGAGGATCGCTTGAGGTCAGGAGTTTGAGACCAGCCTGAGCAAGATCGAGACCCTGTCTCTATTAAAAATAGAAAGAAATTAGCTGGGAAACTAAAAATATATAGAGAAAATGAGCCGAGTATGGTGGCGCATGCCTGTAGTCCCAGCTACTTGCGAGGCTGAGGCAGAAGGATTGCTTGATCCCAGGAGTTTGAGGTTGCTGTGAGCTAGGTTGATGCCACGGCACTGTAGCCCGGGCAACAGAGCAAGACTCTGTCTCAAAAAAAAAAAAATTTATTCTGTAATAACTAAGTTTATATTCTTTTCTAGAGATTTAAATAAATATTACCAAGGAGCAATTTTAGGTAGTTTTCTAATCAGGACTTTCTTCTTCAAATGATCATCCTGGCAAAGCTTTTGGCACTTCCCTGTGGGTAACTTAATACTAATACATGTAAGAATTGAGGATGTTGGCCCTTGATATTTTAAATTAGAATTACATGGCATTGGTAGATTAATTTAGAAGGATGTGTCATTTTTGTGATACGTACAATATTGAATCTTCCAGCTAGGAACATGGTATGTTATTTTTTTGTGATATACAGTAGTCCTCTGTTATCTGCAGTTTCTGTTACCTGGAGTCTAAAAATATCAAGTGAAAAATTCCAGAAATAAACAACTCATAAGTTTTAAATTTCACAACATTCTGCATAGCATGATGAAATCTTATACCGTCCCACTCCATCCTTCCTGGGACATGAATCATCCCTTCCCTTTATCCAGTGTATTCATACTGGATATGCTACCTGCCTGTAGCCGGCTACTTAGTAGCCGTCTAGGTTATCAGATTGATAGATCACAAAGATAAGAAAAGTGAGTATAGTACAATAAGCTATTGCGAGAGAGATCACATTCACTTAACTTCGATGACAGTATATTGTTATAATTGTTCTTCTTTATTTTTAGTTATTGTTAATCTTTTACTGTGCCTAATTTATAAATTAAACTTTATGATAGGTATATATTTATAGGAAACAGTATAGTGTATATAGGGTTTGATACTATCTGTGGTGTCAGGCATCCATTGGGGTCTTGGACTATATTCCCTGCAGATAAGGGAGGACTACTCTACATTGTATTTTGTTGTTTGCAAAAATTTGTCCTCAATCTTTTTGTCAAAAATGTTACAGCTTTTCTTCCAGAAGAATTTTAGAATTATTTTGTCAAGTTCCAGAAAATAAGAGCTAAAACCACAAAAAGTTTTAGGTTTCTTAATAACATTTAGAATTTTTAAAATTGTAGGTTTTGTTTTTCTTATTTAAGCTCCTAATAAGGAAAAATGTCATTACCCTAATCTATATTAGTGATAATTAAAATATTTATATGTAAAATGGAATATATGTATTAAATTCTTATTTCATTATGTTCTGTGTCATAGTTTTTTATGTTTGCACAGTGCTTTGCATGTAGTAAGCACTGAATAAGCACTGGTGGAATTTCTGTTTTGGGGAGAATACGCTGTTTGACATTGGATATTATCAGATGGCAAATCAGTATTAAACAGCCCTATGTCGGCATATTAAATTGAGAACACCTAAGAAGCTCCCTCCTGAAATGTAAACTGGAAATTAGTGTTTAACCTTACCTCCAAGGATGCCAGTTTTCTTAAGAGATCAGAGTCCTTTCTGGAAAAAGAAAGGAGCTTGGCAACAGACATGCATGGATTAGTTCAGGGTTTTCCCTTGCTCCACCCATGAAGAGCAAACTTCATGGGGACTTGGCTGCTGCTGTAGGACTTAAAGAGATGCAAGCGTTGGAGTCGCAGGTACAAGTTGCTTGCTACCAACAATGGAATTTTGTAGGAAGTACAGTGCCAGATCTCAGAATTGTGGTTTTATTATAACATGGCATTGATGCCGTGTGAGGCAGGAAGCATTTAAAACAGAGAAGTGACAACATCTAAATTAGAGTATGCAAGGTCCAGCATTAGAGTTTCTTAATCCACTAAAATCTAGAGCCTTTATTTCAAGGGCAGAAGAGTGAGAAGAAGGAAGTGTTCCACATGGCAGCAGAGTGAAAGGGACTAGAGGCTGAGAGCTAGAGCCTGTTTCCTCTGGTTTTAGTGCATAATATCCTTGCTCACTAGTAAATATAACCCAATAAATAATAAGAGGATTAATTTCTCCTCTTAAAGTAGGAGGCCCGAAAGGAGTAGAGAGAAGTAGAAGCATAGATAGAAGCATTCCAGTCCCTCAAGAAGAAAGATGGAACCGTGAGGAGGGGTTACTGAGTGTTCTCTCCTCCAACATCCATCGCCAAAATTCTTAGCCTTTCATCACAATATTCACTACAAGCTAATTTTCTTATAAATGAACATAGGCTTTAAAGGTTCAGAAGATAATCAGTTATAAGTAGTATAGTTTTCCAGCAAAGTTTGTCTATATATTTTTAAAAAGTAAAAATGGAGGAATCAGAGATACAGTGCTTGGGTGCACTTGGGTATTTCATAAATGTGAATTTGCAGGTTATAAGTGTATTTCATTTGTTATTTATACTTTCTGTGATGAGTGAACATTTGTGTCCTTTCTTAAATTGTTTTCACACTGAGTGATCCTAATATAGAGTTTTGAAACCTCTATTTTGTCTACAGGTAGTGACATTATTCATGTATTTATAGAATCTTTAAGGTACCTTCATGAATAATAAGAAATCAACATTTTGAGATATGACATATATTATTAGCTTTTCCCTCTGGTGCTATGTTTATTTGATTTTATTTAATTCAGACATTATTATATTATATTTTTATTATGAATTTCAGAGCATTAAAACCACTAGTCTAAAAGAACTTCTTTTTACTTTGACTTAGGAATATGTCTCATTGACAACAAACTATGTTTTTAGTCTGGCAGCTGTAGAACCATCCATGATGCTCTTGGAAAATGTGAAGAGGCATCTGAAGTGTCCCGTATGGATTAATGCTGATATTCTTCCTGGTCCAAATGGAAATAGCAAAGTAATAGATGCAAAACCATTTATAGATACTGTGACATCCTTCTTTCCAGATGTGACATTATCCCTGGGTTGGACAACAGGATGGCATCCTGAGAAAGTCAATGAAGGTGATAATTCTAATAATGTATTTCTTGTTGGTCAAATTAAAATATCCTACAAATACAAAAGTAACATCTTTAATACAAAGCCTAAAACATATCCCACAAAATCTTAAGAGCCTAATGGAGAGAAACACCTAACCCTACAGGTATGTTGTAGACCCTTTCTGTTATTTCAGATAGACACTGCGTTCATTGATGACGTCTGTCACCTAGCTTCCATAGGAAAGATTTATTTGCAAGGTCTAGCATAACCAAAGCTGCCTCTTTACATACTTTGAACAAATCCTGAGTTGGTCTCTTTGAACTTGTAAAACATTCTAGACTCTTTTTATTTTCCTTTTTTGCCATACCTTAGAGCAAGCGTCTTATGACGGATGAAAGATAATAATAATAGAAGTGCTTGAAGCACACCAGTTCTGCTCTCTAGATATTGGCAGGGGTCCACATGTAGGTTGCTGAAACCTTGGTGCCCTCGTTATGCTCTCTTTGGCTGGCCAGGGGAGTGGGAGGCCATGAGACACTCCGCTTGGCTGGATCCCTTCTTTTCTTACATCTTCCTGCAGATAAACCAGACATACAACTTCTTCCTGGTTGAAACTTATTATACCATTGGATTTGCCTCTCTATTATTTCACATATCTTTCACATATAACTAAAGATATATATCTTTAGTTAGTGATTTCCAGGTAAACAGCCAGTAAACAGTGAAAGGCTCTGGGACATGTGACCACATGGTAAAAATAGTAAACTAACAAGTATTTAGAGCTTTTGAAGATGCTAACCTGTATCCTACTGTGTTCAGGGAATTCATTTTTTACTCATTTGCTCATACTGTTTTCAGATATAAAGTTTTAACATCCAACCTGAGGTCAGAGTAACTGCCATCTAGGAGTAGCAAAGTGACATTTAGGTTATGACGCCCTGGTCAAATAATTGATATAATTGAGAGAAAAAAATAATGTGCTTTAACTTGTCTATTTTAATTTTCTAATCATTTAAATTTTATTAGTTTCATTAAAGAATATACTGTGTGATTTGAAATGTTTGAAGAAGGAAAACTAGAAACCAGTACCTTTCTTACTGATTCTAAACTTCATTTAGTCACTGTTTAGTATGACTTTGGCCTTAACCTCAGGCTTGAACTGAGATAAACCAGGTCTGGGTCTTTAAGTCATGCTGGTGTTGGAGGTATCCAGGCTGCTCGCCGCCCCAGCACTACCCCCCATGCTCTTGTCATCACCAACATGTGCTTTATCCTCCCTTACTTCCTATGCTGTAAGTTTTAAAAAAGGAAGTTTATAGGTTTTAGTCATATAGGTATAGCTTCTATTAGTAATGCTTTTTTCTAATTAAAAAAATATAATTTTCCAGATTTTAAAGGAAAGTAGATAATTTTCCTTCTTTTCCTAGAAATTTAGCTTAGGACTTCTGTAAAATGTTTCTTTACTGACCAATACTTTTTATAACCTGCTTTTGATAGAGTTTAGGGTTATTTAAAAAATATACATTTTTTTCCCAAAGCTATTTATAAACAAGCAAGTGTGTTTTCCACAATATCTTAACATGATTTAAAACACATATGTAGGCTGAGTGTGGTGGCTCACACCTATAATCCTAGCACTGTGGGAGGCCAGTAGGAGGGAGAATTACTTGAGGTCAGGAGTTCAAGACCAGCCTAAGCAAGAGCGAGACCTTGTCTCTACAAAAAATTGAAAAAATTAACCAGGCATGGTGGTATGAGCCTGCAATCCTAGCTACTAGGGAGGCTGAGGCAGGAGGATCCCTTGAGCCCAGGAGTTTGAGGTTGCTGTGAGCTAGGCTGATGCCACAGCACTCTAGCCTGGGCAACAGAGCGAGACTCTGTCTCAAAAAAACAAAACAAAACAAATATAGTCAATTTTATCACTATTTCTACTTTAGGTAAAATGTATAAGTAATTTGAACTAGCCAAAAAGAAAATTGATTTGAAATTAAGTATCACTTAAATAGCTAGTAAATACCTAGCAGCTACCTTTTCTTGAAAAAGAAAATTTAACACAAATAGAAAATCTAAGTTTATAGAGAATAGTAATGATGAAGATGTACCTAAGAGAAGAGCCTTAGAATCTTTAAAGTAAATAAAAATACAGTAGCATCAGATTTGTTTTTTTTTGTACTTGAGAGATTAGTGACACACTTTTAATATTTTAATATTTTGTTAAATTTGCTCTTGGTCACTTACGATATGATTTTTTATCTACATTTTCCACTCAAAGTATTTTCATGCATGAAGTGGTATTTTAATTCACTCTGAATCTAAGTGGAAAGGATTATGAATTACCTATGAATTCACCTGTGAATTTATGAATTATCTATGGATTTACATATTTATAGGTAATTTAGTTTTTTATTTAATTGACTTTCAGGATTTCAATCAGAAAAGTTAAATTTCTTTGTTTTCATTTAAGGATACAGTTGGACAATGGTGAAAGAGATGGAATATATATGTAATGAACTAAATCAGCCTGTAACATTCCCTGTGAGAGCAGCATTAGTCAGGCAGTCTTGTTCTCAGTTACTTTGGCTGTTGAAGAAATCAAACAGGTATGTATTAGCTTAACAATATGGTGCGTGCATGCGAGTGTGTATGAGAGACAGATAGGAAGGGCATGAAAATTGATTATGTAAGAACAGCGTGGGTGAGAAAGAGAGAAAATTAAAACTGATAATGTACGTGCACAGACTCCCTCATTAGATTGAAGCTCCTTGATGAAGTTTAACTTACTTGACATTGGGTCTTTCACCCCTATTCCTCACAAAAGTTTTTGCACATAGTAGGTGCCCAGTAAATATTAGTCATCTTTTTCATTATGTTATACATTTACACAAAGTTATGAGTAGATAAAATAGTTTCTCTTTGAATTTCATCAAAATTTCAGAATTCTTTTCCATATAAAAATTTTATGATTTTAATATGTAATAAAAATTAGTTGGCCCACCTATTAATTATTAAAATATATTATAAAAGTACAGATATTAAAACCATTTTGGTACTAGTTTTATTGTTAATAGACTAGTCAATAGAACCAAAGAGAAAGTCTAAAAAATAAACCCAAATCTGTCATGGAACTTAGTATAGAAACAAGCTGACATTTCAAATCACTGGTGTTCGGACAACAGGCTATATAGGAAAAACAAGGCTAACACCTTTCCTTATTCCTTCCTCCAAAATAAATTCCAGATGAAGTAAAGACTTGAACATCGAACAGTAAATGAATAAAGAAAAAACAAGGGATGATTTTTTAATATAGTTTCAGAATGGAGAAGACTTTTCTTAGTACTAAGGCACAAAACCTAGAAACTGTAAAAGGAAATTTTGATACATTCAAATATATAAAAATAGAAAGATTCTGATAATTAAAAAAAATGATCCTCAGGATATATGTAAGTCAGATGTAAAGAATTCTAACAATTAAAGAATTTTTTTTTTTTTTTTTGAGACAGAGTCTCACTCTGTTGCCCATGCTAGAGTGCCGTGGCATCAGCCTAGCTCACAGCAACCTCCAACTCCTGGGCTCGAGCAATCCTTCTGCCTCAGCCTCCCGAGTAGCTGGAACTACAGGCATGTGCCACCATGCCCAGCTAATTTTTTTTTTCTATATATATTTTAGCTGGCCAATTAGTTTATTTCTATTTATAGTAAAGACAGGGTCTCGCTCTTGCTCAGGCTGGTTTTGAACTCCTGACCTTGAGCGATCCGCCTGCCTCAGCCTCCCAGAGAGCTAGGATTACAGGCATGAGCCACCACGCCTGGCCCAATTAAAGAATTTTTTACACATCACCCAGAAAAAGGCCCAGTTTGGTAATTCACTATCTTGGAGAGAGTAGAGGAAGCAGACACTAATACATGGACAGGAATATAAATAGGCCAATAATTTCCTTGGAGAGAAATTTGGCATATACTCATAATTCACTGATGAGGGCTTGTCTTACAGCTACAGGGATATTCTTGAAGCATTGTTTATAATAATAAAGGACATGAAACATTCTAAATATCTACCAGTCAGAACTGATTGAATAAATTATGGTATACCCATATGATGGAATATTATATACCTGTTATAGATAATGCAGTAGACCCTACGTTTTAATATGGAATGATCTCTAAGATACATTGTTAAGTAAGTAAATTAAGATGCAGAATGATAGGTGTATGATTCCATTTTCATGAGGAAAAATAGATGTGTAAAAATGTTTATAGATGTATTGAACTTAGAGTAATTTGAATCAGTGGCTGCTAACATTATGCTTAAAGGGAAACATTAGTTGGTACCAGACACCATACCAGTTTCTTAGTTTAAAACAACTGAAACTAATTTGGGGTAACTTATGCAGAAAAGGGATTTATTGAATTATGAGGAGACCTTCATTCTTATAGTATCCTGTGATGATATTTGCCATTCTCTTGTTGCAAACATGTCTTATTTATTAACTCTTCTTCTAGTTTTGTTTGTTTTCATTAGTATCAAAGAAGTGCGCTGAAACCAAATAGCATAATGTATTAATTTTTTAAAGATTATTATTGAAATTAAATCATTAAATTAAGTTAATTAAATTTTAAATTTTCATGGAGAACTCTAGAATCCTTGAGAATATATCCTCATACCCCTATTTGAGAAACATTTACAATGTAGATGGACTCTATTTTCTTGGAGACATAGTACTCAAATAATCATGTGCACAAGTACCATAAGACTGTGGCCACATTTGTTTTTTTGTTTTTTTTTTGACACAGTCTTGCTCTGTTTCCTGGGCTAGAGTGCTGTGGCGTCAGCCTTAGCTCACAGCAACCTCAAACTAACTCCTGGGCTCAAGGGATCCTCCTGCCTCAGCCTCCCAAGTAGCTGGGACTACAAGGCATGTGCCACCACGCCAGCTAATTTTTTCTATTTTTAGTGGAGACAGGGTCTCACTCTTGCTCAGTCTGATCTCAAACTCCTGAACTCAAGTGGCCTCCCAGAGTGCTAGGATTACAGGTGTGAGCCACTGCGCCCGGCCCTGTGGCCACATTTGTGAGAAAATTCTGCCAAAGCTAAATTCCATTTGGATTTAAGTTATTTTTAATGATGTCACATTGATTTTCACTTGGTCATGTTCAATCCTGTTGGAACTTTCAACTCACAGAAGCACCTAATAACCCAAGAGACTTCAGTCAGAAATAAGTCTTTTAAACATACTCCAAATGGGTCCGAATTAATGTAGACTGTTTTGTGGGCATGATGAAAACTATCAACTGCTAACTGGATATTTTAGGCTGTTCAATGTAGCAAAGTTAGTCTAAGAAATTTTAGAACATTTTTTTCCATTGAGCAGAAATTACATATTTCTTAAATATCTAGAGTTAGGTCTTTCAAACTAAAAAAATATTGTTTTATGCAGAAATAATTTGTTTTTATCTATGGTTTTTGACATACAAGTAGGCCATAACAAAGAGCTACTTAAACTACTTAGACAATTCTTTACAGGAAAGGTAACCGTACAAGACTATGAGTATTGGGAATGTCAGTCACATTTGTGTCTCTTCACATTTCCATCTCACTGATCAGGCTACTGAACAAACCCATGTTACAGCTGTAAATTTTTGTGGGGAAACAGATTCCTTAATCAGCAACATAGTCTCTTTTTTCCTTTTTCCAAAATTAGACCCATTTCCATTGCCATCAGTCTGGGTTTCTAAGTCCATTTAACATTCCTGTAATTCAGACAGAGCAGTTATGTAATTTAAACAACAGCAGTGTGATTTGTTTTTTTCTCTAGTCCCTCTGATGTTGATGAAGGAATTAAATAGGAAAGTACAGTTATACCACTGCTGATTAATTTTTTCATCTGTATGCATTTGGGTTAGAGACAAATGAGAGTATTTTTAGGCTTATTGAAATTGCTCATCACTTTCTTATCTTTTACTGTTAACTGTATAATTCTATTTTATTTTAATGCAGGTACAGCTTGACTATTTGGACTGGAAAAAATGATAACTATTCCATTGAAGATTTACTTTATATTAGAGACCATTTTGACAAAAACCAAGTTTTCTATGACATCTTGGAACCACAAAACCTTCAATTTAAACAAGCCATTGGAATCAAAGTTAATCTCTAAGAAGAAGAGTCTTCCGAATTATTTTCTATGCTTTGTTTCATAACCCTTCTCTGCATTGGTCTGAATTAATTATCATGTAAATTATGATTATAGGCTTAGGCTCCAATTCATCCAATCAGGAAACATTCATTGTGTGCTTACTCTGTGGGCATATGTTCTTATAATAGTGCACTTATGTAAAAGATTTGGAAAGGAGATTTCAGTGGCCTAGTCTAATCATAATTTAGGAAAATGATACTCTTAACCTCTTTATAAAAAGTAACTCTGTGCCTGAGTAAGAGCAATATCCCGTCTTTACCAAAAGATAAAAAAATTAGCCGGGCATTGTGGTGCACACCTATGGTCTCAGCTACTCGGGAGATGAGGCAAAAGGATCGCTTGAGCCCAGGAGTTTAAGGTTGCAGTGAGCTGTGATGACCCCACTGCACTCTACCCAGGGTGACAGAGGGAGACCCTGTCTGAAAAAAAAAAAAAGTAACTTTGATATATACTGAAGGCTAATGGGAGAATCCACATGTCACAAAACAGGCATAAATTACATTTTATTGCCACTTACATTACAGAGATTACAAAAAATGTGGCACTCTCTTTACCTTTTTCTTGGAAAACTAGGAGATAACAAAAATGTAGGAGGGCTTTAAAAATGTTTTTAACTTTTACAGGGGTGAGCAGCTGTCTCATACCAAGATCTAATCCATCTCTTGAATCTGTAGATTAAATTAGATAGATTTAGGATTTCCACATTGTTGGGAAACATACTGGCAGCTAAGTATATTTTTTTGTATTTTTTGTTTCTATAGTATCTTACCCATGGTGAACAATATACTATTGGAGAGCAGTTTTAAGCCTTGTAATATGTCATTTGTTTTCCAAGTTTGTCACTCTACTCAGAGATACCCCTAAGTTTTTCTGCAAAACAAAACTTTCTTGAATACCTCTTTCTTTATGCAAATAAAAAACCTTCAAGGGCTTAAATTCAATTTTACTCTGTTTCCCTCTTTCAAGACCCTTCATAAAGTGGTCTCACCCTAAAAGTCGATTTGATGTGCTCCAGCACAGCCCTTCATTTCAAAAATTCATTCAACATCAGTGGTCTTCAGATCTTACTTTAACAGTTAAGTTTGACAATTTGATTATGTTCACTAACTGTGCCATGCATGTCTCCTCAGCTAGACTGTAAATTCTTTCATGGTAAGCGTGCATACTTAAGTATCCTTTACAGCGCCTGGCATAGTCAGAGCAAAGCATTCAAAATAATATGTTGCTTCCTTGATTTATTAAAAGGAACTTTACCAGTGAATGCCCTAACATATGTAATTTTGCGTTTTGTTAATCAACCATTTTTCCCCCAGAGAATAAAGTAGTTCTACATAGAGAAAAGAGTTTGGACTTTGCATTCAGACAGACTTCCCTCACAGCCCCACTTCTATCCCTTACTAGCCATAGACTTTGGAAAGTCTTTAATGTCGTTAACTCTGGGCTTACTCATCTGTAAAATGAGAGAAAGATGAGAATTCTCTTACAGGGTACTTGTGAGGATTATGTGAAATTCATGTGATAGAGACCATCTAGCTCAATGACACAGCAAATGGTCAACAGATAAGGTTAGTTTCTCCTCTTTTAGACTTATCATATGATCATGTCCATTACAGATTGACAGATAGCACTAAGAAGATACAACATTGAAACATTGTAGACATATAAATACTTAAAGATAACAGTTACAGTATTTCCACTTTAAGTTTCAGCTCCAGTTGAATGGAGTGCCATTTGTCAAATAATGCCTAAAACTTCACTTTCTATAGTTTGCCAAAGGCAAAAGGTGCAATTTGATTTTAAAATTTCAACAATTGCAATAGAGAATAATTTTTTAATTAAAATAAAAAATTTTTAACTTACACATTTTCTACATGACTATGCATTACATGCATTACTAAAGACATTTGAATTTACCTTTTGTTGAAGTTTGAAATAAAATTCATTTGTCCAGAATACATTTTTACTACTTATCTTACCCTTGATAATATTTTTTAAAATGTTAATATTATGGTGAAATTATTTTATATTGAGAAATCTGTAAGCCTAATGTCACTTAGATTAAGATTTAAGGTATATTTTAAACTGCTCCCAGGAACAAAAACACATAAGAGAATTGTAAAATGTATTCTGTTGAAAAGTAAATTTTTAATGGCTATCCATATGGAAAAAATAACCTACCTCACACCATACACAAATAATTTGATATGGATCTTAGGCCTAAATGTGAAAGCTAAAATTATAAAGTGTTTAGAAGAGAATAAGGAGAATGTTTTCATGACTTTGGAGTAGGTATTGGTTTCTTATAACCTACAAAGTACTAGGCCTAAAAGAAAATGTTGATGAATGGACTTCATCAAAATTTAAAACTTACCACCAAAAGACACCCTTGACACCTGACAGAGGGCTCACATTCACAATATGTAAAGAGCTCCTGTAAACTGAAAATAAAAAACCAAAAAAACCCTAATTTAAAATGAGCAAAGGACTTGAACAGATACTTCACGCACTAAAAAAAAATATTAAAATTACCAAAATTATAAGAAAAGGCACTCAACAGCATTATTCATCCAGGAAAGGCAAATTTAAACCATAATGAACCAGAAATGCTAATTTTATAAAAATGAATGATACCTTTTAGGGTAAAAAGGAAAGCAGTTTGGCAACTTCTGATAAAGTATATCTCTACCTTAAGACCCAGCTATGCTATCTATAGGCATATACTCAAGAGAAAAGAGCTCATACGTTCACATAAAAAGACTTATACACAAATGTTCATAGCAACTTTATTGTTAATAACCAAAAACTGGGAACAACTCAAATTTTCATCAACAAAAGAATTGATAAATAATGGTAAGATTCATACAATGAAATTGCTACACAGCACTTAGAGCAGTATGAACTACTGATATGTATAACAATATAGGTGAATATTAAAAACATTGTGCAAAAGAAGCAGACACAAATACTATGTGGATCCGTTTATATGAAGTTCAAGAGTATCCAAAACTAACATACAGTGCTAGAAGTCAGAATAATAATTACCTATGAGGTTCTGTGGGGTATTTTCTGGAGTGGAGCATGTGGGAACTTTTTTGGGTGATGAAAATATTCTGTATCTTGTTCTGCAGGTAGTTATTTCGATGTGTACGTAGACAAAATTTGAGTTGTACATTTAATATTTGTACATTTTACTGTGTGTAAATTATACATCAATTTTCAATAATATTTTAAAGGCCTTGTACAAAAATGCAATAGAATACCGTGCAGACATGGAAAGATTGACATGGAAAGATGTTGCAGAATATTGTTGCAGGTTGTAAAAGCATGCATAGTGTAATATTTATGTAAAATTGTATGTTTTTTATGCATTTATGTGCATAGAAAAATTTTGGAAAGATGTTCAAACACCCTAAGTAAATGGTTAAATACCACCTATTTGTCCCCTCTAGATTCAGGTCTAATATGTGGGTGTTGATATGCTATAGCATCTGAAAGCTAGTTCCCAAGACTGGCAAAGCATTCCCAACTCTAGAACTAGAGACTTTTATTAGAGATCCAATTGTTCAAAAATTCAAGGGCTTTTAATAAGTACAGTAGCGTATGGTCCTGTAAGAGTGATACAATTGCTAATTAGCCAGATATGTACTCATCTATCCAATGGGAGATTTATTTAAAGTAATTGTTTGTTTGCTTGCTTGTTGGAGTTGGGGTCTTGAGGAGTTTTGTGAGGGTTTTTTTTTTTTTGCTGTAATTTAAAAAATTGAATATCTAGTGAATATATAGAAAAATGCTGTATCTCTCACTTTGTTGTTTAAGATGTGAGCCTACCTAGGAGGAACCTACAGTCTATTTATAATCTTAAATTCATGAATCAATGCAAGAAAAATAGACAGTTGAGTGTTAAAAGGAAAGACAAGGACAGTAGTGCTAAAGAAATTCTTTCTGTGGAAAATTGGAGTATAATAAGTGAACCCAAGAAGCGCTGACAGGTCTTGGCAGATGCAGGGTGGGGTCTAGCGTTCTAGTGCTGCACAGCAGCGACACTCTCACTCTGCCCTGTAACCGCTTCTCTCTCTTATTTACACTCTTCAGCCTCTGGCCTGGGGACCACAGTGTGTCCAGTCACCTGTGTCTTTCCTGAGGGAATCTCATGACAAGACTGCACGGCTCAGCAGGAACTCTGGGGGGAGGGCAAGGGACAGGCATCTAGTCAGTGTCTGCTGCTCTGAGGCCATGGAAGTGATACAGAAATTGTTCCTGTAGAGTTCAGAAATGGAGCTCACAGTCTTGTAGGGAGAGAGAGACAAATGAGAAGTTGAATATTTGCTACAACGCCTATGATGGAACTATATACGTCAGTTGTGGTGAGAGCCCCAAAGAGACAGGAGTCTGTTTCATTTGAAAGGGGCTCACCCCGCTCCCTGTCCTCTCAAGGAGCCTGCCTTTTGTTTCTGTGCTGCTGCTTGCTGGAGGAACCAGTCTGACTAAATCTGCAGACTATGCTGTTTGAGTTCGATTGCTGCTAGAGAATCTTCATTAGAGCTGGTCATCACCCCTTTCTTCTTTATCCCTTCCTTGGAGTGAAAGAATAAAATCAAGTCCAAAAATTTATTAATAGTTGACATATTGGGTATGAGACTGTTGCCATTTTGTCAATCTAGGGGCTAGTATTAATAGAAAAACTCTGGACTAGAAGAGAAGCACGTGTGCTTCTCAAAGAGCCTGTTGAGCTCCGTCCCCAAGCTGGGGCTCCTTCAAGGCAGGCTGTGGGCTTTCTCCTGATGGCTTTGGGCAGGATCAGATAGGAAAGTTGAGCCAGGTATGCTGGTGTGCACCTTTAGTCCCAGCTACATGGGAGGCTGAGGTGTGAGGATTGCTTGAGCCCAGGAGTTTGAGACCTGCCTGGGCAACATAGCAAGACCCCGTTACCAAAAAAAAAAAAAGTGGCTGGTGGTGTACCCCTTCATTCTTGGGAGTTCTAAGGCCTTGATAGTCCTGCCTGTGTGGAACTATGGTAATCTGCATTTACTACTGGCCATGATAATATCAGGGGATGCCCCAGTGAGTTCCCCAGATTCTACCCATGCTCTTTTTAGCTCCCATTTTTTGGTTCTGAGAATCATTCTTGCCAACATCATGACCCCATTTTCTCCTGTGAAGGAATCTGGAGTGACCAGTTAGTTATCTCAGTGTCTTATCACCCACTTCAGGGGAAATACTATAGTGTCCCTTGGTGGAAGTGTTCTTCCCTTGGATGCCAAATTCTTGATATCAATAGGACCCAAAGTTGCAGGAGTAGGATGGCAGTTTTTTAAATTTTTTTTGAGACAGAGTCTTACTCTGTCGCCCTGGGTAGAGTACAGTGGTATCATCATACCTCACGGCAACCTCAGACTCCTGGGCTCAAGCAGTCCTCTTGCCTCAGCCTCCCAAGTAGCTGTGACTACAGGCCTGTGCCACAACACTCAGCTAATTTTTCTATTTTCAGTAGAGATAAGGTAACTCCTGACCTCAAGCAATCCTCTCGCCTTGGGCCTCCCAGAGTGCTGGGATTACCTGCCGGCAATTTTATTTTTTGAAGTTGACTGGAAGATCCTTCTTGAAATGTTTTGCCTGGCAATCAAAATTTAAATTTGTGCCACTACAACCAACACTTAATTAACAATATCATGAAAACAAAGCTAAAAAGTCATGTGGATGATTAGGCCCCCAAAATCGAATTTCAATCCTTAGTTTTCAGCTTTTCCCACTACATCTAGAGCTACTTAAAAGTAAAAATTATCTCAAAGAACTTTGCAGTTGAAAAGACTTTTAAAGATTATTCAATAAGTAGAATCTCTTTTGTTAAATCTCTGATCAATATCAGTCCTTTCTGCCTATTTCCAAAAATGGTGATTCGTGTCTTCCTGGGACAGGCTTTTTCTCAGATAGACAGCTCCAGTAGCTGATAGAATGCTGAAATATTTCTGTAACTTAATTTTATGGTCCTAGTTTATCTTTATTTGAGGATTCTGGACTGAGTCATTGCATCAGTCTTTTCAGTATTTAAGGCCAGACATCTAATCTCAATTGGGTCTTTTTATCCCCAGGCTAAAGAACACCAATTCTCTCACCTATTTAAACATTTTTTTCCAGACTCTATAATCTTTTTCATCTTCTTCTGTATATTCTTCAGTTTAAAATGTGGCATCTAGAATTAAGAACACTATTTCGGGTCTGATCTATGTGTGCTAAGATTCAGTAGTTGACGCTCATTAATCTTTTAATAATGTGGTCTTAGCCCTGTTAGCAGTTTCAATAACCTTGGATTTTATTAAGTTAGTAATTAACTGTCATTTTTTCCCACATTGTTGTAATTTGGGTTTTTTAAGATGGGGAGCATGCCTTCAGTGATTATGAGAGACACAAGATGGAAATAAAGATTTGGGGGATGGGGAAGCAAAAGAGAAAAATAAAGAAAAAATGTTTAAAAAAAGATTTTATTACTTACAGTTCCTGGGGGTACACAGCACACCTGGAGGCAACACACAGGGATGTCATGGAGCACATGGAGAGAGAGGAAGGGACTGTGGGCCAGTGCCTCCAGGGCATTATCTAAACATATTTCTCACAGGGAGTTTTAATTTGTGGGTTTAAAGCAAGCAAGTGCAAGTTCCAGGAGGTCCTCACACAGTGACTGAGAGATGATCACTTAAGCACATATGCACAGTCCAAGTAGGGTGTGAGGGTCAGCGGGGCCAGTCAAGCAGACTGCATCTGGCAGTTCCATAGGGAAGTGGTCACCAGGAAGCAGCTTATAAGCCAGATGCCAGGACTGTCCACACTGAGGACCCGGGAGAGGTGTAGAACTGGTAACTGTGTCAAAGGTGACTGAGCCCTGCTTCTGGTAGCAGACAATCCAACTTGTATTCAAAATGGATGCTAAGGCAACATAAAATAATAATTCACTGTATACATAAGTTGTTGATTATCCTAATCTTATGCAACTGATTTCAAAACCTAAATATAAGTATTCATGATTGTTAAGCTTTAGGTTATTGGTTTTGATCCATTGTTTCAGCTAGTTTATATTCTTTTAAATTGTTTTTGTTATTCGTTGTGTTAACTATTCTTCCCAGCTTTTTCTTTCCTGCCTTCCCTTTAAGAATGGTAGACATTCAAAGGTCTACCTCGAGAGATATCACCTTGGAGAGGCCAATGGGCAGCTCCAACAAATCTGGTGGATTCACAATGATCTGTGATCTGGGCCTCTTGGAGACTTAGATATGTGATCTAAGGAATATTGGCACAAGGCTATATAAACTCCGATATTAATTTAATAAGAATTATGACTTCCAATTAGACTGTCTTCTTGCTTTAAAATGTGGAGGCCAACAGATCAGGAGACAATTGATACTGAAAAGACATTTGTTACTCTCAGCTGCCGAGAGGAGACAGGGTGGGGGGCACACGACACTCTGCAGCACCACGTGGGGAAGGACCAGGGTCTCTTGGGAGGCAGAAGGAGCTAGGGGGAAAGGTGGGCAAGAGCCTTTATTGTGGTGTCTGTGGGAAGAAGTAGGCAGGCAGCTAGGCAGGTGGGCTCTGGGGTGTAGGGGCTGTCTCTAGCTGTCTGGTACCCGGCCCTGGGGTGATCAGGGCAGGGGAGAGTGGCCCCAGGTGTGAAAGCCCCATAAAGGAGGTGGTTGGGCCCTGGGCTCTGGATTGGTTGTTTGCATATGAAAGGGGTGTTCCCTGGGGGAGGTGTTTTCTATCTCTAGGAATGAGTTAACCCTGGGAGGGGCTATCCCTCCAGAGTCAGCGAGGCCCCAGCGTGTCAAAGCATCGGAAAATACAGAAATTAAAAAGCATGATGAATACATTTCCCATCACCCTGGCAAATTTATTCTCTCCTTTAAGCAAACTATATGGGAGTCAAAATTATTAAAAGGCTACACAGTATTTAATCAGAATGAGGGTAGTTTTATCATTTGAAATTTCAAAAGGTTCAAGATGAGATGCCTCATGGGTGCCTCTCCACCAAGGAATATGCCAGGCAGGTGTTCACCACTTTCCCTGGGCACCGCCTATATGGGCCCTGTCAACACACTCTCAGTAACTGGGGTGGCCCCATGTCCACAAAATGACTCCTGTCATGAATCAGTACTAGCTGTACTCTGAAAATCCTGGTCCCAGGTAACTGTAAAATGAATAAATGGTCTAATCATACCTTTAAGTAAAAGTTAAATCATACTCTTACATGAAGTTAAAATATAACCAAATGCATTTAAAAAAAAATATATATATATATATACATATCTGATTTCTGTTGCAAACATCTGTGACTCACCATTTAGATCACAATGATACATTTTACTTAATGGAGTGAAGAGTCCCATGGGATGACTTTACAACCATACTCAAACACCAAAAATCTTCTTAGGATTGCTAGCAGGTTAAAAACTCTTCCAAATATGGTCCCAAAAGTTTTAATCCTATTAAATATCTTTTTCATGTTGGGATGGGAACAGCAATAAAAGTTCTTTCCTCATTTTCTATTTATTCAAAGTTACCTTTGGCACAATTTCTCTTGAAATTACATTGAAATATTCATAGTATCTGAGAGATAAATAAAAATCAGCAATAATAAAAATGATATTTTAAATCTTTATTGGTACCATTTTGTTTATGAACTGATCCATTTACATATTCTTCCAAACTGTATCCTTACAACTTGAAATTAACTATTTTTCTCAATATTAAACTTGCAGAAGGCATTTAGCTACCCATATAAACATCAGGTACAATTCTAAGTTCTGAATCAAAAAATATTTCCAATGTAATTAATATTAATGTTCTTTAAAACATTAAATGGAAAAACCTGCAATTACTTTTTAAAATAAAAGCCACAAATAATTAAATAATTACTATGTACATTACAACTTATATCAAATTACCAGGAAAAGCATCACACCAATTATTAGGATCACCTCTATTCACAGAAGGCAAAAAAAGTTATATATGACAATCATCAAATTAATACACTCAGGATTTATATAGTCTGATTTATTCTTTGTTGAGAAACTGCTAGGTTGAAATAAGGATTCTTTGTATAAACACCATACCTTGAAGTTATATAGATAATTTAGTTATTTTATATTTTATAATAGTAGTATGGTATTTATTTATTTTGTTAGAAATTATTCACAGGTCCTAAAATACTAGATGATTGGAATGTCACATTAAGGAAATTATCATTATATATCCTTATTATATAAATGTCTAATAACTACATATCCAAAATAAAAAGATATCATTTAATATTGACTGAATATTTTGTGATTAAGTTTCTATTGGCTTTTTAAATTTTAGCTAACCTAATAATCAGTTTTACTTTTAAAAGCAAAGCAAGCACTTAGTTTCTATTTGTGATAAATCCTAAACTTTTTTTGGTTGTTTCTTTTGAAAGACAAGAATAATTTGATATAAGTAAAGAGGAATGCTTTTTAACTTTTGTATTATATTACCTTGCTATTGGAAACCTATGGATTGGTTTCCAAAAATAATAACAGGAATTAAAAGATATGGAGAAAGAATAATTTCATACGATACCCTTATAGGTAAGTTTATTTAAAACAAACAAACAAAAAAAAGCAAAAAACAGCATACAAACAATAGGACCAGGCATAGATTATTAGTAGTTTGTAAAACTATGACCTGCCAGTTTGACACTGATTAAGCTGATACCACAAATATTTTAGTTGCCCATTCTACTATGGTGTTTAAACTTAAAAAATTTTAATTAGATTTTTACCTACCTGCAGTCAACATTGTTAAAGAATTAGTTCATTCTTTCTTTGGAGCTTAGGTTTATAGATCTTAGAACATTTTATCACTGTTAGAGTTTTCTGTTATGCTTTTGGGATCATAGTAAATTACAATCTTATTTATTGACCTGAAATGTTAAAAAAAAATTATTGACTTAAAAACTGTTTCCTAACAAAATATTTAGTCCATCTGAATTTAGAAAAAATTATCTCCAACATAGGTGGCCTTCTTTCTTTGCTGACTTTTGTTTACTTATTTATTTTTTTAAATAGAGACAAGGGTTTCGCTCTTGCTCAGGCTAGTCTCAAACTCCTGAGCTCAAGTGATCCTCCTACCTTGGCCTCCCAGAGTGCTAGGATTACAGCCATAAGTCACCTTGCCTGGCCATGATTTTTGCTTTTTTTTTTTTTTTAATTTTTTTTTTTATTTCTTTCTTTTTTTTTTTTTCTGTTTTAAGGTGGCCAATTAATTTTTTTTTTTCCTTTTAGTAGAGACGGGGTCTCGCTCATGCTGGTCTCATTGCTGGTCTCGATCTTCTGACCTTCGATCGATCCACCCGCCTCGGCCTCCCAAGAGTGCTAGGATTACAGGCGTGAGCCACCGCGCCCGGCCTGATTTTTGCTTAAATGACAAATTTAGACCACATGAAGGTTGTTAAATATTGGAGGTTTTAAGAAAAATAGCTGTCATTTTGCTTGAGACAATTTGCTTAGCAGAAACTAGATATTATTTTGTGTGTTCATGGTGACTATATAACACACATTACATTTTGATCTGCCTAACCATTATGGACTAACCAATTACAAGATTTAAAAGGATGAACATTTATGATTTCTTCTCTAATTCTATATTTCTCTGATAGAGACATTTGAAGAAAATATGTTTTCTATCCATCTCTTAAAAATTTACTAATTGCTTAATTTGTTCTGTTTGCAAGGATTGTCTCCTTAACAACATTTTTTTACTTTTGAATTCTTTAGGGAAAATAGGAACTGTTGGAACAAACACTTTTTGACCACAAGAAAGAAGGCTGCAAATCCTGTTGTTGACATTGATATCTGATATGGGAGGGTGAGGATTTACATTTAAGGGTGGCAGGAATCCTGGTCTGATTTGAGTAATACTGTGATCTAATGGGAAAGCTCCCGAACCACGCCTTTCTAGAACTGCGTGATTTCTCCTGCTCAGGACACCTGGAGGCATATTCTCCAACAATTCTTTGGAGCTTGACACCTGTGAAGGAGATGGCGAAAGGATCTTTTTCTTTCCTGTAAGTGCTTTGCCATCTTCTAAAGCCGGAGGGGTAAGACCCGCTGAGAGCTGGGAATCAGAGCTGTAGTGATTTGCCCCCGAGTTTCTCTTTTGAACTATACTTCTTAAGGTGGAAGTAAATATTGTCTGGGTAGAATCTGGGTCCTGGTCAACAGGGATTTCAATGCATTGCTGATTTCCTTCTGAAAAAGGAGACTGATAATTTATTTCATCATATGACATCTTCCTTGAGCTGGCCTGATCAAAGGCTCTCAGCAAATGTGCAGTGTCTTTCACATCAATGCTTTGGTGCCTAGTGATGAATCGCTTGGAAAGTGCCAGCGCATTGGTCTTATAGGATAATTCTTCCTCTGGAGTAATATCCTGGAGCTCCTCTTGCAATGAGGCCACTCTGTTCTGGTGCATTAAGGATGGTGGATTCTTGAGCCGGAGCGGAGCCTGGGGTAGCTTGGACCCATTAAGGGCCACAGCAGGCTTCCTCCCAGGGGAGCTTGGGTCCCAGGTATCATCACTGCTTCCAGAGAGCTCACGATCCTTAAAGCCATAGAGTGTCAGTTCAGTTTCAGAAGAATGTGAACGTGACAACGAGGCTGTTTTGATGTCTACTTCTGAAGGAGTGGTGCAGGAGGCTGGGGAGTGACTCCCATCTATGTCCACAGGTGGCATATTTAAGTACTGTTTGGTAGTGTGCTTCCCAGAAGGCGATTTTGCTGTCGTGATGATGATGACCTCTTTCCCTTTTGCTTTGCAAGCACTAAGCAGAACTTTCAGAGTCTCTCTGTCTTCCGAATTTATAGCATAAACGAGAGCCGAGTAACTAGAATGGTCTTGCAAGCTGAGGTCAGCCCCACTCTTGAGGAGCAAAGAAACAACTTCGGGACCAGCTTTTTCTAAGCAAGCATGCATCAGAGCAGTTTTCCCAGACTTGTCCTGTATGTTGGGATCAGCGTTGTTCTCTAACAGGTATTTAACCATTTTGGCTTTACTGACACTCTGGTGATCAACGTGTTTGGTCTTACAAGCGATCATTAAAGGCGTTTCCCCACGGTCGTTGCTCTCATTAATGTAGGCACCGCCTTCTAGCAAAAGTCTTGTGAGGCGAAGTCGGCTCTGATGGACTGCTTTGATCAAGGAATTTCCATCACTTGAAATTTCTGTACCTTCGTCCATCTTCAAAAATAAATCAATGCCTGGTGTTCAGAGAAGATGAAAACCAAACGATTAGCCAGAATCAATACCCCAATTTATATTCATTTTGGCACTCATAATTAATTTCTGAAGTATGTACAAATAGGACATAAATGGGATTATGCTATTGATAAATGCGGAACAAAATAGTGAAATGCAAAATAAAAGAAGTTTTAGCATAGTAATGACCTTTAGGGAGTTACAAACTAAAATTTATTTTCAAAATCTTCATTTAATATTTATGATGTAACACCAACACAGTACTTTCCTAAGTCCCATGTTAAACAATAATCCACTTATTTTCTACTTGTGAAAAATACTTTTAAAATTAATATTGGCTGGCCAAGGTGGCTCATGCCTGTAATCTTAGCACTTTGGGAGGCTGAGGCAGGAGGATTGCTTGAGGTCAGGAGTTTGAGATCAGCTGGAGTGAGACCGTACTCTACAAAAATTAGCCAGGCATGGTGGTGCACACCTTTAGTCTCAGCTACTAGGAAGGCTGAGGAAGGAGGATTGTTTGAGCCCGGGAGTTTGAGGTTGTAGTGAGCTGTGATGATACCACTGCACTCTAGCCCTGGGCGACAGAGCGAGACCCTGTCTCAAAAAACAAACAAACAAAAAAACTAAATATGGTAGCTTAATGTAAAGACTTTAGTATTAAATTACTTACACATGCTCTTCAATTAGATAATGCAAGTGATATTTAGATTTTAAATTTGAGGGGTATTTTTATGTTTCTTTCAAAGGATGGAAAATTGTTTGGACCTTGAAACGTTAAAATAACTGACACAATGTCTGAAATTCACACTGAGATTGGAATGGTGAGCATGTGATTATGCATTTTTCTTGATTCCATTATTTAAATCAGATACTGACTAGATTATGGGGTTAGCAACAACTACTGGGTTAAGTTCTGACAGCAGTACATTTGCTCTGAAAAAGGAGTATTATAGGCAAGAAAGAAGAAAGGAGCCATGCAGACTTTGTAAACACTTTAATTTTTATTGAAACTAAAAATAATTTATGTTTAATTTATTTAAATATTTTAGATTCAAAATCCTTTAACAGATAAGTCCATTAGGTGGTAAGAATTATGTCTTCATCTAGAGCTAAGGACAGTTTTGTCTTTTAACAGTCAGTAGAGTGGGGGAGAAAAATCAGATAAATAAATGTAAATATTTTAAATATAGATTTAAAATATTTAAATCTATTTAACTAATTTGGTAGTTTTTAGAAATTGAAAAACATTTATTCTACCCATTTATTAAATTAAGATTTATGGGACATGAATTTCTATTTGATACTAGAATAGATAAAAAATCTAGGGGAGGGGGCTGTAAAAAAACCAACAAATCTAATAACCTCTTAACAGAAAGAAAGAAGAAAGAGAGCAGATAGAAAGTGAAGAGAAAGAGAAAAGTAGGCATGCACACAGAAATTAATTCCATTGTTAAACATCTAAAAGATCTTGATAGGTGCTAGGCACTGAGCTCCAAAGATATAAGCCCTACCCATGAGGCGCTCACAGTCTTTCAGAAGAGAGGTTGTATAGGCAGCGGGTTATAGTACGAGTCATGAGAACACAGAGCTTTAACAACTTAGGGACTGAAAAGGACTTCACAAAAGCTGGGTCTTGAAGACTGTATAAGAATTTGGCAGGCAGACAAAGGAGGAAGGAAGAAGGCACTCCTTATGCAAAGACTTAGAGGCATAAAATAGCAGTTTGTTTATAAAATGAAACAGGCTCTGTTTACACAGATATAACCAAACTTCAGGAAAATATTTCAGCAGATGGTTAGAGTTAGGGTTAATATGGCAGAACACACACATCTAATTTTGTTCCTTCTTGAAACCCCCTAAAACTAAAAAAATGTTGAAAGGACATAAATTCAGACCAATAGAGGGAAAAGGAGGGAAGATCGCAGCAACAACATTTTGGAAACCAGAAAGCAGACAGGCCAGTAGTAACTGACTCAGCCAACTTGAGAAATCCTTTAGAACTGGGGGCGGGAGCGGGGAGTGAAGAATACAGCTAAAATAAGGAGGACTAGGTGAAAAGCTGTTAGAGAAGCAGTTAGATTCCTACGTCCTTGCTACTCGAAGTGTGATCCACCCTGGACCAGCAGCCGCAGCGGCAGCCAGGCGGGCATCACCATCATCAGAAAGCTCATTGGATGTGCAAACTCTCAGACGCCACCCCAGAGCTGCTGAATCAGAGCCTACATTTTCACCAGATGCCCAGGTGATTTGTTTGCACATTAAAGTTTGAGAAGCACTGTCTTCGGTCATTCCCCCAACTCCAAGCCACTAGGAGATAGAGACTACCCCTCTCCCACCCTAGGGGATGTCCAGAGGTTTATTCTCTGAAAATGTGAAACAGAGGGTATATGGACTGGACACCAGGCATATTTGAGAACAAAAAAATAGGGGAATAAGAGATTGTTTGCTTGTTTGGTTACTGACCACTGATGAAGAAACCGATAGCCTACTTCCCCAGCTCGGCTCCAAGAAGGCTGGCAGCTATACACTTAGCCCTCAGGCAAAAATCGCTGCCCCCTTCTCTCAAGAATCTGACCTGCCTAAGAGAAAACAATGAAGAGTACTGACCACAGGATTCTCCTACATGCTACCCACATCATCCTACAGTGAGCCTTACAGGTGACAAGCCTCACCTGTGTGCTCAAGGTTTCTCATCATTTTTTTTAAATCCCAACCCTTTAATCTGAGTGGAAGGCCCAAACAAAAGTCAAAAAGCAAAAATGCCTCCTACATTAAAGATTAGAACAAATAGGAAAAAGCAACTTGGAGGAAACCAATGTTAGCCAGGAGAAATGAAAATTTCAAAAATGCATTATCCTCAAAGGCATAAGAGGATGTAACTGTGAAACAAGAATAAGATTTTATGATAAAGGAGTATTCAGAGACCATAAAGAGAGCTTCCAAAAGGTAAAGGTAAAAATATGATACAAGCCTGAAAAACTCAATAGAAAGGCTGGATGATAACATTAATAAAATCTCTAACATAGTAAAAACAACAACAAAAACCCAAGATAATTAGAGGACTAGACCAGGAACTCCAACATCCAAATAACAGAAGTTTCAACAGTAGTGGGGGTGGGAGGAGAAAGGGGCAAGCAGAAGAGGAAATCACCAATGAGATCAAGAAAAATTTCTACACCTGAGAGACTTGAGTTACCAAACTGAAATGGACCAATTAGAACATAGCGAAATGAATGAAAACAGCCCCTGACCATGGTGCCTCGTTGTAAAATTTCAGAACACTGAGAATGGAGAACATTCCACAAGCTAGGAGGTCGGGGTAGGGGCCTGGGGGGTGGGAGTAATTCACACACTAAAGCAGGAGTCCCCAACCTTTTTGGCACCAGGGACGGTTTCATGGAAGACAATTTTTCCGCAGATGGGGGGCAGGGTGGGTGGAGCTGAGGCGGTGATGCCAGCAGCGACGGGGGAGCGGCTGTAAGTATAGATGAAGCTTTGCTCGCTCACCTCCTGTTATGTGGCCCCCCCACCAGTTCCTAAGTTTCATGGAAGACAATTTCTCCACGGATGAAGAAAAGACTTACATATTGGCATTTTTGAAGAAAAATTATTTTCAGCTTAGAATTCTATATTTAGCAAAATCATCAAGCAAGAATTGGGATATATGCTCACAAATTCACTGGAGGATGTAATCTATAAAGATGAAATAGTCGAATAAGAAAAAAGAAAACATGAGACACCAGAGGCTGGAGAGCATCGTAGAAGAGAGGCCCCGAACTCCCCGGGGAAAATGGTGAAGGGAGGTGCTGGGATGATGTCTGTGCACAGACCTCCTCTCTGAGATCACACTGCCATTTTACTACCTCGTTAGCCTAGGACCAAACGCCCAGGGGAGCCTGCCCTCAATTCTTGTCTCTAACTTGTGCTGTCCTGGCCACATCTCTGCTGGCTCCTCCACGTCTGCTTCCTGAGGCAGCCAAAGGCACTCATGTCAGCTCTGTTGAATCGCTCTGCTCTGACTGCGGGTGGTGAGACCTGGTGGGCTTAGGAGGAGAAAGACTGAACAGCACATTCCCTTTGGATATCCAGTCCCTGGTCTACACTGCAGCCCTGCCAGAAGCCGTGTAACGGAGATACCGCCACGTTTCCTAGGACTCACTTGTGACCTGGCCTGGAGGGGCTCGTGTGAACAGCCTTGAGCCGACGGAGACCCAGAGACAGACAGCTCAGCTCGTCTTCTCCTGAGGGCTTCCATCGTGTTCAGGCAATACTGCCCTTTCTTTATTCATCTAATTTTGTGCCTGCTACCAGTTTTTTAAAAATAAGCATTCTACTTAGGGATCATACATAAGCAAGAAACTGAAAAAAAAAAAAAAAAAGAGCAAAGGGAATGATTAATACAAAAGTTAAGAAAAAGCTCCCTCTTGGTGGGGACCGGGAGAACAATGCAATTTGGGAGAGACACTCAAAGGCCTCCAAGGTTCAGGTGATGTTCTATTTCTCAGTCTGGATGGTGTGTGTGGGATGTCCATTTTATTATTATTCTTTAAACAGTTTGTATTTCACACACTCTTCTGTACAATACCACTCTTATCTATTTATTGTAAAACAGAACATGTACACAGAAAAGCATATAGGTAGGTACATTTCAATATTAAAATTTACAAATAGTCATATTAGGTCTTACTTTTTACAACACAATTCTGTTCTCATGGTATCATCAATAATATTTGTGCCTGGACTTTCAAGTGGAGTTTCAACTAACTGTAGTAAGCTCCCGAAAGGCAATATTCAAAAGAACACACTTGTTCATCTCCACTTTGGTATTATTCGTGATGCAAAGCAAAGAACAGCTACTCCACATCTACATACATAAATACGATGACAGTGAATGCTGTGGTTTTATGTCCCCTGTGCCACGTTCTATAAAAGCTATTCCAGAGCCAGACATACCTGCAACTCAGGAATTTAGGAATGTAGGATCTGTTGGCAGCTTGGGTCCCAACTTGGAGGTCTATTCTGAATGCAAACCATCTGAAAAGAGCTCACGTGAGACAGTGATCACAAAAGAAACCCTCTTTTACCATTTTTCATAAACAAATGAGTTTAACAGAGCAAAGAAACTTAGAGAAACAAGCTAGAACATAATAGCAAATACAGAAACCACTTACAACAGCAATTCAGGAAACTATACAGTATCAATCATAAAAACAAAAAACAAAAAAAAAAACCTTTGACCAAAATTAGCATTTGAGAAACAGATATTCAAAGAAGAACAAGTTGCTAGATACCAGATTTCAATATTATACTCTCAAATAGTTTCTAGTATTTGGGCCAATCTTTTTTTTTTTTTTTTTCTTTCAAAGCCTTACAAGTGTCTTTTGGGAAAGACTTTCTATTTTTCACCCATCCTCAAGTAAAGGCCTTTCTCTGCAACACTAAACCTGAGCACTTTCTGTTATAACTTTTCTGTCACCAAGGTTGGCATCAGGAAGTGCTGGGAGAAGGGAGCTGGCAATGTCCTAGCGACTGGTGTGCCGGAGGAGGACAGTGGCTTCGTGGTGGTCCTGTGGGAAGGGACGGTGCTGTGGGCTCCAGCATCTCCAAGAAGCTGCCTAATCTGCCCACCGTGTGGACGGAGGCAGACCCCTCCCCTGAGGACTAGAGGAAAATGACCCCATGAGGTTTACTCTTTCCTCATTACAAAGACTCTTAAAGCCACTTGCTTTTTAAAATTTAGTAGAGCAATTTTGAAGTTGTTTAAACGCTAAATTTTTCAGGGAAAAAAGTTGTGAAATACTTTATTCTCCAAATGTCTAATACATGTTTGGGTTCTTGTTTTGTTATCAGGACCTTAATGGAATAATCCCGTCTGTGGGCCTTCATGCTTTTCAGTTGGTTCTTTTATCTTGCCCAACTATTTGTACATCAAAAATGCCAGTATTTAAGACTTAAACTCTCTTTTGATGAAGAACACTTCTCTTGCCTAGAATACCCTTTCCTCCTGCGAAACATCCTGACTGAATGTCCTGCGCTGACATCTGTCACATTAACATTCAGTCAGACCCTTTGTTCTAGCTGGCTCGCAAGTAATTCCCCAATTCAATTACACCTTCCATGCAGATGACAGTTCACTTGGAGAAAGTTCAGGGATCAGACAGACCCAGGTTTCAATCCTGACTCTCCAGCTCTTCTACTTATTAGCTATATGCCCTGATCAAGACTCTCGGCCTGTCAGAGTCTTGGGTTTCTCATGTGTAGAACAACCACCATATAACATTCATTCCATAGGTATGTGGTAATGAAATCAGACAATGTCTACAAAAAGACTTTTTTGTTGTGCCTTCCTACTCACTGCATTCTTCTTTTTAAACATTTTATCTCAAGATTAGCTTTATTTTACTTATTTATGTATTTATTTATTTTTTGCCCAAGCTAGAGTCTCACTCTTTTGCCCAAGCTAGAGTACAGTGGCATCATCATAGCTCACTGCAACCTCCAGTCCTGGGCTCAAGTGATCTTCCTGCCTCAGCCTCCTGAGTAGCTAGGACTACAGGCACACACCACCACACTTGCCTGGTTTTTTAATTTTTTTGTAGAGACAGAGTCTCCCTATGTTACATAGGCTGAACTCCTGGCCTCAAGCAATCCTCCCACTTCAGCCTCCCAAAGTGCTAGGATTGCAGATGTGAGCCACTGTGCCTGGCCTTCTTTTATTTTTGTCATGTCTCTAATCCACAGCCTATTTAAGTAACAGATAAAACCTTGAAAATGTATTTTTTAGGATTTGTAAGTAATGTTTTGTAAACATAACTGGAATCTAATAAATGAAATATGGAAGGACTATATCTTCTAAATATATTTTCCTTATAATTTCCAAATATAATAATTTCAACATTATAAGATATTAATTATTAATATCTTATTAATTAAGCAGGTGGATAAACATCTTTTTATTTTAAAATTAGAATGTCTTTAATATCACTTGCAATTCATCATGGCATATTACTATGCTCCTTTAGTGCCTCTCTGTACACCCAAGACCTCACCAAAATTATAGTTACTTAGTTATCTTAAAAAATATTTTAAAAATATATATTTTCAGCTGGGCGTAGTGGCGCACGCCTGTAATCCCAACACTCTGGGAGGCTGAGGTGGGAAGATCACATGAGGCCAGGAGTTTGAGACCAGCCTGGGAACATAGCAAGACCTCATCTCTACAAAAGAAATTTAAAGGATCCTGGACTTTTGGCCTCCAGAACTATGAGAAAATACATTTCTATTGTTTAAGGCAAAAAAACACACCAAAATTTAAAAATTAGCCAGGCATGGTGGCGCATGCCTGTAGTCCCAGCTACTTGGGAAGCTGAGGCAGGAGGATCACTTGAGCCCAGAAGTTTAAGGCTGCAGTGAGCTATGACCATACTACTGCACTCCAGCCTGGGCAACAGAGTGAGATCCAATCTCTAATATATATATATATTTTTTTTTTTTCAAGAAAAAAATGGGGGAGAAATATCATCAGATGAGTGATTTCAAACAACCTGTGGGAGCAGAGGGGGATAGTGGAGTGGCAAATGGCCTTCGCATAGCAGAAGAGTCTGCAACATAAAGAGCCAGAGGAGGTGGGCCCTGGTGGGAAGAGAACCATGAAATTTAGGACTTGGAGGTCCCAAACACCACTGAAAGTGGTGATGAGTAACAGGGCTGAAAAACAAGAGGATGGCTGAAAGTCTGTGGACAGAACAACTGGGCCCCCAGCTATTTTACCTCACCCCAAGTAGCAGGCGATAACTTTTCTAGGCAAGAAAATGAAGATTCTTCTCTGAACAAGTTGATCAGAAAAGCTCCAAACTTAACAGGCAGCATGCTGAAAACAGGGAGTGGAAATGAGAGTCTGCTGGCTGAATGGTGGCTTCCCCAGCTCCCTGCCCTGCTACCAGGGGACTGGAAGCCAGGACAAAGAGGTAAAAAAACACTGCATCTTAGAATTATGAGCTCTATTAAAAATATATGGCGATAAATGAAGCAATTCAAACCATAACTTCGCTCACCCTTCCAGACACCCACTCTAAATGGAAATAGAAAGTTACCTGAAAACATTATTCAAAATTTCATACTTCACTCTTGTCTCTTCTCTCCCTGGATGAGTTCTTCGCCAGCCAGCTGTCAGTGCCTACTGAAGGAAATCAAAGCCATTCAGAGTTACATAAACACCAATAATTTGTTGCACGCATCTTTCCCATTCAGAGTCTAGGTTTTTAATTCCTTGTTAAGAAATCCCTACAGTATTTGTTCAGTTCATCATATTTCACTGATTATGAGTTTGTAAAGTGTTTGGAGGAGATCCTATGTACAGCAAGCCAGTTCGCGTCTGTCTGCCAGATGGTGCCCGTCCTGCCGGGGCTCGAGAGGCCTCACCTGGCCCGGCCCCCATTTCACGCAGGTGAGGCAGCTGGAGAAGGAAAGGCGAGGTAACTCGCCGAAGTCACTCAGCTCGCTTATTTGCTTGCCAGGGTTCAATTCCACATGTGTGTCCTTTATCTTCTCACCTCCCTGCCTCTGGGCTGACCAGCTTCCCACAGAGCCGGGTTCTGCTTTGAGTACCTGACTTGTGTAGCATCTCACATGGTAGTGCCGGGGCCAAGCCATCTTGGGGACGATAGGCTGGGCCTTTCGTGTGGCTTTTTCTCCCCATGCCACCCCCAGTTTTCCTTTCATGAGGACCGAAAAGCGATTTTCTTTTGTGCTTCTTACTCTACTTCCAAATAGGATCCATGCTCCCTCCCATAAAGTTCATCGTCTGGGCAGGAAAAGGGTTAGAACTTAACAAATGGGTTTGAAACTCAAGATTCGGCCCCTCACCCTGGCCCCAGTCCCTGCCCTTGTGCTAGTCCCCCACAAGAGGACTAGAGCATGCTGGGAAAAAGCAGCAGGGTGTATATTGCGGACCTGGGCTCTGTCTCTCTCCAAGTTACCAACCTCTAAAAAGTCACTCTTTTGAGCCTTAGTTCCCTCATCCCTAAAATGCGGATAACATCTCCTTTACAGTAGATGATTGTGAGGATTTCTGAAGCTCCTAATGCCCTTGCTACTTAGGCATTCAATAAATGTCAGTTTCTAAACATGTGTCACCAAATATAGGTACTGCATATGTGCATCTTCTGGGTTGGTGGGGTCTAACGATGGGAGGCCAAGTTCCCGACCCCAGTGGGTTCTCCTCCGTTTGTAGGCACAAGAATCACATGAAGAGCCTGTTAAAAATAAAATTCCAGGCTCCACTCCCAGATATTCAATAGGAGGTGCTTCCTATGCACACTCTTCATTTCTCATTCCAGGCCCGCTTCCTGTGTGCTACCAACCCCTGCCTCAGAGTCACACATGCTGTCTCCACCACCACTTCCCAGCGGTTCTAGCTCAGCTCCCGGCAGGCGGGAAGGCCAGGGATGGCTGCTACAGCAGAGACAGGGTAAAGGGAGCCCACAGGTCCCAGAGAAGAGGACAGCCTTGAGTTATAACCCTGCAGGGACTGGAGGTGTGCTGCCCTGCCTTTCCCAGACAGGTCTGAAAAAATCCAGAGTCCTAGTGGGCAGCCCAAGGCCACGATGCAGAGCCAGCTGCACTGGGAATGAGGCAAGCCTGCGGGCCACAGGCAAAATATGTCTCCTCCCCACAAGTAAAAGGGCAGAGCCAGAATAAAAGAGATTGCATCTGAGATTGTCCCAGGAAGTGTAAGGACTGGCCAGGAAAAGGGTTCTTCCTTGGCCCCCATCTTGTAGGAAATATTTAGGAACTGCCCAAGGAGAGAAGTAGCTGGTAAGGTCTGCTGTGTTTCCCACACACACCCCAAAGGACTGGCTGTCTTCTCCCAGGCCTCTAGGACTGGGCCCTGAGGCATCTACACCCCAACCTCTGTCAGTAGATTTCCCTACCCCCCAACACACACACACACAAAAAACACACACATACAGGGAGAGAGAGAGAGAGAGACCAACCTACACTTCCAAGTCTCAGGGAAGACTGGGGAACCAAGGATGTCCAAGCTGTTGAGGATGCTGGCAGCGTCTCCACGTTCCCCGCCGGCTCCTGGAACCGAGCGCAGTTCCTCAATTTTTCCCGAGAGCGAGAGGAAGTGAGCCCAAGGTGCTGTCGGAGAAGGGCAAAGGAAGGTGACTGGGGCGACAGCGCCAGGGCACCGATGGGGGCGGGGTGCGCGTTTCGTCGCCTCATCTCTAAGCCAGGGCGGGCAGCTGGCGGGCTGAGGCGATCGCCATCCGCGAAAACGGGCTATGCCCAGACCGCTGCGGAACGGTCCCTGTGCCGCCCACCCGCCCGGAGGACGCGGCCCTCTCTTGGACAATGGCGCGTCCGAGAGGAGTAGCCACGGCCCCCATCCCGGAGCAGGCGCACCTCTGCGCCCCGGCTCTCCGCTACAGGGGTCCGGCATCCTGGTGCCAACGCTGTGCGCACCGGAGAGGCGCTGGGACCCGGCTGTCCACCCCTGCGTGGCTGCCGCTTCCCGAGCCAGCGGCTGCAAAGGCTCGGCAGTCCCCAGCCTGCCCTCCGCGCCCGGCCGGCACCTCCCGCTGCCCCGCGGCCCGCGGCACCTGCGGAGACGCGCCCAAGTCGGACCCTCCGACCCGCGCGCTCCTGCGGCCGGGCGCGCGCCGCTTCAGCTGCGTCGCCGACCTGCGCCCCCGAAGCCCCTGCCCAGGATCCTCCTCTACATCCCGTGGCCGGGCAGCCCGAGTCCGTCCCCGCAGCGCGGCTGGGCCGAGAAGGAGGCGGAACCCGCATCCCGGCGGGGTCCAAGTCCAAGCCGCCGCAAAGCCGGGGGGAACTCGAGTGGAGCGCGCCCCGGGGTGGCGGGGCAGAGTCTCTGGAGAGGCCCCTGCAGCCCGGTGGTCCTCGGTTGGCGCTGGGTCTCGAACCCCGCTCAGGGCACTGCAGTGTCAGGGTGTGCGGGAGGTGCGGCCTGCGCGCACCGGGCGGGGCGCACGGAGGTCGCGCGGCCGCGGGGCCCCAGGCTGCGCCCTCGGTGCCCTCCTCCCGGCGGCCGCCACTGCAAACGAAAGTTTCCCCAAGTGCAGCCCGCAGGCACGGCGCCGCACACTGACCTGGGACGCGCTGTCGAGTTGGCGGCGGCGCTGACAGCCTCCCCGGGGCTGCCCCGACCCCTCTCCCGCTGGCCCTAGGGCCCCGTCCGAGCTGGGTTGTGATCTTCAGCTCCTCGGCGGCTCGAATCGCAGATCTCGGTAGATGCCGCCCTGTCGCCGCCCCTGCTCGGCGGAGAGAGGCGGGTGGCGGGCGGCGGAGTGCCGGAGCCGGGGCCGGGAGGCGCGCACCTACCTCGCCAGACGCCCCGGCGGCGCGGCGCTTCCGCTGGGAGTGACGCCGGCTCCCCGCTGCGCTGCAGGTGAGGGCGGCGGGGCCGGTCGGGACTCGAGGGGCTAGAAGCTGTTTCCCGAAGCTCCGCCTTCTGTCCCTACAAGCGCCACCCCTGTCGCCCCCTGCGGCCACCGCGCTTTGGCGAAGGCGACTTGGCTGAGAGCTGGGGCGGCAGGGTCTCCCCATTGCGGAGACCTACAGCATGGCCCTTAAACGCTGCCATCGGTATCCCTCCCCTAGCGCGTATCCGCCCTGCTGGTCCTCCGGTCCGGACCCACCTGCCCCTCCACGTCCCTGTACCCCCGTTAGGTAAAGCCAGAGCCTTCAGTTTGCCGTGTTAGCGGGAGCAACCGTTCTTCTTCTATTTAGGAGTTTAGAACTTTATTACACTATTATTAGAACATTAATAGAACATTTTAACAAAATTTCACAAAATACATTTCATGTATTAAACTCCACTGAGAGATAAAGAAAGGGGACATTAAGTAGAAGCAACTTTTTAAAACTCTTCATTTATCTTGGAGGATCTTCTAGAAAAAAAAGACCATCACTATCTTTCGTTATTCAAGTAATGTCAATCAAAACTAGTTTGTAGTTTTGAGTCCTCAAAGGGGGAGAGTAGACTGATCTCTGGACAGGCTTCCTTTATTAAGGAAAATAACCCGCTGAAATGGTCTCTTTAGTAAACATACGTAAAGCGAGTTCACAGGACATTTGACCCCAGAGTTGGGCTCTAGGGAGTTGGCTGGCGTCCTGGATGTGGGTTGCCCTTTGCCTACACTCACTGTCTGCAGGTTACCAGGAAGGACTGGGCAACTCCCCCTTTACCAGCTCGTTTTGTTTTGTTTGTTCGTTTTCGTTTTTATCAATGTATAGTGTACATATTAAAAGGTGCACATTTCACAAGTTCAATGATATCAGGAAACATTCATTACCAGCTCCCCAGAAGCCTCCCTCATATCCCCCAGTGGAGGGAGAAGTGGCTTCAAACAGCATAAATTAGCTGTGCTTGTTTTTGTACTTTACAGTGATTGACTCATACAGCAGATACTCTGTTGTTTGGCTTCTTTCACTCAACATTATGTTTAAGAGATGTACACTGTGTGTGGTGGTAGTGTTTTGTTGATTCTTTTTGCTACATAGCATTCCATTGTGTGCATGTACCTCAATTCTCAAATTGGGGACATTACAAATAATGCTGCTATGAACATTATAGTAGATGTCTTTTGGTGAACATATGTACGTATATCTGTTGGGTACATACCTAGGAGTGGAACTGTGAGTCATGACGTAGGCATATGTTTGGCTTCTGCAGATATTCCCAGACAGCTTTCCAAAGTAGATGACCAAGTTTTCACTCCTACTTTATTAGTTTTCTGTTGCTGCTTGTAACGACAAACATCACCACAAATTTAGTGGCTTAAAATAATACAGTTTTATTGTCTTACAATTCTGGAGGTCAGAAGTCCAAAGTGGGTTTTATGTGGCTAAAATCAAAGTGTCCCCAGGTCTGCATTACTTCTGGAGGCTCTAGGGGAAAATCTGTTTCCTCACCTTTCTAGTTTTTAGAGGCTGCCTGCATTCCTTGGCTGGTGGCCCCTTCCTCCATCTTCAAATATCGCCCCCCCCTCAGTCACTCAACTCTGTTTCTGTTATCGCATGTCTTTTTCTCCCTCTGACTCTCCTGCCTCACTTTTTTTTCTTTTTTTTGAGACAGAGTATTGTTCTGTTCCCCCAGCTAAAGTGCAGTGGCATCATCATAGCTCACTGCAACCTCAAACTCCTGGGCTCAAACCATCCTCCTGCCTCAGCCTCCCAAGTAGCTGGGACTATAGGTGTGTGCCACCACAGCTGGCTAATTTTTCTACTTTTTGTGGAGACAGGTTCTCACTCTTGCTCAGGCTGGTCTGGAACTCCTGGCCTCAAGCAATCCTCCTGCCTTGGCCTCCCAGAGTGCCAAAGTGCTAGGATTACAGGCATGAGCCACTGTGCTTGGCCCTGCCTCACTTTTATTAGGACCTTTGTGATTACACTGGACACACTTAGATAATCTAGGACTATCTTCCATCTCAAGATCCATCCTTTAATCACACCTGCAAAATTCCTTCTGTCGTGTAGAATAATATATCCATAGGTTCCAGGCATTAGGACGTGAACCTCTTTGGCAGTCCATTATTTAGCCCACCACACCTATCAGCAGGGTATTGGACGTGTTGCATGTCCACAAAAAGGACAATGGAACCTCAAGGTACAATTTACCTAGAGCATCTTCCCCGTTGACCTGGGCGCTGTGCCAGGACTGGTGGGCAGGAGAGGGGGGTTGATAAAAGAACCCCACTTCTGGCCACCACATGTCTAGGGCAAGGGGCTTTCCTATAGACAATGAGAATCTGGATTGATTTGTGCGGCGGGCACCTGTGCTGAGTAAAACATTAGGGAAGGCACACCCTCCTTCACGGAGGTTGGTGACAGAGGGAAAACAGTGGTGGACACGGCACATCACATTTTGCACTGTGAACAAGGCCCTGTGGTCAGTGGACAGTGTCCCCATCCTATGTCATAACCCTTTCCGTCCTCCAGCTCTGAGGACGAATCTGTCCAGGGTTGACGGTGTAATTGTGGAGACTGACTTCCCACAGTAGGACAGGGAAGGTGGGGGTGGGCTGAGACTACAAAGTCTGTGTCCTCCTAATCTGGGCAGGTGTGTCCTGCCATCATTGTAATTTGAACGTTAAAGGAAGATGACTTTAACCTTCAAAGTTTGAGAATGAGAATATCTAGATTATACCTGCTTCTGGTCTCATTTTAGTCTAGCAGCCACACCCTTGGAGGAGATAGGACAGATTTTTATCCCCATTTTACCAGTGAGACCACCAGGGCTCCAAGAGGCTCTTTGACTCCCTTAAGGAGGCTCAGGAGTAGCACCAAGAGCAGAATGAGCCTCACAGCTCTTCCTGCTGTCCTGTGTCCTGTCCCACCTCCCTGGTGTGTAGATTCACTGACCCAAGGTGTTCAGGCCAAACTGGATATAGCCCACATTATGGGTGATAAAGTGAACTTACCTGGAATGTGGGACTCCCTGTCCTCATGGTTTTATGCCATTAAAAATATGTTTTAGGAAGAAGTAAAAGTAGATGCATGTGCTTGATAAACATCTTAATCAGAAACCCCTCCATCTATTTTCTGTCTTCTAAAAATATGCTGAAATTTCTGGTCTACTGATGAAATCACCCCAGTTCTCTTCACAATTGTGGTTTATACTACAGTTCATTTACTCGCAATTTAATTTTTGTACTTTTGTAGTCTGCCATCATGAATTTAAAATCCCATGGTTATCACCATCATAGTCCACATCATCAGTATTTTATTAAAGGACATAGAATCCTAAGCTAACAGTGAAGACATCTTAAAATGACACTGACAATCTAGAAACCCTAAAATACTCAGAAATTTGTAGGATTAGTTACCTCAGAATTGGGAGTGAAAAAGGAATTACAATAAGAATGGTTAAAACTCTTTTTTACCCACAGTAAACATAATACTTAAGGGTGGAAGGCTGAAAGCTTTCCCCCTAAGATTAGGAACAAGAGAAATGCACCAAACAAATAGACAAATGGAAATAGAAAATTTTGAAGGAAACAGACAATGCAGGGAGAAGAAAACACCAAAAACCATCATTAATATAATAGATGCAGTATTCCAACCATAAAATAAGAACAGAATATTATAAAAAAGAAATCAGGAAATAAGAAAAGTCTTTTGAAATTTCAAAATTAAAAGCAGATATGAAAAACCTGAAGTAGATAACCTTAAAAGAAGGATTAGATGATAAAAATAATCTCTGAGAAAGTACAGCCCTTCCCCCAGAAGAGGGAGAAAACAATAAGAGAAAAATGAGAGCCATGGAGGACGGATTTAAAAGGTCCAACATCTGACCATAAGTTCAGAAAGAGAGGACAGGGGAGACGTAGGAGGAAATCATCAACACAATGCTTTAAGAAAATTTCCCAAAACTGAACATGAGTTCCTGTATGTAACTTACTAAGTGCCTAAAATGTTACATAAAAATAGACTCAGACTAAGGCAAATAATAGTGAAATCTGAGACCACCATAGAAAAAGAGTAAATCCTACATGTTTCCAAGGAGAGAGGGGGGAAAAGTGTCACACATAAAAAATTATAATAGGAATAAGAATGACTTCAGATTTTTCTCTCAATAACTCTGGGAACTAGAAAACAGAGAAGAAATGCCTTCAGATGTCTGAAGGATAATTGTTTTCAGTTTAGAATTCTATACCCAAAACTATCAAACAAGTGTTAGGATAGAATAAAGACATTTTGAGATATGGAAGAACTCAAAAATTTATCTCCTTTCTCAGGAGATGTGCACCAACAAACAGAGGAAGTGAATTACTGAAAGAGAAAGACACAGGACTATACAACTGAGTCCACCCAGGACAATCACTGAACAAGGTCTTGGAGCCAACAGCAGAGCAGCATTGTCAGAAAGCAGTCAATCAACATCAGGACAGGGGCGGGAAAGGGGGATTCCAAAGATTGGATACTAGCCTTAGGCATGTGAAACAACTTAAGTAAGCAATAAAGCCAGAGAAACTTAACAGGGGTGGAAGGGAAGACGAAAAAGTTCTGGTTGGAGAAAAAGCCGTTCAAGAAAGGAAAGCAGTTATTGTGCAGTGCGGTGAGCAATACATGCACGGTACGAACTCTCGACTGTTAACTTTAAAGACAAAGCACGGACGACTTAATCATGATTGCAGAAGAGAATAACCTTTTATTAACCTTAATGATATAAAAATAAAAGTATAGATGACAGAGCAGGAAGTTAGGAGAGAGGAAGCGAGAGAAAAGGCAGGGTCTCTGATGTCCTCATCTTACAAAGTAGGGGTGGCAGTGAAGAGAACTATCGACATCGTCACCAACACTTCTTTTCTTTCGTTCTTTTCTTAAATTGTAGCCATCCTAATGGGTATGAATCTAATAACTTTTAAGCATAGTTTCAATAACTGAGATGCCGAGAGGGCAGCATCTTTCCAGAAATCTGTTGCAAAGGGGCCACTTTGGAAGGATGTGCTGTCTTCTCTCCACCCCTAACTTGGGTGGCTTTCAGGATAGGGGATGATGCAAGTGAGCAAAAGCTCATCTGTCATTGCAGGAAGTCAAGAAATAAATGTCTAAAATCGATAACTCATAAAGTAACGGTATAAGCACATTATTAGGAATATAGAGTCATGACAAGAAGAACTGAAAAGAGACATGATTAAAAGAGCTTAAATGGTCCCATCTGGGGAGTGGTGCTGGGGTGGAGAGGGGCAGTGCAAGGGTCAGTGCTTTTCATAGTGCCAATATTTGGGTTTTTAAAACCATATACATTTATTACTTTAATAAAAATGTAAATGCTAATTTAAAAATTAATGCTAGCGGCCAGGCACGGTGGCTCATGCCTGTAATCCTAGCACTCTGGGAGGCCAAGGCA
>VBSM01002608.1:24643886-24662017 GCA_008086735.1 Cheirogaleus medius
AATCTTCCACATGACATGCTCTTCTGCAATGTGAACTTGCCCCTCCCCCTTTAAGAAGTGAAATCAAATCCACCTCCCCCTAATTCTGGGCTGGATTTAGTGACTTCCTGAACAAAAGAATTTGGCAGAAGTGAAGTTCTGGGGCTTTCAAGGGCAGGGCATAAGAAACTTTGCACTTCCAATTAGCTACTATGTAAGACATCCAACTACCCTGAGACAGCCACACTGTGAGGAAGCCCAAGCTAGCAACATGGAGAGGTTGTGTGGACAGAGAGGGTGATGCTGCCCAGCCCCTTGGTGTTCCAGCTAGCCTAACCCAGATACCACCCATGTGAGTAACGTAGCCACCTTGATCATAAGGTAATAAGGAATCTAGGCATATTTGAGACAGTTTTCTGCTTTCTTCTTCCTAGTTGAAGATTTGTGTATGTGTCAAATTATTCTACCATCAGCAATGGTGGCCTTAATGAGAGCCCTGTGTCTCCATGCATGAGAAGTTTTTTTTAGTTTAAGTGTTTTGATATGTGTTTCTCGTTCCTTCAAGATTCTCTATGCTGAGGGACTTCTGGATGACTCAGCAGCAGCTGTTCCTGCACGTCCATGGCTGGTTGTCAGAGATTTTCAGATGCCAGTGAATGCAGTGGACTGGAAACTGCCAGCCTACTCTCTGCAACAGGAATCCACCCTTGTCTTGGCTCTTCTAGGGTCCGTCTCTGCTTTCCCACCGGCTGTTTTGAATCCTGATGAAGCTTGAACCACAAAGCAGAGAAGGGCCAATTAAACACCCAGAAGAGATCCTGCTGGACTAAGAAGATTCCTGATACTCACTGAGATCGTGGGCTTGGGAGCAGGGGACGGTCCTACAAAATGTGGCCGGGCTGGGGCAACCTCCTGGAGGAAAAGAAATGTTTTTAGAAACATTTCTTCCAGCCCTGTTTGACTCTTGAGGCTATCCCTTCAGGGTTCACTAGAGTTATGAAATGAATACAAGAATAATTATTTCCTAATCCAGAAATGATGACAGAAGGCTCACCTGATAGCTCTATATCCATTGATCTAACACAGACAACTTTGTAAAGTAATAGACTCTTGCTGGTTAAAATGCTGTTGGTTGAGAAGGTTGGACTGTTGAATTTACATGGGAGGGGAGTGTAGTGGCTTCTCTTAGTGTCTTCATCCTATTTTATTTCTTTAGTTATATCCTTTAGTAAGTTTTTGAGGGGATAGGTGAGGGTAAGGATTAGTTTAGAGTTGCTTTTTGCCTGAATGCAGGCTGTCGTTGAAGGTCCATCCACACCCTTTTAACACTACGCCAGGACAGCCAAGAACATGCTAGACAGTTCTTATTAAACTTCATTCCTAGCTCCCAACAGTGTCTACTGGGAAGACTGAGGCAAGGAGGCATTCTCTAGCCAGGATTTTCTTGGCTTGAGGATTCAGCTTCTTGGAAAATAATGTAATAATGGAGGGGGAAAAGAGGCTTCTTATTATAACCACCTAAAACCAAGTATTTACTTAAAATTGGCACACACATTTGCACTCCTTGCTCTAAGCATTGAAACTTTTGTCATCATAAGAACAATGTTTGATCATCTTTTGTTATTTATAAAACACAAACACTAGTGAGTGAGAGCAATGGTGGTGTTGCCTCAGCTTTCCAAGTGTTCATTCACAAAGTCCCTAAAGACATCACCGCATTTTAAGAGTGCCACTGTAGGTGGGTGCGGTGGATCACACCTATAATCCTAGCATTTTGGGAGGCCGAGGCGGGAGGATTGTTTTGACGCCAGGAGTTCTAGACCAGCCTGAGCAAAAGTGAGACCCTGGCTCTACAAAAAATGCAAAAATTAGCTGGGTGTGATAGTGTAAACCTGTAGTCCCAGCTACTCCGGAGGCTGAGGTAGGAGGATCGCCTGAGCCCAGGAGTGTGAGGCTGCAGTGAGCTAGCTATGATGAGGCCACTGCACTTAAGCCTGGGTAACAGGGTAAGACCCTGTCTTAAAAAAATAATAAAAAAATATGCCAGTGTAAACATTGAAACTTAATTATATAGCATGTTCTCTTGAGAAACGTGTTGAAAAGAAGAAAAGTCATTTTTTTTTTTTGAGACAGAGTCTCACTCTGTTGCCCGGGCTAGAGTGAGTGCCATGGCGTCGGCCTTGCTCACAGCAACCTCAAACTCCTGGGCTTGAGCAATCCTCCTGCCTCAGCCTCCTGAGTAGCTGGGACTACAGGCATGCACCACCATGCCCGGCTCATTTTTTCTATATATTTTTAGTTGGCCAATTAATTGCTTTCTATTTATAGTAGAGACAGGGTCTCGCTCTTGCTCAGGCTGGTTTCGAACTCCTGAACTCGAGCGATCCGCCCGCCTCGGCCTCCCAGAGAGCTAGGATTACAGGCGTGAGCCACCGCGCCCGGCCAGAAAAGTCATTTTACTAACTATAAAGCTTCAGAATAGAGACAGGTGTTGCCGATATCATGGTGAACTATAGCAGGCATATAAGGCGTTACTTATGGAAAAACACCTGAGTACTACAAGTTAGAAAGAAAACAGTTTGCTGATTCATCATATCCTGGATATGAATTTTAAACAGAGTTGGTTTCAGTGAGCACAAGGAAACAACAAGAGAAACGTATGGAAAGAGTGTTTGTTTCTCTTTTGTCTTCCCTACCCCTCAAATAGGAATAAAGGGAAATTCTGGCTATGGTAGAATTTGTAGATTTACCCTGAGTGCTTGCCTGCTTACTCTTCCTCCCTCTCCCCACCCCCAACTAAATGAGACTATCATCTTGGCTCTTATTGCCTAAAGAAAGAAGGACAGGCTGCTAGTTTAGGAGGCTACCTCCTGGAGTTAATTACAAAGGTGATCTTGGCATCTTCCCACTGAGACCTCACCTGCCAAGTACTCTGACCTTTCGTGGAGATACATGCTAAACTTCTGTAGGACATTTTTAAGATGACATATCAAAATTGGTGGATTGTTCAGAAATTTTATTGGTAATGTATTTTCCAGTTCATGGTGAAATTATAGCTACCTTTGTTACTTAATAATACAACTAATTTACTTAATAAATTTGATTTTATTTATATGCACTCCTTTAGGCTGCAAACTGTGAAAAAAGTCACAAAAGTACTTCTGATTTTCAACTACTTTTAACATAACTTATAGGGACAAATGAAGTGCCTTTGGAATGTGAAATCATTAAAACTATGGGTCTAGGCCGGGCGCGGTGGCTCACGCCTGTAATCCTAGCATTCTGGGAGGCCGAGGCAAGAGGATCACTCAAGGTCAGGAGTTCGAAACCAGCCTGAGCAAGAGCGAGACCCCATCTTTACTATAAATAGAAATAAATGAATTGACCAACTAAAAACATATATATATATAAAAAATTAGCTGGGCATGGTGGCATATGCCTGTAGTCCCAGCTACTCGGGAGGCTGAGGCAGGAGGATCGCTTGAGCCCAGGAGTTTGAGGTTGCTGTGAGCTAGGCTGATGCCACGGCACTCTAGCCCTGGCAACAGAGGGAGACTCTGTCTCAAAAAAAACCAAACAAACAAAACACACACACACACCCAAAAAATAAAACAATGAAAACAAAAAGCAGAAGGCTCAGAGGCAGTTTTTGCAAATCTTACAGGGTGCGTCCCGGGGCAGCGGGGCCCACATGGCCATTCCTGCTGTCGGTGGCGGCAGTGCCCCTCTCTCCCCGCTCAGCTGGCCGTGGCCCCTGATCTCTTCATCTTTCAAACACAGGAAAATATTTCGCTTCAGCTCTTGAGGTGCAAATACATTTTTCAAGGCCTTTTTCATTTAAGAAAAGATTCAAATACAGTGAATGTCATCTTTCTGGAGGGGGTTCTCTTTAGGACAGGAAAGGCCGCAGGGAAACGGCGAACACAGCTGGTCACACTGAGCCACAGAGAGCGAGTTTTACTGCTGACAGTCAGAATCTTCTTCCTTCTGGTTTCTTTCCCTTTGTTTCTTCACGTCTCCCCCTTTCTCCTCACTGCTCTGATGTTTTGGATGAACCTTTCCCCAACATTTTCTAAACCATAACAGCTCAGAGTGGGGATGGGCTGCTGTTTCTAAGCTGCCAGCGGTTTTCTGATTCATCTTTGGGAGATAATTGCTTCCCTGTTACGGCAAAGGAAAATGTGCTCCTGATGGGAAAGATCAGAAGTGAGGGTTAACACCTCCACGTGAGAGTCCGCCCTGACGATCCATGAGCCTTAAACTGGGATGTGCTCAGTTTTCCAAAAATCCTAGCTGCCTCTGAACCTCGGTCCCCCCACGTCCTCTGCTGATAGGAGGAAAGAGAAGCTTCATCATAGCCTTTGGGAAGTTCCCCGATAGCAATAAAATATCAATTTGATGTCCAACCTTGGTCCTTAGGCCGCAGTCATTGTGCCAGGCCATCTCCCCTGCGTGGTACAAAGCCACCCACCAATCTGGAACACCTTTCTGGACTGTTATATGAGAAAGAAAAAAATGACTATTTTGTTTGAGTTTTGCATTTTGGAACTCTTCATTCTAGCCTTTTACCTCAACCAATAAAATTAGTTTCATAATTGGAAAATGTGTTTTAAAATTTTGCTTAAAATATGTATGTATATGTGTATGTTTCTGAAAGGATATTTCGGACACATAATAACATAGGCTACCTATAGAGAGGGGAACTGAACGCCTGGTGGACAGTGACCGGAAGGAGTCTGGTTCTGTTTTTACTCCATGTCTATTTATAAGTGTTGAAATTTGAAGCACATAAATGTAATATTTATTCAAGAAATGCAAGTAAAATAAATTAATGAATTTGAAGTTTTGATCCTGCACCACTGTAGTTTGTTCAGATTCATGACTGATCGGCACTCAGCCTGCACGTGAGTCTCTTATCTACTAATATACGACCAGGGTAAGGAGAGGAGTGATGGATGACGATGGCAGAGAGAAGCAGCAGGGTGAATGCCCAAGCGGAAGGGGAGCTGCCGTGCTCTGCCTGAGTGCCCACCTGACACAGCTCCTGGGGGCCTGAGCGCCCACCCGACACAGCTCCTGGGGGCCTGAGCGCCCACCCGACACAGCTCCTGGGGCGCCAGCAGCTCATCTCCCTCACACAGTGTGTGTGTCGGCTTGCGGAAGGTGATCCCTGAATGCAGATTAATTTCACTTCCGTTCCCTGAGCATCCTCTGTCTCAAGATGGTATCTTTTAATCTGAGGCACTCCAAGAGAGCCATCCTGAATTTTTGGTTGGCTGAGCAACGTGACATTTTGCAACTGACTGAAGGAAAATTCAGTTTTCATTCTTGCAACATGAGTTGATTTCTCCTGCCTCCTATATTTTATGTTGGGACGAGTGATTTATTATTTTCCTATTCATGATTTCCAACCAAAGCCAAAAGAAAAGAAGCAATACAATATTGAGTAATTTTCTCCTGAAGCACACAATGAGGGTTTCTTATTTAATATGGATCAAGGTTGGGTATTGTGTGATTGAGAGGAGTTCAGAGTTTTCCCGAAATCGAATGAATATTTCAAAGTATCATTTTATTCTTGCTTCCATACAATGGCTGCTTTTGTAAACTGTGGCCCCTGAGAGAACACGACTCCCTTTGCTGCAGTGCACCGAAGGCACTGTCCCCGCTTAGGCTTCCCGGAACGCAAGCCATTTTTCCCGGAGAGGATGCCAGGTGGATTGTTTGGTACACTAACAATAGAAAAAAGATTCAAATAGCTTCAGAAGCCACTTTTTACTGTTTTGAAAGTTAGAACATCAAAGAACTAATATCTTGTTGGGAGTTCCCGGCTGAATTGTCCCCATTGGTCCTGGGCTGCCCACAAGATCGTGATCTCTGCTGCCCCGAGGGCCCTGGCACGGCTGGCCCAGGCCTTCCCATTCTTCCCGTGGCCCTCTGTGGGATTCATTGTGGGCCACAGCCGGCCTGGATGCCGCAGATCCCACACGGCACTTGACTCGATTCACACCTCTTATGTGCTGCATTGTCATGAAGTGTTTCTCACCCCTTCAACTACAGGCTGCGAGTGCAGTTTGTGGGTTCCCTAGGGCACATGTCACTGCCAGCCCCATACACAGATATTGACGTCCATGGCGCCTGGTGTTAGACGCAGAGAGCAGGTCTTGGCTGTCTTTGCCATCTGGCCCAGGGCCAGGCACACAGTAGGTGTCTATGAACATAAATTGCACTGAATGTGTAGAGGGACTAAAGAAAGAAACCAAAGGCAGAGATTCTTCTTTGCCAAAAATGTGCTTTCTAACAGGGATCAGAGAACTATAGCCCATGGGCCAGGTTCAGCCACTGCTTGTTTTTGCAAAGCCCATGAGCTAAGAATGTGTTTGCATTTTTACATGGTTGGAAAAAATCGAAAGAAGAATAATATTTCATGACACATGAAAATTATATAAAGTTCAAATTTCAGTGTCTGTAAATAAAGTTTTATTGAAACACAGCCATTCCCATTAATTTACATATTGTCTGTTGTGGCTTTTACACTGCCAAGAGTTGAATAGTTTGCAACAGTGATTGTGTAGCCTAAAATACTTACTATCTGTCATTTTACAGAAAAAGTTTGCTCACTCCTGCCCTGTAAGCTAAGGTATTTCAGATGGAAATATATGTTCTTGCTCTCTTCCAAATCTTCAGTTATACTAGGAGCATTGATAGTTACTATTTCACTGGGTTGTTTTTTTTGGTACTATTTCTTCTTTAAAAATCTTCTGGGCCACAGCTCTCCATTTGATAAGCTAGGAATATTCAATTCCTGCCACCCTTGAGAACATTCAACCAATTAAGTGCCTGTGATGTGCAGGTGGGAGGCAGGTCTCTGGAGATACGGTGAGGAACAAGATAAACACAGCCTCTACCCTGTGTTGCTAATTCTAACGTGGGGAAAAATTAAACAGTCCATAACAAAAAATAAGATATTTTTTTTCATAGAGAAGCTAGAAGGTGCTCAGAGAACAGAGTGGAAATACTTTACCTTGTGTAGATGGCATCACGGAGGGCTTCTCAGAGGAGGTGACATTTCCAGTGAGACCTGAAGGACAATTAGGTATCATATCAGTGAAGAGTGAGGTGACATTTACTTGGAAAGAAACAAACTTCTCTATCTTATTTAAGACATTGTTGCTTGAGGGTCTTTGTTACATACATTGAAACCTGTATGATGATTAATGCATTCTTTGTACCCAAACTGCATGACCCACTTCCTCCTGTGGAGCTGGGAGTCAGAACCACTGTGCAGACTGGTATGGGGAGGAACTTGAAGTTCTAAGGGTCCTGGGCATGGTGGCTCATGCTTGTAATCTCAGCACTTCAGGAGGCTAAGGCGGGGGGATTGCTTGAGGCCAGGAGTTCTAGATCAGCCTGGGTAACAGAGTGAGACTCCCATCTCCACAAAAATTTTTTTAAAAATTAGCTGGATGTGGTGGGAGGATCGCTTGAGCCCAGGAGTTCAAGGTTACAGTGAGCTACAATTGTGCCACTGCATTCCAGCCTGGATAACGGAGCAAGACCCTGTCTAAAAAAAAAGTCAGTGATTGCTTGTGCTCAGAATGAAGATGTGTTCTTTTCCGGTGATTCATTATTCACTCTTTAATACTCATTTTCTCATTCAGAGGAGTCATGTACATATGAAAAGCTAGCCCAATAAATTAGTCAGTGTACTGATGAATATGTTTTCACTAACTGGAGCAACAACTGATTCATGTAAATCAGTGAAGAGATAAAGTAATATTGGGATAACTGATCAGATATAAACCAGTCCATAGCATAGTGAAACCTCTTACCTAGGCCTCCAGGATGTGTTAAATTTATAATCATAAGCAAGAAAATTGTGCAGTGAATATTTGTCATTTTTGCTTGTCCAGCATCCAAACACTCCTATTTTGATGAATCCAAAAATGAGTGAAGTCCAGGATCTTACTTCCTACTCCGGAAGCTGGAGAGAAATGAATAATAATCTCCCCCAGATCCCTTGAACTTGTGTTTGGACATTTGACCAAGGCTTTGTCAATCAGATGCTCTTTCCTGGGACTCTGGATCTTTTGGGTGTGATACCAAGGCCAGAGATGCTCAGAGACCACTCAGAGTGGCTGGATGGAATTGAGACTACAGGGGATGGTGACAAATGTCCAGGGCTGATGATGTGAGGGCTGGCACCCTTTTCTGATTGAACCTCAGGTGAGATCCTGATTGTGCCACGTGTCCCTGAGTTCCTGTCTCCAAGGCTAATTCTCTAATCTTCCTGAAATTTTTTGAGACATCCAGTGTCCTTCCAATAAATTTCTTTTCTGTATATCTTAGCCACGGTTGGTTTCATTATTTGCAAAAACACTGGCTGCTTCATACTCTATGTGAGAATAAGATATGTGGTATTATGTAAGAAGAAAACTTTATTCTATATCTGGTCTAATTCTAGATGAAGCAGAATTAATTTAAAAATTGCAGTTACTTTAAGGGTCCAACTAACAGGAAAGCATATATTTTACAAAGAATGTTGTGCTATAACATGTTTGTTCAATGCACTTAATTGCTACTCATCCTTTCTATGGACAAAGGACTAATCAGGGACAGACCACAGTCTCCAGGAGTCTGACAGAGAAGCAGTGGTATTCTAGAATTCAGAGATCTTTGAAACTATTTCATCTAAACACCTCATTTTACAATAAGAAAATTGAGGTTCTGAATGGCTGACTGATTTACCCTAAATTGCACAGCCAGTTAGCAAAAGAGGAGGGATTATAATCAGACACCATTCCTGGGGAACTGTGGTATTTGGCAGGGAAGACAGGCAGGGTAGAAGAGGGGAGTGGCAAAGACAGGTATCTATCACAGAACTGAGATCACAAAGTGTCCATTTGGTTTAGAGGCCAAGGTTATCATAGAACCAGGTGCCAAGGTCCGAGCATGGCCGCACAGAAACTCTGGGCAGGTGCTGACGTGCCTCTGCACAGCAGGCCTGGGTGGGAAGAAGACAGTCTCAGAGACAGTGCCAAACCTAAGTTTCTCCTCTTGTCCTCATGGCTGTATAGATAAGGAGCCCTAGACTTTAACACTCCACTCCTCCTTCCTTTTTTTTTTTTTTTAACTTTATCGAAACTTCTTACCTTTCTAAAATTCTCACGAGTCCAGCTGTAACCTCTGGAACTTAGGTCGTCCTCTCTTCCTTTGGTCTGTGTGTTGATGTGCCTAGTAGAATCGGGTTGCAACTGGATGCGTCCCCAGTCAGTGCCACTATTCTATGTGGTTGTCAGGTAGAATTATTCCTTTAGTTTGGAGTGTTTCCATGTCTGGCGGATATTAGTTATATGGACCACTCAAGAGAACTAAAGAAATCATTTGGAAGGAGGGGATTTGACTCATTTAGACTTGAAAACAGATTTTAAAATAAAACTGCTTTCTCAGGCATCGCTCTCACTTTGATGTAATGTTATTGACAGATGGGCTATGTTGAAAGCGCTGCTATGCCTTGGGATAACTCATCTCTTCTGCGTGCTATTGCCATTTAGAGTTGGGTTTTGTTTCTCCATTTGATTTATGCCCAGTGGAGATCTTCCTATTTTGTAAAGTTATTCTGCTGGATGAGTGAAGGACCTACAGGGAAACCAGCTCTGAGGACTATGTAGGGAATAGTCACAGGAAAAAGAAGACAACATAAAAACCATGCCAAACTGAGATAGGCCTTAGTGGGAAATGTTCAGCATTTTACTCCTGGAAAAAGAAGAGTTCCAACAGGAACTGTTCCTATAAGGCTGAGGTTGTAGCTCCTACTTAACAAACATGTAGAAGGAAGAAAGAAAACTAAGAAGTGATTACTACACAATATTAAAATACAATATTAAAACTTTGAAAATATCTGGTGAATGTTTTTACATTATAGGGTGGTGAAAAGAACAAATTGTTTTAATCAGTATTGAAGTAGTATTTAGGTGATGGGCCAGGTGTGGTCACTCACGCCTGTAATCCTAGCACTTTGGGAGGTCAAGGTGGGAGGATCGCTTGAGGTCAGGAGTTTGAGAACCAGCCTGAGGAAGAATGAGACCCGTCTCTACAAAAACTAGAAAAATTAGCCAGGCGTGGTGGTGCACACCTGTAGTCCCTGCTACTTGGGAGGCTAAGGCAGGAGGATGGCTTGATCCCAGGAGTTTGAGGTTGCTGTGAGCTATGATGATGCCACTGCACTCTAGCCTGAACGATAGAGCAAGATCATGTTTCAAAAAAATACAAAAATACAAAATAAAAAATGTAGGTGATGGTAACTATTCATTGTATAATAGGATAATGTGATGGTTTCTTGGAGATTGAGGAGGTTCAGAACTAGAAAAGTAACTAATAATTAATGTGATTTTCAGTTTTGCTTCCAACTCAAAGGAAATTATTTTAAGCAATGTTAAAATGGTTTATGAGGACTTCATACCAATGTGATATAAATCCATATCTCTAAGTTCTGTGGAAAAATATCTATGTGTCGGAGTCCACTTGCTCAAGGCCTCTTGGGAGTGGCTCTGGGTCATGGTCCTCAAATTTGGCTCAGAATAAATCTCTTTAAAATTAAAAAAAAAAATCTATGTGTCAAAGCTCCTTAGGGGGAAAAATACCACCTTTCTTTTTGTTAGAAACCCTTTCTGGTGGCTGAATTTTAAGTATTCCTTGATCCTAGTGAAGATTGAGTAAGCGTGTGACCGTGTAAGAGAGGTTACTCAGGATATTACCAAAGCCACATTCTGTGCAGTTTTCAAGATCTTATGCAAGGTAAGGCAATGACTGAATTGTAATTTTAAAAAGAACAGGAAGATATCTTCAATCTCCTAATAGATTCCAGTTGACCATGCTGACCAACATTCAGTAGGGAGTTCATTGGTGTGGGTGGAGCCACTGCTCCCACAGGTCTGGTAATTTCCAGCACTGGAAGTGGACTGGACACCTTCTTTCCCCGATCCTTGGCTTGCTTGGACACTTTGCCTTTCCCGCCCTCTGCTCTCTCTGCTTTTCTAACTTGTACACCTCCTTGGAAGCCCAGCTTAACTCCTCCATGGAGCCTTTGCTCACTACTCCCACCATGGCATATCCCCTTTGTGAGCTCCTCTAATACTTATGTGGTGGCAGCCATCAGGTCTTGAGTTTGTACTTAGATTGTTCTTTATATGTCTTGCCTTCTCAGCAACATTTTCAGCTCTTCGAGGTCCAGGATCGTGACTTCTATCCCTGAATCTCTGAGAGTAGCCATCCTGGGACAGGCGATGAGCCCTGGATGACTGTTGACAGGCCCCCACTGAAGATGGAGGTGTGAGAGGGTCCTGAGAGTGAGGACAGGAGAGGCTGGTGCATGTGTTGTAGGGATGGGGAACATGGCTGTACCCTAAAAGAATTAAAGGAGTAGCTAGCTGATTTGCAGTTCAGTATTATAGTAACAATATGTAAAATGTCATAGAGTCAAAACATTTAATCACCACCAACAAGCAAAGGCTAAAATGTTCGGCCAGCATTATCTGAACCCCCTTAAACTGGACAATCATTTATGTGAATGTGTATTTTTCTGGGAACCCAAAGCCCTTCTACCTTCCCTTCATCCAAGTCGTTGCTCTCTTCACCATCTGCACAGGCTCCTCTTCTAGGCTCTTCCTTCCCCACCTCCTCCTCCTCTTGGTTAGCACAGGCTGCTGTCCTTCAGGACCCATCTGAGCACCTGGCCTCTGAGCACAGTATTAGACAAGACGATTTGGTGGCCCGTGACCTGCACTAGCAAGCTGAGAACGCCGCCTTCAAAGGCTTTCTTCTCCTCTCCTGTTTTACTCTCACCGCTTCCTAATTCCTGCTTCCTAGGGTTGCATCGCAAACAAACTACCTGTCCCCAGACTTGGTTTCGCTTCTGCTTTAAGGGAAACTTAACCTAAGTTAGAGAGATATAGAAGATGTGGTATTTGCTCATAGAAGACTTATGCGTTTAGTTGGAGTATTTGAACAAATATTCCTGGGAAACGACAAAGTAAAAATAAAAGGCATATTTCAATTAAATGACACATGAGTAGTACAGATTCTAGTCCATTATGGTTTGTAGAAATTTTATTAAATTTTAGCAATAATTCTTCCACCTCTGATTGTTCTAACCAGGAAGATTTGGTTGTTCCAGAATTATTATTTCTTTGGATATTTTATTAATCTCGTATCTCACCAAAGCACTCTGTTCTCAGCTAAGTATGAAGAGGTGGGATTGGGTACACTTTGTACAATATCCTTAGTGATCTGTAATTATATCCTGTCATTCAACTGCTATTCTATTCAACTTTACAGAGCTTAAACATCCCTTAACATTTTACTTCTTTCTAATACTAAATGGAACACTTAGGTCTTCACAAAATCATCTTGGAACATGTCATGAGAGTAAACAAGATAAATTCAAGTTACCATTTTGTACTTGAGGCCAATTATTTTAAAAGAAAAAGAAAGAACTTTAATTTTTGTTTTAAAGTAACAAATACACTTTTAATTGATCTCTGATAAAAACTACTCGGGGAAGGTCAGTAAAATATGTTAGTCCTTAATCTGTTAGAGCTGTATCTTGAACAGCCTTGAGGAACTGGGTTAATTGGTTTTCACTATTTCACATCATCCAAGTATTAGGAAAAACATAAACACTGTATCAATTTAGGTTAAATGCATGGTTGGCAACCAAATCCAGTCTCCTATATTCCATACTTTTTCTTTAGTTCTTCTATCGTGTTGGTGTAAACTTCAATGGCACCTTCCTTGGCAGTCCCTTTCAGCTCATTCCAGGCACTCCACTTGGCTTTGCCTTTGGGGTCCAAAATCCTGGGTCATTCTGTATTTATGTCACCCGTAGTCATGTGTTTGTAGCAGCTGTAGATGAACAGCATCTCAGCATCTGCCGGCTTGGTCTTGAGGCACTTTAAATTCTCAGCAGCTTTGTCAAACTCATCCTGAGACATACCAGTGGGGAGGATGCAAGGATTCCCAGGAGCCCACTGAGAAGGTGAGGAGCAGGAAGCTATTGGAAGTTAATTTTTTTTTTGCACAGAGTCTCGCTTTGTTGCTTGGGCTAGAGTGCAGTGGTGAGGTCATAGCTTCACTGCAACCTCAAATTCCTGAATTCAAGCAATCCTCCTGCGTCAGCCTCATGAGTAGCTGGGATTACAGGTGCATGCCACTAAGTCTGGCTAACTTTTTTATTTTTTGTAGAGATGGGTGTCTTGCTATATTGTTCAGGCTGGTCTTGAACTCCTGGTCTCAAGTGATCTTCTTGCCTTGGGCTCCCAAAGTGCTCCCACCTTGCTAGCCCAGAAACTTAATTTTTTAATTGCAGAACTGATGTAACAATGTTAAGAACACTTTTGGGTGAATAAAAGCATCATCAATAGAAGTGTACTATCAAAACTTATTTTAATTTTACAGTTGTTATGGTTGGCCATTTTGCAGATGTTTTTAATGCATTGGTAAAATTTTGTATGTTATCAAGGGAATTTTGGAGCTTTAGGAAATCATCTTGAGAAATTTACTAGTCTTATGTAGTATTCCAGGATTATATAGTAGCCAGTTGGTGCTATGGTTTGAATGTGTTCCCTCCAAAATTCAGATGTTGACAATGTGATGGTGTTAAGAGGTGGGACCTTTAAGAGGTGATTTGGTCATGAGGGCTCCTTCCTTGTTAACAGGATTAAACCTTTATAAAAGAGGGTTTGTCAGTGAGCTTGTCCTTCTGCCACATGAGAACGCAGCAAGAAGGCCCTCACCAGACTGAATGCTGGTGCCTTGATCTTGGACTTTCCAGTCTCCAGAACTGTGAGAAATTAATTTCTGTTTTTTATAAATTACCCAGTTTCAAATATTGTGTTATAGCAGGAGAAAACAGACTAAGACAGTTGGCCTTCGCCATCAACTAGGCAGAATTATAAGGGAGGCTGTTTTCCCAGTTCCCTCTCTCTAGTCACCTACTTTGTCTTCTTGGCCTGTTTAAACCAGGGAATTTTGGTTGTCATATATATGAAAGAAGCCACTATAGAATTCCTTAAAATATCAATATCTTTTAACATTTTTATGATTTTTTTTATGCTTCTAATGGTGCAGAGTAATATGCATTATGAAGACAGGACATTGCTTGTATTTGCATGTTAGAGGCTGGGCAAGATCCTTCTTTACTGGTACCTTTTGATTTTTTATTTTGTTCCAAGCCTTATGATAATAACAATTTATATTTAGAGACAATGATGATGTGTCTTTCAAATTTATTTTTGCTTTGCTTTCAGTGGTAGGACTTTTTACTATAAATGTTCCTATTTTTCAATTCTAGGCATTTTTCTTGTCTTATTTCTTTGATAATTTACTTGCTTCCATTTTTTCTATTCTATTTTTATGGGTCTCCTACTGTTACCACATTAGTCTTCTTGGATTAATTATGTGTGTGTGTGTGTGTATGTGTGTGTGTATGATCTCTCTTATTATTCATCTATGTCTTTTTGTTTTACTTTTGGTAAGATTCTTTCAAATTTAACTTTCAACTTCACAAATGATTTTTCATTACTAACATCACATTTTTTAATTTCTAAGAACTCTTTCTTTATATCTGAGTATTTTTTTCTGTAGCATAATCCTCTTGTTTCATAGATATAATATATTTAATCTCTCTAAGGCTATTAATAAGATCATTTTGAAATTCCCTTCTTTTCATTATCCTGAGTTCATATAGTTTCTGTATCTCAGTATCACAACTTTAAATCTAGTAAAAGAAACAGTCTTCAAATTTTAAGCAAAAATCCCAGAGTTTAATCTCATTGGCTCTGAAATTGGCTCAATTTGGGTCATTTGCCCATTCTTGAATCAGGCACTGTGTAAGCGAGACCACAATTTTCCAGTTGGTTGGGAGTGATCAACGTTCTTCTAGAGCTAGACAGGAAGTCAGTTCCACCAGAACTGCCTGAGAGTTGGAGAAGAATGAGTCTTTAGAGAAAATTAGGAGGTTGCTACTAGGAAAAGGGATATTGGATGGCCAAAAAGAACATATATGCTTAATATAGCATCTCGTGCAGGGATTTTTTTCTCTGTAGCAACCTAGCTTAGAGGTTGAAAAGCCAATGTCTGAATTCCTATAGTGATACTTTCAAGGTAACTCAGTCTATTGCCAGATAATATTGCTTTTCAGGAAAGTCTTATATTATGCCAACTTTGGCTTATATTATGCTTACTTTGGCTGTCATCTGTGACCCCAGTTCCGCCCTTGATACACGTGAAGGCAGTTCTCAAGCTCTCAGGTCCTTTCTTTTCAGACTCAGTGTTCTCTGTTGCCATGGCTATTCCTAATCTGAAAACACTTTGAGACCTTTCTTCATCTTTGACACTATTTTTTTCCAAGTTTAAACATTTTGATATAGCATGAGCAACTTAGATCATAGAGTACCATTGCTTCGTACTTTCCAAGTTGATTCACACTAAACTGTTCAAAGTAGCTCCTGAATGTAATCTAAGTATATGTGTAAGATTCATTCATTCACTCAATTAATATGTATTGAGCCTCTACTATAACAATTCTTAAACCCCTGTTGCACATTAGAATCACTAGACAAACTTAAAAATCCTAATGCTGGGACCAGACCCCAGACCAAAATTGGACTCTCTAGGATGGGTAGGATAGGAACTCAGGCACCCATAATTTTTAAGCTCCCTGAGTGATTCTAATGCACAGGCGTCCTTAAACCTCCTTAAAAATATAATGTCACTTTGGGATCTGAGGCAGGAGGATCACTTGAGGCCAGGAGTTTGAGATTAGCCTGAGCAAGGGTGACACCCCATTTCCACAAAAAAATAGAGAAATTAGCCAGGCATGGTGGTACACACCTGTAGTCCCAGCTACTCAGGAGGCTGAGGCAGGAGGATCACTTAAGCCCAGGAGTTTGAGGCTACAGTGAGCTCCGATGATGCCACTGTACTCTAGCCCGGGTGACAGAGTGAGACCCTGTCTCAAAACACATACATACATACATACATAGATAATGTCAATGATTATAGGTTTCCTTAAGGTATGTTTTTCAGAAAATAAATGTGAAGTATATCTTCATCATTTGCTTCTGGCTAATCTTGTGTACTTTCTGTATAGGATTATTCAAGTCACATCAGAGAAAGCAAACTGGGGCAAAACAGCTATTTGACCATGTATAATTATTGAGATTTCTGGGGGGGAAAAGTGGTTGTATTAATACTGGGTAAAATCTTGCTTTTATATAATTTTTTCAGTTTGGTTGATAACTCATGAAGGATGGTGCCTGCGTTTATTAATCTGACCTTATGCAGCATCAAGAGTGGCATTATGTTCTGGTGGGAACTGAAGAAGAGCTTCTTGAAATTATTTTCAACCAAAAAAATGTAGTCCTTCTTTTATGACTATGAATTAGAGGCCATCTGTGAAGCTGTTGAGTTTTACAGAAAAGCCTGCATTTAAACTGACATTTATCTTGCAATGTGGCAGTAGAAAAAATTCTGAAACATTTACAGAACAAAGGTTAAGGCCAAACCTTAATGTTTATAGAGCATAAATCTGCACAAAAAAGAGGGTAGATTTTTCATTTATGTTTAACTACAGTGTCTATTGTGTGCTTAAAAGTTCATATTAATAAAGTAGATTTACTGAAGAAGGGCGGAAGGTAGGTTGAGCACAAGGGTGGGAGGAAAGCTAGTGAACCTTCTTAAGAGCATTCTTTGAACTGTCTTTTGACACTGGCTGACTTTGGACCATTGTTCGCAATTTTTATTTTGAGTATTTTGAAACATATAGAAAAGTTTAAAGGACATTGCAATGACATCTATACGTCCTTGTGTATTAGGGTTCTCCAGAGACACAGAACCATAGGATTGATTGATTTGAATTGGTTCATGCAATTACAGAGTCTGGCAAGTTCTGAGATCTTCAGGGTGAGTTCTGTGAGCTGGAGCCCCAGGGGGCCAATGGTTTACTTCCAATCTGAGTCTGAAGGCCTGAGATCCATAGAGCCATTGGTGCAGTTCCTGTCCTAAGGCCAGTAGGCTCATGATACATAAAGATTTGATGTTTCAGTTTGAATCTGAAGGTCGAAAAAAAGCCAGTGTCCCAGTTTGAAGGCAGTCAGGCAGGAAACTTCTCTTTCTCAGGGGAGGGTCAGACTTTTTGTTCTATTTAGGCCTTGGCTGATCTGATAAGGCCCACTCACACTAGGGAGGACAATTTGTTTATTCAGTCTACTGATTTAAATGTTAATCTCATCCAAAAACATCCTCACAGAAGCACACATAATAATGTTTCAACAAGTATCTGGGTGCCCCTGTGGCTCTGTGAAGTTGACTCACAAAATTAGCAATCATGTCTTGTATTAGCTTTCTGTTGCTGCACAATAATATGACCACATATTTAGGAGTTTAAAACAACATACATTTATTATCACACAGTTTCTGTGGGTCAGGATCCTGGGCATGGCTTAGCCAGGTCCTGTTCTTAGGGTGTCACATGACTGCACAAAGTGTTGGCCAGGGCCGTGGTCTCATCTGAGGCTTTTCTTGGGATGGAGCCACCTCTAAACTCACTCAGAATGTTAACATAATTTAGTTCATTGCATCTATAAAACTGAGGGCTTCAGTTTCTTGCTGGCTGTCCCTTAAAAGCCACCCTCAGCTCCTAGAGGTCATGGTAGATCTTTGTTATGTGGGATTGCCCAACATGGCCACCTGCTTCTTCAAAGCTAATAAGGGCATGGGAGACTCCACTAGGACAGAGGATACAGTTTTGTGTAAATTATTATAATAATTACATAATCATGTATGTCCTGTCACCTTTGCCATATTTTATTATCCAAAAGCAAGTCACAGGCTTTGCTCACACTCAAGTTGGGAAAGGGCTTACATGAAAGCATGAACACCAGGAGGTGGAAATCATGGGAGCCACTGTAAGCCTGTGCACCACAGATCTCCAGTCAGACTTGAGAATTGTTGACATTTTGCACATCTGCTTTCCCTCTCTGTGTCTCTGTCTCTTTTTCTACACACACACACACGTTTTTGCTGAACTATTTAAAAATACCTGTTAGGATTATTATTTCCATCTAAATAATTCATCTCCTAAGAATATCATATTT
>VBSM01002608.1:24665198-24676724 GCA_008086735.1 Cheirogaleus medius
CCCACCTAGAGCTCACATTCTTTAAGCATATGCTCCCCTTCCTAAGAGCCTTGCTCCATCTCTCCGCATTTACGCATATTTTAGTCCATTTCCTATCTTTGTAACAGAATACCTGAAACTGGGTAGTTTATAAAGAAAAGGAGATTATTTCTCACAGCTCTGGAGGCTGGGAAATCCAAGGTCAAGGTGCCACATTAGTGAGAGCCTTCTTGCTGGTGAGACTCTGCAGAGCCCTGAGGCGGTGCAGGGGGCTGTGTGGTGAGGGGCTGAGCATACTAGATCATGTTTCTTCTCCTCTGCTTATAAAGCCACCAGTCCCTTTCCCACCATAACCCATTAATCCATTAACCCATTAGTCTATTAACCCATCAACTCATTAGTGAATTAATCCATTCATGAAGGCAGAGCCCTCATGACCCAGTTACCTCTTAAAGGCCCCATCTCTCAATACTACCACATTGGGGATGAAATCTCAACATGAGTTTGGAGGGAACAAATATTCAAATAATAGCAACAGAGATTTTTTTTTTTTTGAGACAGAGTCTCACTCTGTTGCCCAGGCTAGAGTGCCATGGCGTTAGCCTAGCTCACAGCAACCTCAAATTCCTGGGCTCAAGCGATCCTTCTGCCTCAGCCTCCCAAGTAGCTGGGACTACAGGCATACGCCACTATGCCTGGCTAATTTTTTCTATATATTTTAGTTGGCCAATTAATTTCTTTCTGTTTTTAGTAGAGATGGGGTCTCACTCTTGCTCAGGCTGGTTTTGAACTCCTGAGCTCAAATGATCCGCCCACCTCGGCCTCCCAGATTGCTAGGATCACAGGCGTGAGCCACCGCGCCCGGCCAGCAACAGAGATTTAAGCTCCATATATGAACCACCTCCGCTTCCATACATGACTTCCTCCCCCTTCACCTGCCTGGTCAACTGGGCCACGCTCTGGACCATTTCCTTCCTGCCTTCTCCTCTCCACAGCCAGCCCTTCCACTTGGACTCTGGAGCCCTTGGGGCATCTTCCACTCCACCCCTACCTCTCTCTTCTCTGTGTATCTTTAATCTCTGCTTCTTTCCTTTCCGCTAACCTGTAAATACATGTTTCCCTGTCTTAAATCCTCTAGAACAAATGTTTCCCAAGCAGTTTCTTGTGTCCACAATGCAGCTACCCAAGCATATTACCAGGCAGGGCAGCGGGAGTTCTGGACTGGGCCAGCTTCATGGAGCATGAGAAAGTCTGCCACTGAGCCTTTCAAAGAACATCTACCTCTAAGGCCATACACACATCCCTGAAACTTTGAAACTATAGCTCATTCCTAACCCGGGCCAGATTAAATTCTTAATTAAGGCAAATACCACTAATTTTTGTTAGGGAATAATGACGTATTCTTTCCCTGTACAGAGCATGCTCTTTCTGGCTTGAAGATGGCCAACAGCCTTCTTGTGTTTTTGTAAGGTGGAAAGAGTGCAAGCTCTGGTTTCTCTTTTTTTTTTTTTTTTTTTTTTTTTTTGAGACAGGGTCTCACTCTGTCACCTTGGCTAGAGTGCAGTGGCGTCATAGCTCACTGCAGCCTCCACTTCCTGGGCTCAAGCGATCCTCCTGCCTCAGCCTTCTGAGTAGCTGGGACTCCAGGCACGCACCACCACACCCCGCTAATTATTCTATTTATTGTAGAGATGGGATCTTGCTGTTGCTCAGGCTGGTCTTGAACTCCTGGCATCAAGCAATCCTCCCGCCTCGGCCTCCCAGAGTGCTAGGATTACAGGTGTGAGCCACTGCACCTAGTCAGTCTCTTCTTCTGATAAGGACACTAATCTCATCACGGGAGCTCCACCTTCATGACTTCATGTAAACCTAATTACTTCCCTAGGCCTCACCTCCACATACCATCACATTGGGGAGTAGAGTTTCAACATACGAATTTTGGGGGGACACAAACATTGCCCATAACAATGATTTTTTTAGTGCATGAGTGGTAACTCTGTGGGCTTGCGCAGGTGTTACCATCATATTCCAGTTTGAGGAAATGGGTTCTGGGAAGGGTTAAGCAACTTGCTCAGGTGTTTTGGACAAGCCAAGCCTCACAATGCCTGCCTGGTCACATCTCATTCAGCCAGAGAAGCAGGCTGCTCATGGCTACTCTGGAAGAGCCCTTATCCCACAAGCAATCAATCCTTATTGCACTATATTTAAGGCCTTACTTTAAAAGACTAGCTGGGACAGTCATATTAGCACTTGAGAATCCGAGTTAAGAAACAGAGAAAATGAGGAGCTGGTAGTGGAATTCCCAAACAAAAGCCTTTTGGTGGAGTGTAGGCTGCAGTTACAATGGGGCATGCAGAAAAATTGGGAAAGAAACCCTCGGTGACTCCCAGCAGAGCCCCTGGTTCCCAAAGGCCTTCACATTCAGGTTTCTATTCCTGTGTGTATTTGTACAGTTGACGCCCTGTCCTGCCAGATCGCATGAGGTGAGTCTAGTGTTTGTTCCTTGCAACGAAAGATTTTAATGAACATTCCAGGGTGAACTCAGAGTTGAAACCCATGCCTTCTCCGAGTCCAGTGCTCTTTCCGCCATTTCAGGGCAAGGGACATTGTCTTTGTGCTGATTTTAGCAGGGGTCCATAAAAAAAAGGTGCATATTAAATGTATTTTAATGACAATGAAAAAAGCTATAATTGTGAATAAGAGTGGGAGGAAACAGCCAGTGAGGCAAACCAAATCCCTTCTCAATTTAAGCATGAACAGTAGGAGGGTCTTAAGAAACCCAAAATAGGCCCTTAAAAGAGTGCTTGTTGTGATTGTACAAGGCGTCCTCCTTGGACCCAAATCGGTGTGAGTGGCGGCTGCCCCCTCCCCCAGCCCCACCTGCCGTGGCGCCTGCCCCGCGGGGCACAGACGCAGACTCGGCCACACGGCACGTGGGCTTCTGCACCTCCAGCCTCAAGGCTGCCAGGGCGCAAAGCACGCCAAGATAATGGTTTCTATCCACGTGTGGCCTTTTGACACACAAGCTAATGAATATATTCCAGGTACAAATCGTTCTTTCCTATGAGCTGCTTCTGCAGGTCTCCTACGAGACAATTACTCGGTTCCACTTAACAGAGTGACTCAAAGACGGATCTGAGAGCTGGCTCATGTTGAAGCTGGCTGTTGTCCTGCCCTCTCCCAGGGTTTAACATTGTGTTGAAAAGTTAAAATTCAGAACGCCGAAGTCCTCGCATCCCACCCCACGCCCCTGCGTGCGGGGGCAGCAGACGCTGGCGCTGCCTTTAGTGAGCTGAATGGGCAGTTTCCTGACGCCCCAGCTGCGACAGTGGCCACCCTGAGGAGTTCGCTCACGCCCTCGCTTCTCTGAAAAGGTACTTGTACTTGACGGTTACCCACCAGGGGGTCACCTTTTGAAACCGACTGAAAACAGCTTATCTTATAATCAACATTTCCCAGAAACCACTCACAAGCCACAGGCTATGAAAAGCAACACATTTTGACAAACTGCATTCAATGGACATTATTGTTCAAAGTTTGCAGAGCTGAAGGCCAGCTGTTTTGAGTATTTTCAGATTTGATTTTCCAGAGGAATGCTTTTTAAAGCTGCGAATACCTGAAAGCACTGATAAAAGGCAAGAGATGTCCTATTTGAGCTGGAATTTCAGGGACAGAGGGGCCCCAATCTTAAAAATTTCACTTTTAATCTAAGCTTGAAAAATCACTGAACTATGGAGGAGATGACAATTAAGACCCAACCATAAATCAAAAACTTCCAAGGCATGGCTGTCATTTTGCTTAGACCGAACCACAAACTCTTTTGAAAAAGCATCTTGATAGATGAACAAATGTGAGTTTGGTGCTTAAGAGAGTATTGCCTTTTTTTCCAAGAAGCTTCTAGATGTAAAAACAGAATAACTCCAAGGAGGCATATAGTGTAATTGCATTTTCAGTTACTTTGATTACTGTGATGGTTTTTTCTGTTAATTTGGCCAGGCTATAATACTCAGTGACTTAATCAAACACAGATGTTGCTATGAAAGTATTTTGTAGATATGGTTAACATCTGTGTAGGGGTGGAAAGGGGCGATACCTTTCCTCACCCATTATAAGGGTCATGGCCGACACTTCCATAACAAAAGACAAGTTAAGAGAAAAGCATAACAAATGTATTTCATCCTAATTCCCTGTGACACAGGAACCTTCAGAATGAAGACCCCAAGACCCTGGGAAAACTCTACTTTTATGCGTAGACTTGATGAAGAATGGACAGCCGTGTAGAAATGGACAAAAAGGGTTTAATCTCATGGGAATAGATGAGGGGTAAACTTAGCAAGGCCTGTTCAGACTCCTCTAGGCCTCTCTGTGTAGCATGCCTTCCTTCTGGGTATGGGGCAGGACCCTTTCTGGAATGGAGGTCTTATTATCAAACAAGGTAGGTGAGAGAACTTTATGGCCCGTTTCTACACAGAAAGAGAGTTCACTAATATTTTTAGATTTTATGGCTGGCTTTGGGGAAAAGAGGTTCTGGTTTCTATGACCCACCTTGGGGAAGGGGATTCTAGTCTCTGTGGCTAACCTGGGGGAGAATAGGGGGGCCAGAGACAGGAGGGCAGGAGAAGGCCAGAGAGAAACTTTGCTTCTGAGGCTGTTTCAGAGGCCTTCGCTTTGAGGTGTCATTTTCTGAGCCCCAATACCTACAATCAGTTGACCTTAAGTAAAGGACCCTTGACAATGTGGGTGGGCCTAACCAAATCAGCTGAAGGCTTTAAGAGCAAAAACTGAGGTTTTCTGGAGAAGAAATTCTGCCTCAAGACTGCAACATCAACTCCTGGCTTACTATCCAGCCTGCTGGCCTGTCCTACAGATTTCAGACTCATCAGCCCTCACAATTGCATGAGCCAATTCTTTAAAATAAATCTTTTAAAAAATACATATCCTATTCATAGCTTTTAATATATATTAAAAATAAATATTAAAATATATATGTTAAAAAAAATATATATATATCTCCTATTGGTTCTGTTTCTATGGAAAACTCTGACCAGTATGATTATATTTATATGTCAGAGTAATAGCTAAAGTTTTTAAGCTGGAGATTCAGAAACACTCAGTCTCAATGGCCTACTTTCAGCCCCTCTGTGAGTTTGTATTAAGCAAATTGACAACATTCTTTTATTTTTTTGAGATAGAGTCTTGCTTTGTTTGTCACCCCAGGTAGAGTGCAGTGGCATCATCATAGCTCACTGCAACCTCAAACTCTTGGGCTTGCTCTTTTGCTACGACAAGGGGTCCAGTCGTGTCATCTGTGGTGTATGTTATCTTGCTCTGTAAACCTTTATCTTGCTCTTGCTCTATAATCCTATCTTGTTCCCCCTCAATACACATCACCTCATGCTTGTCTTAAAACAAAACAAAACACAACAACAACAAAAAAACCAAACTCCCCCCTCCCCCCCAGATTTCTGGGCTCAAACAATCCTCCTGCCTCAGCCTCCCAACTACCCAGGACTATAGGCCCATGTCACGTCTGGCTAATTTTTCTATTTTTGGTAGAGAGGAGGCCTCACTTTTGCTCAGGCTGGTCTCCAACTCCTGACCTTAAGCGATCCTCCCACCTAAGCCTCCCAGAGTGCTGGGATTACAGGCATGAGCCACTGTGCCCAGCCTGACAACATTCTTAATTTCAACCCAAATGCCATGAAGTGCTGTACAGGTGGGAAGTGAGAAATATGTTTGGGTTGTCAGGCTGCCTCAGGGTGTGACAGGAGAACACTGTGATAGGAACCATTGGTGAGCATTCACCAAGTGAGGCCACAGGGTTCAGGTTTCCCTCTCACTCACATCCTGGAACAAAGACCTTCCAGCCCCGTACATTTTGAGGACAGAATGTGAAGTCTATGTTACTAATGGGCTATTGGGCAATGACAGGCTTCCTAGTCTAGATGAAAAGGACAAACATTAATAGTATATGACACAACAGAAGAACATTTTTTACCAAATATAATGACATAGGCAATAAAAATATAGGTTATATAGAACTGAAATCCAAGCCCAATATGTAATGTTATAAAAAACTCTACATGATAAAATTATTTCCATATGTCAAGCATGGCGGTACTCATTCCATTCTTTACAAGAGAGAGAATTCAACGTCTAGTCTCTGCCCATGATTGAGATGATTGAGTCACTTTCCTAAAATATGGAATTCTTTCCTAAGAAGACTTGAACTCGTATTTCTCACAACCATTAAAGAATAATTAGCATTAACTCCTTTGAGTTTTCTGGTTGCACACACTTCAAGGACGCTCCCTAGAAGTAAGATGTATTTTCAAACCATCTGCCCAAATCTCTTAATCCTAGAACAAAGAAGAAATTGAAAACTGCGAGGAAGCAGGCGTAGGGTTGTGAGCCTGGTATCTGTCTCTTTGCCTTTGTGCGTGTGGCAGAGCCTGGCTAGCTGTTCACCACACCTGTTCCTCTTCTTCCGGGTTCACAGCTAGACAACATACAATTCCCTTGCAATTGGTGTGGTGATGTGAGAAGTTTTGGCCCAGTGAATGTGGGTAAAAGTGGTGTGTGCCACTTTTTGGCCTGCTTTTCCTGCTATAAACCTCCCACTTATGGTCTTCCATGCACTTTCCTTTTTGGTAACAACCTTAGAAATCTCTTCTTGAAGATAAAAGCCACAAAATGGAAGGAGGAGCCTGGATCCCTGAGTCACCACCCAGAGGGCTCCTGCTAATCAGAAACACCTGTGTTGGACTTCATAGGAGCAAGAAATAAACTTCTATTGTGTTAAGTCATTGAGATTTGGGGTTTATCTGCTGAGGCTGCTAACAGGCCTTGACCAACACAGTGGGCAAACAGCATTGCTTTTCACTTTTAATGTACTGTAGGGAAAGTGCATATCAAGTTTTTTTAATCTGTTCTTTGGGAATATAATTTATAGCAATGTGGCTAATATAATGAAATGCCAGATCAACTTCAAATATGGGTGTCACATAGAATTTATTATCATGAGATTGAGTATATGATGGCAATTAAATATGACATTTCAATTCTAGATTGTCCACAAGATTTTTCCCCTAAGCACTGTGTTAGTATGTTATGAGCCTTCATGTGTCACATGGTCTGAATATTTTTTATCAGATGGAGAGAGTGGAGTCGATGGTAATGTGGGAGGAAAGCAGATGCAAGATGGCTGGGGGACATGGGAAGCTGATTACTTCTTCTTTAGCTATTTTGCCTATGATTAGGGCACACAGGTACCATCTTACCACCTGGTACGCAGTAAGAGATAAGTTAGCATGACTGTCTACTCAGTTCTCATAGGATAAACCAACGCAAGAACACTTCATTGAAAGAGCTAAGTATTGATTGTTTTCTACTCAGGATTTTTTAAATTTTGAAAATAGTTCATTTGTATATTGTTTGTTTAAGACTTGAAGCTCATTCTCCTAAAGAATCAATGTTATACAGGTTATGAGGTGCCAAAGATGATACACAAAATTCTGTTTAAGTCATATTGTAATATATATTAACATGTCAATATCTATATCTATCTATCTCCAACATTTTTTTGATAGTACCTTGATTACCCAGTTATTCCAACATTTTTTAAATGCTAGATATCTTTTGGGGACCACAAAAGTAAATAAGATACATAGTTTCTGCCTTGAAACAACTGGCTATCTGGTAGGGTACATGAAGTAAACATTGCTAATTGTATTCTCTTATCCACCCTCCTTTTTTTCTTGCCAAGAGACCCTGTTTGTTGGGGTGGGGGCACATGCCAGCCACAGATGATGGGTCAAGATTGGTTTTAAGCCAGTGCTCATAAATTACGATGTGCATAAATTAGAATTAGACTTTCTGGGGGTGAAGCCTAACATTAAATGATCCCTCAGTGGTTCTATTGTGGCTAAGAACCACTAGTCTGACTGAGTCAGTCATGACAATCCTGTGTTCCATGTTCTTGGCTTGCCTTGCAGCTAGGAGTGGCCATGTGCCCAGGTCTAACTGCTGAACTATGAGGGGACAGTCTGCTAGGGGAAGGAGGATTTGGGGCAAATTTCGCTTTCTGGATGAAAGGAAAATACATGCCTGACACTGCTCTTTTTCTCTCTTCTTCTTACTGTGAACATGGGCTTGATTGCTGGAGCAGGAGCTGCCATCTTATAACCTTGAGGGGAAAACCAAGAGAATCACCAAGAGAGTCAGCAAAACCCCAGCTGGGTAGATTTTCTGGTACTTGCAGCTGAAAACATTCCTAATTAATAAAAGAGAGGAGATGAGAATAACCAACAGCTGTAAGGCAAAACAGTATTTAAAGGGCCGAAACAAAGCTTGGTAGTCCTGGGTGGTTCAGAGGATGGTGGGGAGGAAGGCTTCGTGAAAGAGGTACAATTTGGGATTTGGGTAGGGCTTTGAGGAACAGGTGGGTTTGGGCTGGAGGATGTGGGGAGGGAGGAATTACAGGCAGAGAGGACAGCATAAAGAAGGACATGGGAGTGGCCTTCTTAATGGTAGCTTGTTTATGTCAGTAGCAAAGCCTGGACAGTGGGTGGTGATGAAATTACTAAAGGCGTTTTCCACAACTTGTTGAGAATTGAATATTTTTCCTAACAAGATGTGGTCCAAAGCCTGGAAGAGGTGGTAGTCAGTTGGTGCAAGGTCTGGTAAATAAGGTGGATGACAGAGAATCTCCAAGTTCAGCTTCTATAGTTTGAGAGGTATTGTTTGTGGTTGAGCGTCTTTTTGCAAGAGGATTGGCCTGTCTCTGTTGACCAGTCTCAGCTGCTTAATCACAAGCATCCTCATCATTTCATCAAATTAGTTGCAGTAGACATCCTCTGTAATCAATTGACCAGGTTCCATAAAGCTGTAGTGGCTAATACCAGCACTTGGACCATCAAACAGACACCATTAGCTTTTTTTGATGAATATATGCTTTTGCACTGTGTTTCAACACTTCATCTTTATCCAACCATTGTGCAGAATGCTTGCAATTGTCAAAAGAAATCTATTTTCATCACACATAACAATACAGTGTAGAAATGGTTCACCTCTATGTCTTGACAACAAAGAAAGGCAAACTTTGAGATGATTTCTCTTCTGATGCTCTTTTGATTCATGCAGAACCCATCTATCCAGCTTCTTTACCTTGCTGATTTGTTTCAAATTGTTCAATATTGTTGGAATAGTAATGTCAAACCTTGCTGCCAATTCACACGTAGGTTGAGATGGATTTGCTTCCACTACAGCTTTCAGCTCATTATTATCCACCTTGATCCCCGGTAGCCCACGTGGCTCATTTTCAAGATTAAAATCACCAGAACAGAACTTCTCAAACCATTGACATACTGTGAGTTCATTAGCCACATCCTTCCCAAACACTTAAATTTCGAGCTGTCTGCGCAGCACTGGTTCCACGATGGAACTCATATTCGAAAATAACATGAATTTTTGATTTATTCATGGTTTCACAATTGCTCTAAAAAAAACTTTTAAAGATAATCACAAGCCAAACTGTGTGTTTGAAAGAATAAGGATGTACCTTCACAATAAAAATTTAAAAAGTGTCAAAGTGCAATATCAGAGATATGAACTATCAAACTTAATACTTAAGGAAATCAGACATTTCATACTTAATAACCTAATATATAACGAGGGACTTTCCAATGGGGGATAGACCAAATAAGGTAACTAAATAGTCATAATTAGGCATAATTTTCTTTGCCTTGCTTCCAAGTTCACCCTATGAATTCAAGTCTTCCCCTTGCATTCCCTTGGCAGAGCCCTGAACTACTTTTGGTTTGGAGCTGCCCAATTCATAAATTGCTTTTTGCTTAAATAAACTTTTAAAAAAATTTAATTAAATTTTATTTAAATTTAAAATTTAATTAAAATTAAATTAAAATTTAATGTGGCTTAGCTTATTTTTTTAATGCTTAGTAATGAAAAGGAACAAAGCAACATGAAACATGAATGAAACTCAAATAAATTATGCTGAGTGAAATCCAGACCAAAAAGAGTACATCCTATGTGGTGCTATTTATATGAAGTTTAGGAACAGACAAAACTAATCTATAATGAGAAAAACAAAAAAGAAAAACAGAATAGGGGTTGCCTCTGGGGGATGGGAGTGGGAATTGACTGGGAAGGGGTACGAGGCAGTTTTCTGGGGTTATAGAGGTTTGGGTTACAGAGAGGTGTATGCTTTTGTCAAAAACTGTAGAATGCTGAAATCTGCATTTCATTATGTAACTTTTACCAAAAAAAAATTAAATAGTGAGCTATAGTTAATGATAGGGAAGCTGAAGAATTTAGGCATGAGGCATACTGATACCTATAACTTACTTTGAAATGCATCCAAATATAAGATGGATGGATGGATGGCTAAATAAGTAATAAAGCAGAGATGGCAAAGTGTTAATAATAGAATCTAGGTGATGGGTACATGGGTGCTTACCGTACAGTTCTTTCAACTTTTCTGTGTGCTTGAAATATTCATAAATAAAATGCAGGGGGGAAATCCCTAGTTTAGGTTTTGCTAATTCACCTATTAAGAGCAAAGAGGACTGTTGCTGAGAAACCAAACTGCAAGCAACACGAAGCAACCGGAACCCTCCTAAATCCTTGTTTTTGGCCCTTTGAATTGGACCATGACCAGGGGCCGAGAGGGGCAGTCTAGTTCAGGATCCCTTTCCCAAATGATTTTAGCTTGTAGGTGCTATAGAAAATCTCTTCTCCCTCCAGTTTTTGCTAACTTCCAGCATGATCAAGTCTTCTCCTCGTAGATTAAGTTCTGTTCCTTTAGGGTTTGTTTGTCTTTTGTATTTCCTGTGGCTCCAGGCAAAAGTAGAGGCCACCTAAGATTTGTCTTCCAATAATTAAATTTCACATTTGATTACTGACTACAGGTTATTTGAAATACCACACACCAATGTGTTTTATTCTTTTTTGTTCCAAGAAAGAAGTTTAACAGAAGTGTCAATGTATTGACAGAGAAACTTTCTGGTACATGAGGTCTCCCGGGAAACAGCAAGCCCAGGAGCAGACCATTAGAAATGGTTACTAATGTAATTTCCCCTTCGTCACAGAACAGCAGAACTTCATGTGGTTTGTAGGCCTTCTTTCCTGTTTGGCCAGACCCTCCATCCCCTTTGTAATATTATCTTTTCATTATAGAGTCTCTAATTCTATTTCTGGAATTCACTCAATTATATCTTTTTTTCCCCTAGCTGGAACATCCTTAATCACAAGGTTCAATCTTTCAAAGACAATTATTTTTCTGGATCTTTTTAGCAGCAGGCTGTCATGTTGGTTAATTAGGTCATTTGCTTTACAATTTTTAGTTTATTAACTACCTGTATAAGAAAAGCATCTTGGGCCAGGTGCACTGGCTCATGACTGTAATCCCAGCACTTTGGGAGGCTGAGGTGAGAGGATCGATTGAAGCCAGGAGTTTTGAGACCAGCCTGTGCAACACCATGTCTCTACAAAAAATATAAAAAATTGCTGGGCATGGTGGTGCATGCCTGC
>VBSM01002608.1:24682605-24694600 GCA_008086735.1 Cheirogaleus medius
AAAAAAAAAAAAAAGGGATAAATAAAATGTGGTATATCCATACAATGGAATACTTTTTGGTAACAGAAAGGAATTAAGATAGATATTACAAGGTGGATAAACCCCGTAAACATTGTGCTGAGTGAAAGAAGCCAATTTCAAGAAAGACCATATTATATGATTGTGTTACTCTGCAAAGAGTTCTGATTGAAAGCAGTAAGATTTAGAAAGATATTTAATATGAAGGAGATTCACACAGTAATCTATACTTGTTAGTAGTGAAGAGAAAAATAAGAAATGAAGGAGAGCAGAGATCAATATTCACGTAAGAGGAGAATCAGCAATCTAAGCAGAAGAGAAAATATATAAGGTATGACAAAGTAAAACAACTTAGTTTTACATAAATATATATGAAATTACTAAGTGTGATTTTTCTAAGTAGTCACCCTTTGAGCCTAAGCAAATGCCTGTACTGTTTATATTAATAATTCTGATAATTTTCAGTTTTCTTTAGAGTTAAGAGTCCAAGAAAATCAGTCACTCCACTTGATGAAAGACTATTACTTTAAAATTTGGCCATCCATTTATTCAGACTTGGCTCTGAATGTTCCTTTAGGAGGCCTTTCAAAAACAAACCCACACTCAAAGAATAATGATTAGATAAAACTGAGAATATCTGCAAGAATGTGCTAAAAGCTGGTATAAAATTATTGATATAATTAAACAATGTCACTCTTTTCAGAACCCTCTTGCACTTGTTCTGACCCCTGCTGGCCTCCTCCTTGCTCACAATGCCCCTAGTGGCTGTCAGTCTCAGGGAATAGGCCAAGACTGTTCTTGCCCTCTGCACTAGATATCTTTTTTTTAAAGACAGAGTCTCACTCTGTTGCCCAGGCTAGAGTGCCACGGCATCAGCCTAGCTCACAGCGACCTCCAACTCCTGGGCTCAAGCAATCCTCCTGCCTCAGCCTCCCGAGTAGCTGGGACTATAGGCATGCACCACCATGTCCAGCCAATTTTTTTTTTTAATATATATATTTTTAGTTGTCCAGCTAATTTCTATTTTTAGTAGAGACAGGGTCTCGCTCTTGCTCAGGCTGGTCTTGAACTCCTGAGCTCAAATGATCCTCCCACCTTGGCCTTGCACTAGCTATTTTTGATTCCTAGAATGCACTTCTTGCTCTTTGCATGGCTGGCTTCTTGCTATTTAGATTGTAGCAAAGGCATCACTCTTCAGAAAAGACTTCTCAGACTACACAGTATCGACCACATCACAATGTTTCAGTTTGCCACACACACTTTTGATGTCTACCTGTCATTTGCCACCTTTTCCCCTACTAGACAGAATGTAATCTTCTGGGAAGTACCAATAGCAGCTGGCTGGCCTGGTAAACACGTTTCCTCAGTGCTTAGCACTGCATCTGACTCTCCTAGAATGAAGGGATGACTACTCATATAGATTTCAGCAAAACCATTAAAACATGAATATTTCCAAGTCTACTGAAGCAGATTTCCAAAAAAAATTTCTATAGGATTTGTCTACAAAACATACTGCTACTCTGAGTTCAATCTAAAAAGACATGTTATTTTCTGTAATTTGTAAGCAGGAAATCCAAAAGAGCTTCAGACTAACAACATTATACTTACTCTGAGAGAAGTTTATATTTCTTCAAATCAATTTCTGGAAAAAATGTGTCACTTTCAAAGTCCTGCATGATCCTTGTCACAAACAGTTTAAGATGGCCTGGTTGATTCATGGCTTCCTTTGAAAGAAAAAAATAAAAACACCATCAATTTCCTTAATCTGTGTCAAAAGATACAGAAACTCTGAGATTCTTGTTTAATTAAGTTTATACCATGTATTAAAGACATGCTTGTTACTATTAAAGCATGCCATTTAAATATCCTGTTCTTTATTATGAAGCCCTGCTAAATGTGCCTTAGTTATGTTGTGAATGGTACTAATCATTATAAATAATTATGAGACTGAGTTTAAATGTATTATGACCTCTAGTTTGCTTGTAAGAAATTAAAGCATTCAGTTTTGTTGTTTTCTTTTGGCTGTTGTTTTAAAAGTTAAGAACCCCAAATTATCTAATTTATTTATTTTTTGAGATAGAGTCTCACTCTGTTGTCCCATGTAGAGTGCAGTGGCATCATTATAGGTCACTGCAACCTTCAACACCTGGGCTCAAGCAATCCTCCTACCTCAACCTCCAAGTAGCTGAGACCATAGCCTCTTGCCACCACGCCTGCCTAATTTTTTCTATTTTTGGTAGTGATGGAGTCTTGCTCTTGCTCAGCCTGTTCTCGAATTCCTGAGCTCAAGCGATCCTCCCACCTTGGCCTCTGAGAGTGCTAGGATTACAGGAGTGAGCCACCTTGCCCAGCCAAGAACTCCAAATTATCTAGTTGTTCCCCACAGAAAAATCTACGTATGTATACATCAATAAGACAGTACAATTTCACTTAACAATTGAAAACCCAAAGGACATATTTAGTACATGTACATAAAATTTAATAATGCTTCTATTTCTTAGGAGATAATTACAATGCTAGTAGGAAGGTAATTTATTCTGTCTCTTGTTGCTAACAATTGTATTTGGCCGTATATTGTAAATGACTTTACTAATTACTGCCTCTAGTACTGTTGATAGTTTCTATAGAAAAAACTGCCCTGGAGTTAATGTCTTAAAATTCTCATAAAAAGTATGAGTCCTAATTGCAGTTTCAAGAAAGCAGTAACTCTTCATCTTCAAATAGCTTATAGGGAAAAGAAAAAATATAGCTACAAATACACATATATATAAAATTCCAAGTATTTGTTATCCTTAGAGTTCCAAATAAGGGCATAGAACAAATTTACTTTTCATTTTGAATACTTTATCTTATATCAAATCATTTATTATCTCTGCCACAAACATTCTACCAATTCTTACTGTACCAAAAATTAGAAAAACTAAATAGAGCAGCCCCCTGTTACCTGCAGTTTAACTTTCCACAGATTTGGTTACCTGCAGTCAATTACAGTCTGAAAATGTTAAATGGAAAATTCTAGAAATAAATAATTCATAAGACTTAAACTGCACATTGTCTTGAGTAGTGTGATGAAATCTGGAGCCATTCTCCTCGATCCTGTGTAGGACGTTAATCATGTTTTTGTCCAGAGTATTCACAATGTCTATGCTACTTGCCTCCCTTGGTCACTTAGGAGCCATCTGGGTTATTACACTGACTGTGGCAGTAACGCAATTCAAGGAGTCTTATTTTACTTAACAATGGCCCCAAAGCGCAAGAGTACAGATGCTGTCATATGGCTATAATTGTTCTCTTTTATTATTGTTGTTAATCTCTTACTGTGCCTAATTCATAAATACAACTTTATTATAGTTATGTATGTATATAAAAAAATTTTACATACATATATAGGGTTCAGTACTATCCACAGTTTCAAGCATCCACTGTGAGTTGAGAAATGTATCCCCCAAGAATAAGGGGGACTACCTACAGCAGCATTTGAAGTTTAGTATCAATGTTGATGATACAAGATAAACTTTCTCAAAAGGGCCAGATGGCAAATATTTTAGGCTTTGAGGGCCAAAAGTAGCCATAGACAATACTAAACACATGGGTGTGGCTGGGTTCCAATGAAACTTCACTTACAAAAATGAGTTGGTAGGCCTAATTTGGCCCATAGGAAGATAAGCCTGAATGACCTACAAGCTATAAATATATCATTTGAAGGTTCTACTTCCTTAGCATTTATCTATATACAGATTTACCAAACACATTTAAGTACTTACATTGTTTAAAGAATACATTTTCAAGTCAATATGGTATCGAATCATCCAAAATGTGATAGGTACTGAAGAAAATAAAGAAATAACTTGTTTTCTTAGAAGAAATTCATATTTGGATGAAAAGATCAAAGAAAAATGTCCATTTCCCCCATTACAAATGGGGAAAATAAGAGGTTGTAGAGACAGGAAGCTAAGAAATAGTTTTTATAATCCCATCTAGGGTCCTGCATATCTCTTCTTTCTAAAGTAATTTTAGTGCATATATGTTACCACTACCTCTACCAAAGAGTAGAAACTGATTTTTCTTCCTTTTCATAAATGCTAATCTTTCATTAGTGTTTTAAAAGAGTCAAAGAATTCTATTTATTATCCTCAAAATTTTTTAAAGCTGGCAGTCATTTGGTATTAAAAAAGTTCTCTTTTACATACCATTTTTCCTTATGTTACAAAATCATGCAATCCTTCCCCTATGCCCTCACATTATATGAAAATGACAAAAAGTTTTCTGCTTTTAACAAATTCATATACATCTAGTTAGTGTCCATCAATTGAGAACCCATTCCCTTCCTCAGTAAGAGATTTATTTACCCTGGAAGAAAAAGGATAACTCAGTGTATCTAGGGCAAATCCAGGGAGCAGAAAATAGTACAGTGCAAGTACCACTCTCAGGGAAGGATTGAGAATGGATTTCAAACTGGAAATATCAACTATTTAATTTGAAAATTGACTGGTATATGGGGAGATGTTAGTCAAAGGATATGAAATTTGTTAGATAGGAGTAAGTTCAAAAGATCTATTGTACAACACGGTGACTATAGTTAATAACAATGTATTGTATTCTTAAAAAATTGCTGAGAGATTTTAACTGTTATCACCACAAAGAATAAGTGAGGTAATGCAAATGTTAATTAGCTTGATTTAGCCATTCTACAATGTATACATTTCAAAAGATGTTGTACAACAAATATATATAATTATTTGTCAATTAAAAAAATAAAAAAATAGACTGGTACAGAGTAAGACATTTACTTTTGTGTTTTTACTTAGTTTGTATGATAGTATCAAACAATGAATAATTTAAATTGACAACATGTCTGATTTACAGTAGGGATAATAGGCTGCTTCCTATGCCCATGGCTTAATTTATTTCAGGTTCAGACAATGGGTTATGTCCTGTCTCCTCCATCCCCCTTTAAATGGCAGGGAAGCTGAAACAAAGTAGGGTAGAACATTTCTTTACATTTACAGGTAACTTTACTTACCTTATAAACAGAACTGCCTCCCACTATCCAAACCATGTCTACTTTATTTGCTAATTCTGGTTGCTCAATAAGTTTTAAGGCATCATTCAGACTTTTAGCAACAAAATGAGCTCCTTGTGGAGGTTCCCTGAGGTTAAAAAAAAAAAAAAAATAATTACACAGTTTTTGTAAAACCCATCCATATTATTCAAATAATCTGGATAGAAAACTGTGATTATAAAACTAAGATCATCATAAATATGAATCTTTTCAACAAAAAGCACTTAACATCAGTTTGGCTGATGACCAGTAATTCAACCTACATTTGTGCATCTATGGTTCACAATGAATCAAAAAACAAAACCATATGTGATACCTTGTGATAGTTCTGGTAGAAGACAGAACAGTAGCTGTCTCTGGAGGGGTGGGATAAATATTACCTGGGACAGAGCATGAGGGAAATTTCTGGGGGTGAAGGTAATATTCTGTATCTTTAACAGGGCTTGGGTTACACAGGTGTGTGTATTTGTGAGAACTTAGCAAATGTACACTTAAGACTTGTGCATCTCATTATGTCATATTTACTTCAAAAGAAATAACTGTAAAGAAACGTTGAATTCTAGTTAATGATATGAATGGTGAAGTATTAGGGGGAAGTATACTAACATCTGCGATTTATTTTGAAATGCATAAACAAATAAGATGGATGGCTGGATATGTGATGAAGCCAGTACAGTAAAATCTTTCTGGTAGAATCTAGGTGGTGGGTATATGACTGTTTACTGTAAAGTTTTTTCTGTATGTTTGAAAATTTTCATGATAAAATATTAGAAAAATGCCTGAATGACTGCAGAAAAGTTTGGAACGATACCCAGAGTGTTAATACGTGGTTACCTTTGGAAGTGGGGAGAGGATTTTTACATTTCGAACAATCCAGAAATGGGTGAAATATTTAAAAACGAGCTTGTTATTAGTTATGCAGTTAAAAATCCAAAAGGGAAAAAATTATTTCAATGTTTACACTGACTAGCTCAATCTCTCCCAACCTCCAAAACTGTTGTTTTTTTTGGGGGGGGGAGGGGAGGGGTTGCTGATCCCTTTATAAATGAGGAAACATGTAGAACTAGGCTTTCACAGTAATTACATGTAGAACAGAAATTATAATTCAATATCAAGTTCTTAGTCTGGTGCTTTAAAAAGATTATATAATTGCCTTTAAACCAGTAGTTATAACAATGATTAATCAAGAATTAATGTGGACTATTCAGTCTCTTGGTTCCCTCCTCCCTCTCCTTCTTTTATATACTTTACTTATTTCACTCTTTGTAATTTTTATAAGTGTCAGGCTAGAGCAAAGAATATATTTTGTTTCAGGCTGGAAAAAGACATGGAGGCCAGGGAGAAGTTAAATGAGCCAAGGTATCTTCTAAGCCTAAGGTATCAGGGCAGTTGCAGGTTGGACTGGGCTTTGTTCTTGGAGAGAATTGAATCTAGAAGATATGAAGATTTGGAGTTGGAGGAAAAGACAGCCTAGTTAACAAAGTCTACAATGATCAAAACAGAGTTATGGCAGTTTTAGCAATTGTGGATGTTAAAGTCAGAATTGAGGACTGGAGACAGAATAGAATGGAAAATGGCGATTTAGGAACTGACATGTGAGGAAAATTGGAAGAAGTATCCTAGAAGTTGGTGGATAACAGCAGTGTGACTTAGAAAGTGGTATAAACAGTTTGTGTGGACTTTAAAGAAAGAGGGCAATAATTTTTAAATATTGTGGAACAGTGTCTTGAAAATGGCTCATAGGATTAGGTAAAGACCGCTTTCTTGCCCTTTTGCAGTGAGTCTGGAAAAGAAAACAAAGAAAAGGTTAAAGATTTGTTTCAGAGTTAAGTTACAGCAAAGAATGGCATGGAAGAAATGCTTCTGCAGAGTGTTATTTAGTAGTTTAGAAATAAGTTTCACAGGAAACACTGAACCTTGATCTGAATAAAAAAGAATGAGCAAAAATTTGAGCTAATGTTTGAGTTCATCAGTCCCTTCACAGCACAAATCCTAGAAATTAGTACAGTGAATAGGTTGGGCGCAGTGGCTCACGCCTGTAATCCTAGCATTTTGAGAGACCGAGGCAGGAGGATGGCTTGAGGTCAGGAGTTCAAAACCAGCCAAAGCCAGAGTGAGACCCCCCATCTCTGCAAAAAATAGAAAAAAAACTAGCTCGGTGTGGTGGTCCGTGCCTGTAGTCCCAGCTATTTGGAAGGCTGAGTGAGGTAGGAGGCTTGAGCCCAGGAGTTTACAGTTGCAGTGAGCTATGATGATGCCACTGCACTCTAGCCTGGGTGACAGAGACAGAGTAAGACCTTGAGCTAGGTGTGACCTAGTGCTGCTGGGATTGGGGAGAGAGAGGGATGTGCATTTTCTACCTGCTGGCCCGGGATGTGGCCATGGAGGACGCCCCTATCCTCTACAGTGGCAAGGCCTCAGCATGGCTGCTACCACCCCTCATCCAAGTACTCTGCCTTGTTCTGCCCACCATGGCTGGTGCCTGCTCTCACCACTGGGAGGCCTGAGCGCAAGCCCATCGAGTACAGCTTCACCCCTCACTCCTGAGATGGAGCACACAGCCCAAGATCCTGGGGATTGCTCAATCCAATCCAACACCTTGGGCACCTAAGCACTCTGCCCAGGGGGCTGATGTTGGGACTAAACTCCTGGCTGCTACCACCTCAGCTGGAACCTACCTGCAAGCACCATATGTGGATCTGGAGAATGGCCCACTCAGCCCATCGCAGACAATGCCAACATTGATGTATACCACTTGGGACACGATAATTGGCCCGCCACTGCTACTGCCTATGCTATGCCAGCTGCCCAGGGCCCTGAGAAACTGCCCACATAGGTGAGTGTGTACATCACCCTGGGGCACAGAGATAGGCATGCTCACTCAGCCCAACGCTGCCAGCACGAGGGCCTGCTGAAGATTGGGCCACCTGGCATCCCAGTCCCCAGCACAAGTTTACCAGGCCTCCAATAAGAACCGCACATTAACCCACTGAGGAGGTCACATATACTACTAATGTTTTTTTATAGCTAAACAAATCATACAGAGACTACTGTACACACCCAGAATCAAAGCCAAAGTATCCTACCCAACCAACACCATACAAACATTGTCAGGAAAAAGCCCTTCCCTAGGAAAGTAAATTTAAAAATAAGAAGTGATTATTATTTCAGATGTGCAGATATCAATGTAAGGACGCAGGAAGCATGAAAAAGCAAGGAAATATGACATCTCCAAAGGAACACAATAATTTTCTAGCAATAAATCTTAATTGAAAGAAATTTTCAAGATCTAAGATAATTCAAAATATTGATTTTAATGAAGCTCAGTGATGTACGAAAGAATTCTGAAAAATACAAAGAAATCAGAAAAATAATTTAGGACATGAATGAGAAGTTTACTAAAGAGATAGATATTTTTAAAAAAGAACCAAAAAATTTTGGAACTGAAGAATTCACTGAAGGAAATACAAAATACATTTGAAAGCTTCAAGAGTAGACTAGACTAGGTCAGGCAGAAGAAAGAATCTTAGAACTTGAAGACAGGTGTTTTGAAATAATCCAGTTAGACAAAAATAAAAAGAATTTAAAAGAGTAAGCAAAGCCTTCGTGACACCTGGGACAATGGAATAGAGAAAGAATTAGAAAACCTATTTAACAAATATATGAAAACTTCAAGTTTAGCAAGAGACTTAGACATTCACCAACATGACAGGAACAAAGCCTCACCTTGACCATACATGGATTAAATTCTCCACTTAAAAGATATAAAGTGGTAGAATGGATGAAACAACACAATCCAACTGTATGCCGCTTACAAGAAACTTATCTTACCAGTAAAGACACATATAGACTGAAAGTAAAGGGATGGAAAAAGATGTTCCATGCAAATGTAAGCCAAAAGTGAACAGGACTTAGATAAAACAGACAAAGAAGAGCAAAAACCAAAATCAAAACAAACAAATAAAAAGCAAGACAAAGAAGGTCGTTATACAATGATAAAGGGATCAATCTAGCAAGAGGATATAACAATTCTAAATATATATGTACCTAACACTGGAGCACCCAGATTCATAAAGCAAGTATTACTAGATCTAAAGAAAGAGACAGACTGCAATACAATGACAGTGGTGGACTTCAATATCTTACTCTCAGCTGGAAGTCCTAGCCAGAGCAATCAGGCAAGAGAAAGAAAGGGCATCTACATCTGAAAAGAGGAGGCTGAACTATCCCCCTCGGCTGATGGTATGATCTTATATCTAGAAAACTCTAAAGACCCCACCAAAAGATTCCTGGAATTGATAAATAAATTCAGTAAAATTTCAGGCTACAAAATTAATGTACACAAGTCAGTAGAATTTCTATACAGTAATAGCAGTAAAGCTGAGGGTCAAATCAAGAACTCAATACCATTTACAATGGCTGCAAAAATAAATAAAATACCTAAGAACATACTTAACCAAGGAGATAAAACATCTCTATAAGAACTATAAAACACTGATGAAAGAAATCAGATGACACAAACAAAAGGAAAAATATCACATGCTTATGGATTAGAAGAATCAACACTGTTAAAATGTCCATACTGCCGAAAGTGATTTACAGATTTAACATAATTCCCTTTAAAATACCAATGTCATTTATCACAGTTCTAGAAAAAATAATCCTAAACTGCATATGGAACAAAAAGAGCCCAAATAGCCAAAGCAATCCTGGGCAAAAAGAACAAAGCTGGAGGCATCACATTACCTCACTTTAAGTTATATTACAAGGCTATAGAAACCAAAACAGCATGTTACTGGTATAAAGGTAGACACTTTAGGCCAGTGGAACAGAATAGAAAACCCAGAAATAAAGCCACATATTCACAGTTAACTGATCTTGGACAAAGCTGACAAGAACTTACATTGGGAAAAGGATGCCCTATTCAATAAATGGTGCTGGGAAAATTGGATAGCCACAGGAATAGAAATGAAACTTGACTCCTACCTCTCACCATATATAAAAATCAACTCAAAATGCATTAAAGACTTAAACATAAGACCTGAAACTATAAATAATACTGGAACATAACCTAAGGAAAACTCTTTAGAGCATTGGTGCAGGCAAAGATTTTTATGGCTTAGCCGCAAAAGCTCACATAACAAAATTAATCTGAAAACCTTCTGTATATCAAAAGAAATAATCAACAAAGTAAAGAGATAATCTGTAGAATGGGAAAAATTACTGCAGGCTACTCATCCAATAATGGTATAATAACCAGAATGTACAAGGAACTCAAACAACAGGGGAAAAACTAACAATCCCATTAAAAAGCGGGCAAAGGACATAAATAGACATTTCTCAAAGGATGACATATAAATGGCCAAGTGGTATGTGAAAAAATACTCAATATCACTAATCAAAGAAATGTAAATCAAAACCACAATGAGATATTATCTCACCCCAATCAGAATGGCTATTAAAAACACAAAGAATAACAAGCATTGGTGACACTGCGGAGAAATGGGAGCTCTTATACACTGTTAGTGGGAATGTAAACTAGTACAGCCACTATGGAAAATCATATGGATACCCTAAAAAACTAACAATAGAATTAACATTTGATCTAGCAATCCTACTGGGTATTTACCCAAAGGAAAAGAAATCAGCATCAAAGGGATACCTGCAATCCCATGTTTAAAGCTGAACCATTCACAATAGCAAAGATATGGAATCAACCCGAGTGTTCATCAATGGATGAATAGATAAAGAAAACATGGTAAATACTTAGACTAGAATACTACTCAGCCATAGAAAACAATGAAATCCTGCATTTACAGCAACATGGATGGAATTAGAAATTATTATCTTAAGTGAAAGAAGCTAGACGCAAGACCAATATTGCATGTTCACATGTCCATGTGGGAGCTAAAAAATTTGATCACATGGAGGTAGAGTGGAAAAATAGGTAACAGAGACTGACACTGGGAAGAGTAAGTAGAAGGGAGGGGGACATATAGCATAAAAGGTACAAACACACAGTCAGATAGAAGGAATAAATCTAATGTTTGCTAGCAGAGTAGTGTGGCTATACTTAAAAATATATTGTCCTTGGGTGATGGATACATTAAATCCCCTGACTTAATCACAATGTATTATATACATGCAACAAAATTTCTCATGTACCCCATATATTTGCACAAATAAAAAAAAACCACACTCATGTTTCATGGGAGGTCAAAATATCAAAACAGGAGTTTGGAATAAGTTTCTCATGGGTGACTTTGAGCTATTCAAAACTTCTGTGGAGGAGGTAACTGTAGATGTGGTGGAAATAGCAAGAGAACTAGAATTAGAAGTGGAGCCTGAATATGTGATTGGATTGCTGCAATCTCATGATAAAATTTTAAGGGATGAGAAGCTGCTGCTTATGGATGAGCAAAGAAAGTGGTTTTTTGAGATGGAATCTACTCTTGAAGATGCTGTGGTCACCTTTGAAATGACAACAAAGGATTTAGAGTATCACATAAACTTAGTTGATAAAGCAGTGCGAAGGTTTGAGGCAACTGACTCCCATTTTGAAAGAAATTCTATTGTTGGTAAAATGCTATCAAATAGCATCGTATGCTACACAGACATCTTTGGTGAAAGGTAGAGTTAATTGATATGGCAAACTTCAGTGTTGTCTTAAAGAAATTGCCACAGCCACCCCAACCTTCAGCAACCACCAACTTGATCAATCAGCAACTATCAACATTGAGGCAAGATCCCCCACCAGCCAAAAGATTATGAATCCCTGAAGACTCAGATGATTGTTAACATTTTTAAACAATAAAGTATTTTTTCATTAAGGTATGCAGTATTTTTTTTTTAGACAAAATGCTATCGCACACCTATCAGACTATAGTATAAACATAAACTTTTTTTTTTTTTTTT
>VBSM01002608.1:24699653-24715767 GCA_008086735.1 Cheirogaleus medius
TTTAGTCACTTAATGCAGGTGGCAGATTGACTGCTTCAAAATCTTGTTGCCATCATTTATATTTCTTCCCTCAAGTGATTGTTTCTCTCCTGTCTTTGCTTTTTGGGGTGACCTACATTTTCATGAATTCACCAAAATTTTATTTTGCACCCATCATTTAGAGGGTATTTGGTGAAGGACTTAAGTAAGTAAGTTTTTTGGCAGGTTTCCTGCCAACAAAAAGCTCATAATCTTGTCGCATCTTTAGGGGTGCATAGCCCTTTAACAGTTAAATTACAATAACATTTTGAAAATGATAGTGTTCCTTTATTATCTGTCTTTTCTTTCTAATTGTGCCTTTGCTAAGTAGATAGTTATGTTTTAGATGTATTTTATTTATCATATGTAAGTAGGGTTATTCAAGTTTTATAATTTGAGATAGCTGAAGGCTGACTGAGTAAAGAAAGGTAGCAAACTTGGTTTCAATTAGTTCTAAAAGGGCTTGAAGTACTGAGGCTGTGTGACCTCCAAGTCATCAGAGTCTCCATTTTCTCTTTGATGATGGTAAAAACAATTCACCCTTACACCTTTCCAGAGCTAAAAGTAGATGAGTCTGTGCGGGGTGGATGGCAAGGAACTTGCTGTCATTCAGATGTAAGGTTTAAATTATTTAACATACATCAAGCCTTCTCAGAATAGAGATAACACATCATTTTCTAAACTTTCTGATATAGGCTGCAAAAGTTGACAGAAGTAAAAAGAGACCACTGGAAAATGATGGGCCTGTTAAAAAGAAAGCAAAGAAAGTCCAAGAAAAGGAAGGAGGAAGTGATTTGGTAATGTCTGGCAAACCTGGTGAGTTCTGGGCAGTGATTTTTCCTTCTCACCAGTCATGGCTCTGATACTCTTGAATTCTCCAGGCAGTGAATGAGTACCCACTATTTTGAAAACCCTGTCATTGTTCTAGAACTTTTTGTAGTTCATTTATTCTTCCCAAGAACCCTTGTTGTCCTCCTTGTATGGAGGAAGAGGTGAGTGATACATGAAGAGAATTAAGAGTTACCACAGTTAAGTAAGTTAACCAAGGCCACACAGGACAGTGCATGTTTAAAGTTGTTGAAATAAGAGAACAGACTTGAAATGTTTTCAAATCAGATTACAGGTGGCACTCAGGAAGAAGGGAGAGGAGCACCCACTAGTTGGAAGCTGGGTGACTATTGCACCTCAGTTTTTAAAAAAAAATAGCAATTATTAAGATACAGTTCTCATAGCAGACAATTCACCCATTTAGCATGTACAATTCAATGGCTTTTAGTATATTCCCAGAGTTTTAGAATATTTTCATCACTCCAAAAAAGAAACCCTGTACTCATTAGCAGCCACCCCCCGTTTCCCTCAGCACTACCCATACCCTGGCAACTACTAATCTGCCTTCTATCTATGGATTTGCCTATTCTGGATGTTTCTTATACATGGAGTCATACAGCATGTGGCCTTTTTTATTGGTTTCTTTCACTTAGCATATTTTCAAGGTTCATCTATGTTGTAGCATGTATTAGTACTTAATTCCTTTTTAAAAAAAATTTAATTTCATTTTCTTATTGTGGTAGAATACCTGTAACATTTTTACCATCTTAATTGTTTTTAAGTGTACAGTTCAGTGGTATTTAGTACATTTATATTGTTGTACAACCATCACCATCATCCATCTCTAGAAATCATTTACTTTTATAATTTTGAAACTCTGTACCCATTAAACAGTAACTCCATATTGCTCCCTCCCGCCAGCCCCTGGCACCTACCATTTTACCTTCTGCCATTATCATTTTGACTACTCTAAAGTACATTCATTCCTTTTAATTCATGGATAATATTGTATAGATTCACCTCAGTTCTTAACTCTTCAATTTACAAGTTATTTTTTATACCTAGGATCATAGGGGAAGGAAAATATTTGTACTCACAAGCAAACTTACATTTTGAAAGTGATTTAAATATGTATTTTGAAAATAAAGGGAATAATGTGAAATCCTGATTGGAAAAGAGATTAAAAAATTTTTTTTTAGTATTTCATATAAGTGATGTTATAATAAACAAGGTAAAATATATATTGGAAAAGTCATATATTTAGAAGAAAGGGAGTCACAGTATTCCTTCATAGATTCTTAGCCTTTAGCATATATGACATCAAATTTTTTTTCGTTGTTTTTATTTTTTGTATTTTCTTAATTATAGAGGGTTGACTTCCCTAATATGCCTTTTTTTCTCTGGCTGCTCTTAAGATTTTCTCTTAATCATTGATCATCACACTTTTGATTTTGATGGACCTTAGTCTAGTTTGTATCTTTAAATTTTTATTTATTTATTTATTTATTTTTATCCTGTTTGGAGCTCATTTAAAGCTTCTTGCATCTGTAGGTATATAGTTCTTATCAAATTTGGAAAAATTTTTTGGTCATTATTAAATATTTTTTTCTGTATCCTCTCTTACCTCCTTCTGAGAGTTTATTACAGGGATGTTAGACTACTTGATATTATCCCTCAAATCACTGAAGCTCTTTTCATTTGTTTTCCAGTCTTATTGTTTCTTGTGCTTCATTTTGGATAGATTCTACTAATATGTCTTTAAGTTCAGTGATCTTTTCTCCTGTAGTGTCTATTCTGCTGTAAATCTCATTCAGTAAAATGTTCATTTTAGATATTATATATTTCATTTCTAGAAGTTCCATTTTTTTCAGTTTTCTGTATGAATTATATCTCTGTAAAACTGTTTACAGAAAAAAAAATCTTCCTTTTGATCCTTTTTTTGCCCACATTTTCTTTACATTATTGATTATATGGAGCACATTTAAAAATGTGTTTTCTTGTCCATATATGCTAATTCCATTATCTCTGTCATTTCTGGGCCTGCATCCCTTGACTGATTTTTCCTACTTTTTGCATATCTAGTAATTAATTGGTTGGATCATAGATATGTTGAATTCTGTGTTATCTCCTGCTGGATTTTGTATTTCTTTAAAGAGCGTCAGACTCTGTTCTGGCAAACAAGTTACATTCCTGTGGATCAGTTTGATCTTTTCAAGGATTGTTTTTAAACTTCAGTAGAAAAGGTCTATAGTAGCCTTTACTCTAGGGCTAGTTTAGCTCTATTCTTAAGGCTTGACCTTTCTGGAGTTGGAAAGGGATGCAATAGTAGCAGTAGCACACATTACAGGGTATTTCCACCATATAGAGACAATAGACATTAATAACATTAAGAACATAAATACAGTTGTGTGGCAGAAGTGATGTTTCAGTCAACGATTGGATCACATATATGACACTGGTCTCATAAGATTATATGTATTTTTACTATGCCTTTCCTATGTTTAGATATGTTCAGATGCACAAATATTAATATTTACTATTGTGTTACAGTTGCCTACAACATTCAGTATAGTAACATGCTGTACAGGTTTGTAGCCAAGGAGCAATGGGGTATACTATATAGCTCCTATAGCTTAGGTGTGTAGTAGGCTATACCATCAAGGTTTTTGTAAGTATACTCTGTGATGTTTGCACAATGATGAAATCGCCTAATGATGCATTTCTCAGAATGAAATCATAAAATGTAAAACTTTTAGGAAATGATGAAGTTTGATTATTTATTACTCAACTAGCAGCATCTACCAGCCACAAGAGTCTCTGATTACTTCAGTTTTAGATAGTGTTGAAGTTAAATAAAATACAGAGATGAATCTCTAAGTTTAAAACATATTATTTGGGAAGCAAGAATTGCGATTTGAGGCATACACATAGACTGGGTGGTCTTGGGTATAAGAACAAAGAGAAGAAGGTGGTAAAAGTAGGTTTTATAAAAAAGAGAAATTGTTATGTATTGTTTTGAAAGAAAGGTCATTGGCACTAATAAAGTATTGGGATCTGGTGAGTGACTGCAGTGGGTAAAACTAGTCTTAAGAGTCTTAGCAGCTGTTAGATAAAACTGGTTTCAGATTACAATGAGCAGTTTCAGTAGCCAGGCTTGCAGAGAATTAGATTTTTGGAGCAATGTTATGTGTTCAGAGTGTTTCTGCAGCCCCTACCCGACCCTGGCCTCTCTTAACTCTGTTTTACGTGGGTATTACAGGAATGGCCCACTTTATATGATCAATGTTCACAATACTCATTTTCACAAGTACAGCCCCAGAGTTTCACTCTACCACCATCCTGGGGAAGTTATTTTGTATCCATAGACAGGAAGTCCTTGTATAATATACCTACTTATAGTATACTTTTGAAGAGTGATTGAAGTATACATTTTGAAAATAGAAGAGTGATAGTAAACGAGGTGAACATATACATTTGAGAAAAGATTCAAATTTATGTTTTTAAAGATAAGAAAGTCACAGGAGACATGATAAAGTATACATCTGAAAAGAGGTTTAAATGTAAGTATGGAAAATTTTAAACTTTTAGGAATGAATGAACAAGACACAACTCTTGCTCTCAGAGTGTTTCTGCTTTAATAAGGAAGATAAGAGATGGTAAATGCATGCAGTCCCAGTTCCCTTATATTTAGTACTAGCTACCTAATAGTATTGCTCTAAGGGTGAAATAATGTACTCTAGTGCATGGTAGAGACCTAGAAAATGATGATTTCCCTTCTTTTGTGGATTGCTTGCTTATAAATAAATACTAATTGGCAGACTATGATAAGTGCTACAGAGAGATGTGATCTTGTTTTAGGAACACAGAGAAGGAAAAGCTGAGTTTTATGCTGGGAGAATTAGCAGAGGGTTTCATGGAAAAGGCAGCTTTGAGATGGGTATTGAAGAAGAGTACAGTTTTGACATGTGGAAAGCATAGCATGGGCAAAGTGATGGAGGCAGGAAAGCAGGTTTATCTGGGCAGGGTGATTTGGTTTTCTTGGTGAATCCCTAATGTCAGTATCTTTAGATCTTTCCCCTTGAGCTGGTCAAGAGTGTTCCCAGCTTCTCCCTGGAGCGAAGTGTTCTGGTTGCCTGGGCTCTGGAGAGGTTGGAGGTCTCCGTATGCAGTAAGCCTGTGTTCCCATTGTCGTCCTGGCTTAGGTACAGTACTCCACCAGCTGTGCTTTTTGCCTTCCCAGAGAAGATATCTCCAGTCTAGTGTTTATGTCAGGGAAGGACAGTTACCTGTGAGCTTGGAGTTTGGTAGAGGTCCAGAGATGAAATTGCTTTGAACTAACCTCTTTCTTTTAGAACCTCCCTTTGCTCCATTTCCAGAGCTACTGGTGCCCTAATTCCTGAGTCTTTTGAGTATTTTGTCTTGAAAATAAGAATGGTTCTTGGTTTTCTTAATTACTTACTTAGGATTTAACTTTCAGGTGTCTTGAATTGGTTATTGCTCATCTATTTTCCCTTCCAACTTTATTTTTATTTTTATTCATTTTTTTTGAGACAGAGTCTAACTCTGTTGCCCTGGCTAGAGTGCCATGGCATCAGCCTAGCTCACAGCAACCTCAAATTCCTAAGCGATCCTTCTACCTCAGCCTCCCAAGTAGCTACAGTCACGTGCCACCACACCTGGCTAATTTTTTCTATTTTTAGTAGAGATGGGGTCTCGCTCTTGCTCAGGCTGGTCTCAAACTCCTGACCTCAAGTGATCCTCCCGCCTCGGCCTCCCAGAGTGCTAGGATTACAGGTGTGAGACACTGTGCCTGGCCCCTTCTAGCTTTAGATATTTCATTTGCAATTGTCACCTCTCCTAGTCTCTCTTTATGGGCTTATATCTTAAAAATAAATAAAATAAAAGAAGCAGCAAAACCCTACTGTAATAATGGTGTTTCAGGAGCAAGTGAAATTAGATCTATTTTTCAATATGCTACCTTCACCCCAACCCCAGTGTTCTTTTTTTTTTTTAAATCACATTATTGTTAAGTTCATTGCTTTAGTGGGAATTACCTCTTTAAAAAATTCTATGCTGGTTATGAATTGGCATAATGAGACCAAAATACTATTGTTATATTTTCTTCTGATTTGTTACCTAAGAGCCAAGGAAATGTCTGAAGACCAGGAGTGTTTTAAAGTCTCTGGAAAAATTGAAAGAATTCTGCTGCGATTCTGCCCTTCCTCAAAATAGAGTCCAGGCAGAACCTCTTCAGAAGAGATTTGCAATTCTGCCAAAATGTACTGATTTTGATGATATCACTCATCTACGTGCAAAGAATGCAGTTTCTTCTGAAGATTCCAAGTCTCAAATTAATCAAAAGGTATGTAACTGCTATATAGATGAATATCCAATTATCTGGAATAGCAGGTTCTGAAGTATCGGTAGGTTCTGTGGGATCACTCAAGGTAATGGTTCCCAGACTTCGCTGATCATCCAAATTAGCTGAGGGAGCTTTTGTTTTTTAGTTTAGTTTTGTTTTTCAAATCCCTGGAAATTCTGATTTACGATGTTTTAGGGAGGGATGAATTGGTTTGTATTAAAACAAAACAAAAGACTTACAGGGAATTCCACTATCCAGCCTAGATTAGGAGCCATTGACTTAGGGAGATTTTTTATTGGTAATTAATGCAAGAACTGTTTCTTATAGTTTTCCTTATAGTTTCCATTATTAGCATGGAAAATCTCAATGGGCAACTTCTATAGCTGCTTCGAGGTTTTCAGTTGAAGGCTTGGTAGATATAAAGTAAATTCAAAGGTAAACCAAATGGATATGGGCTTTGTACTTTTTCCATTGTTTCTTGTGTGACTTTTAATGGTTTTCATCATTGCAAAATCAAAGAATTTAACTTTTGCTCCATCATTGAAATCTATAATTCAGAACATTGGTTAGTTCTCAACCTTAGCTTTGAAAAATTAGAATCATTTGGAGAACTTAAAAAAAACCAAAAACTGGTCTTAAGAACCTTCCCTCAGAATCTTATTTAATTGATCTTCACTGAGAATTGAGCATGGATATTTTTTAAAAGTTCTCATTTTATTTTAATGTATAGTCATGGTTGGCAACAATTCAATTAGAGAAATGGTTCTATATATGTATATGTGTGTGTATATATATATATTTTTGAGTCATTGAAGTTCTAAAAAACACTGTGGCTTCTTTCCTCAGGAAAGTGCTTGGGCCAATAAAATTTTGCCTGTAATTTTCAAAAGTTCACATTCCGTCTTCCCACAAAGTCCAAATCCATGAACTCCTCCATCAGCCAGGCTAATTGGTTGACTTATATCATCAGGAAAAAAAGGTGTGCTTTTGTTTTTAATCTGTTTTAATACTTAAAAGCAATTCACCTCAATGTAGTGGTGGTAAAGTCTAGAAGTCATAAAGTCTATCTATTAAAGCTCACTTTGATTGGAACATTTTCTCTAGGGCCTCAGAAGGGCATTTATACATAAAATGATCAACTTGGCATTTCTGTATCAGATGACATTAGAAATAATCAAATAGAAGGGTCACCTAGAAGCAGTACATGGGCATTATTACAAGTGATAAGCTGTTTGATGGCATGGAAGGACACATATGAATGGTAAGAAAGTTACTGAATGAATTAGAGAAGTGGTTTTGTTAGGACCGTGAGGGTAGGGCCAGCAGCACCATAACTCTGGGTAGGTTTTGAAATTTATTCTGCTCACTCTGAATTGTCAAGACAAGGTTGAATTGAGTGCAGCATGCTGTTTCTGGGAGTATAAAAGAGAATGTAATATCTGAGAAGTATTTCCATCCAATTGGTTTTTAAAAAGTTGTTTAATATTCAAGTATTCAGATTGACTTAATTGTTAGTATCCAATATGAATAGAACTTTTTTTCTGAAAACCTGTCTCATTTTCTAAATGAATAAGATATGAAATAAGAATAACTTTTTTCTAGGAATTGTATTTTTATAAATATTGATTAACTTTTACAATATAGAGTATCCTGCTGGGAGTTCGCGACTCTCGTAGCAAATCGGGTCCCAGGCAGGAACGTTGCAGGAGATTGGAAATAAAGGAGACAGAGACAAAGTATAGATTAAAGTGATGGGGAAACTGGATTCTTCAGCATTCCTGTGAGCCACAAGTGGATTCCTGCATCAGCATTTATTGTTTCAGCAAACAGTTATTATCAGTCACCAATTTACATGTACATATCATGAGTTTAAGTTTCAAGGTCACTCAAAGTAACATTAAACTAGCTAAGTATACACAAGTTAAAGATAAAATCCTGAGTCAGCAGTAAAGCGTATAATCCAAAGGGGAACAAAGAGACCAGGTACTCCTTTCTACTTTATCTAGCTCCTCATTTACTGAGACATGAACTCAGGAGAGAGATAGGAACATTGCCTCAGGTTTAGAATAGCAAACTGCTCTTATCTGACATCTTTTGATCATTCTGCTTTTGGATTACAAGCCTAGTCCATTTGCAGACCTCTAGGCTGTGGCTCTTAGTCTTCAAGGCAGTCCGTTTGCAGACATCCATGATAGGTGGAATGTCCCCCTCAAGATAGAGCAGTTTTTGCTCAGTGAGCTGATATGTCCACAGGTTGTTGTTTGGCAAAGTCCTGTCCTACTCCTTGGGTTCTCATGTCTTGACCCTAACCCTCAACAGTATTCCTAGATGATTTTACACAAAAGTCATAGAAACGGTATAGAAAATCCATAAAAATTAAAAGCAAATATCTCTGAAATCTGATATAATGACCTACATTTCTCTTGCTGCACCTCTCCATTCCTTACCATCTTCTTTTTGCTGATTTTTGGAGATTTGCAGGGCTATACTATTCAAATAAATTAAGTCTTTGAAAAGCTAATGTCTTTACCTGCTGTCCCAGCTAAGCTGAATTTTGTAAACATTTGGGCACTGCAAAGTACATGTTTCTGGGTTTTCTTTTGGACTGGGTCTCCCCTTCCTGGGCCAGTTCACTTTCTTTCTCCTCTCTTCCTGCTTATCACTTGTCATTTAGTCTGTATATTTGATTCTAGAGGTAGCTGGGTAAATTTTTAGTTGTTAGTGACAGAGTGACAATTAATTAGAAGTTGGATTTATCCTATAAATTTATCTCACTTTTTTCAAAATTGAGTCTAATAAGCAAGGAATTTGTCCTGAACTGTGAATTGGAGTTAGTTATGATTCCCATCACAGGAAGGTAAGGAGAGTAGGAATACTAATATTGAAAATGTAGCCTTGTTCTGTATGTTTTCCAAAAGCTCTTTCTCATATTTCTTTACCAAAACAATCATGGTTCTTTCTTAGAATACAGATTTTAGAATATACTATTTTTTAGAGTGTGCTTGGAAATGTAATACATTATCTGTTGGCATGCTTGCTCAAGTCAAGTGACTCCACTCTGTAACCGCCTACTCCTGAGAGAGTGTTAGATTCATGCCCACTGGCTTTTTATGCATTACACACCTGAGAATAAATAATAAAAAGAAAAGAAATGTTGATAATAGATTCAATGAAATCAAATTTAAAAATAAATACAAAGAACATTAAAATGTTATTACACTTTCAAAATTTGTTTAGTTATATGATAGTTTTGTTGGCTCATAATTTTTTTAACCTTTCACTTTCAAAAAATTTCTAACCTACAGATAACTTGCCTGAATACTACAGTGTGCTTCTATAAGCTTTTCATCTAGATTCACCAAGTGTTAGCTCTTTGCCAAATTTACATTTTCTCTCTCTGGGAACTTATTATTATGGTTAATACTTCTTAAACTGTATAAATCTTTTGGTTGCCAGGATAAGACACTTTCTGATGTCAGTCAATTTGGATCATCACATAGAAGTCATGAAAATTTACAGAAAACTTCTGATTCTAAACCGTCTAACAAGCGGTCCAAAAGCATCTATACACCATTAGAATTACAATACATAGAAATGAAGCAGCAGCATAAAGATGCAATTTTGTGTGTGGAATGTGGATATAAATATAGATTCTTTGGGGAAGATGCAGAGGTAAGTTGTTTTTTTCAAACACTATTTTATGTTTTTCTTGTCTAGACTTAGATATTTTTCAGTATTTTTATTTCATTTTGTAACCTTATATAAAAGCTAATTTGATCAATCACCCTTTAAAAATGCTGTCTTTTAAAGTAAAAACTAAAAATAACACAAGAAACTTGGTTCAAGCCAGAGTTTGTGGGGAAGAAGTGATGGGTCCCTATTGGAATGTTAGAGCTTATTTTCCATGGTGCTAGGCCAGTACTTTTTATCCATCAAAAGTTTATTGGATGAATCCATTAATGAATAAACCATCATCACATAGGTATGTTTTCTAATGAAGACTCAAGCAAGAAAAAAATTTTGAGATATGTGGAATTTCCTCTGCTTACCCTTAAAATTTATGAATTTTCATAGCCAGGAACAAAGTTAAATCTCAGTGGAAGAGCACATTAATTCTGCCAGCTACCTGTGTTTGAAGTTTTACAGGTCTCTTTGTGTATCAGTCAGTCATCTTGCTATCTTAGTCTAAGTTGAGATTGTATTTAATTTTGAGATAGTTAATGTAGGCCCCAGTAAAGGTAAAAAGTGAATTTGAACATTTAATGGGCAAACTTTGGGAAAGTATTACTGATGACATCTTTGTTGGAAGTCACGGACAATTCTGATGATGTCATAGTTTTAGGTCTAGTTGATTGTACAGCATCAGAGAGTGATGGGGTAATACATCTGTTGCTTCATGGGTGGGAAGTGAAGACTTGGCCAACTTTATTTCTTCAAGTTTCCTAAATCCTCTTGTGGTAGGAAAGTAGTGTTCTCTGAGTTTGTTGGATTATGCTATGTTCTGTGTTATGAAATTGTATGTTTCCTGAGGACAGGAACAAACACCTAGTTGGCATCCCATAAGGGAAGGGGAAAAAGAAACTGTCTAGGATAAATGGTAAATTCAGGTCTGACCACAATAAAGGCTGATGTTTTCCTGCCCTTCAGTGATGGACTAATATAGTTCAGAGATGGGATGTAATAGGGGAATGTGAGTTCCACTGAGAGTTCCTTGGCTCTAGTGGGCAATATCTAAGCCATGTGCTTTCCAGAAGAAAAACAGGGAATTGGGTGGTGCTGATTGCTTCTGTATTTCTATGCACCATTAATTACCTAACCAGACCTGGGGGTTCTCTTTTTGTAGTGGGTTCATCCTTTATGTATGCTCTGTGGTGTCTTCTCATTGTAAGTCATTTGCATGTGCCATGTAGCAAATTCTTACTCCATTACAGTCTCATGCTCTCTGTATTGAATAGTCTTTGTGTAGGGAAAGTTCAGTTCTTTATGTTTTTGGTAGTTGTAAGGACATAGAAGAAGACCTATTATATTTTTCTGAGTTGTTTATAGATACACATGTTGGCCCCGAAGTTAGGCTGTTGGAACTGCCAAAAATAGAACCTTAGGCTTCTATGCAGGGAATGTCTTTTAAACTTATTGATATGCCACACATTTAGGTAAGTGTACAACCCTAAGCGTATACCTTAATACATTTTTAACAAACTGAACAAATCCCACATAAAGAATCTTAAAATAGAAATTTTTATTGATAGTTTCTTTTAATTTTTAGATTGCAGCTCGGGAGCTCAATATTTATTGCCATTTAGATCACAACTTCATGACAGCAAGTATACCTACTCACAGACTGTTTGTTCATGTACGCCGCCTTGTGGCAAAAGGATACAAGGTCAGTTTTGGCATTAATTTTTGGGAAAAGGAAATTGAGATTCTCTTCCAGAGAGTGAAAACATGTTTTGTAAGGTAATAGGTAGGATTTAATTGGTTTTAGAATTTGGCATTTTTGATAAATGAAAGTGTTTCATAATTATTAGCATTATATTTTTATAAATTTTAATGTATTAGATATTTAGGGTAAAATGTGTTTTAACTCTGTGGTAGAGTGTTTCTTAGTGATTTATCCACCACACTTGTCAGTTCCTTGTGCTTATTACTTAAACCCTACATCTGGACATTGTGGAGTAATTTATTTATTAATATTTTAAGTGTTTCAGAATTAATCTTTAAACATTTTGAAATGATTTTTTAAAAATAATTTTTTATCATTTGCTATTCAGTATTTTTTACTTTTGTTAAAGGTGGGAGTTGTGAAGCAAACTGAAACTGCAGCATTAAAGGCCATTGGAGACAATAAAAGTTCACTCTTTTCCCGGAAATTAACTGCTCTTTATACGAAATCCACGCTCATTGGAGAAGATATCCTTTTGAATAGGAATTTTTCTCTTAAATGGTACAGGGTTTTGTTTTAAGATGGCAGGTTTTTGTTGTTTTAATTGTTCTTTGGGTACCTTTTTGATGAGATGTGGCAATATGGTTACTTGGACCCTTCATTAGATGCACTACTGAAGACAGAAGGATTGATAATGGCTGGAAACAAGCATTTTTCAAGTGTCATAGTGAAAGGAGAATTCTTCATTCTTTAAGAGCAAGAAAAAAGTGACCTATAAAAGAAGATGTCGGGTTAGGTACCTATTTAAAATTACATCTTCCCTAGACCGTTCGTTTGTGGACGGTAGTAAGATGCTTAAGGCCTACAAGCTCCTCAGGGTCGTCTCAAAATAAGACCTAAAAAATAACTTATTAATTTCAAAATGTGAAAAAACCACCAAAGTCAAAATGAAGTTACAATTAAATGCTTGTAAAATATAATAGCAGTCCATCTTCATTGTTAACTTCATAAAAATTTTATTAGTTTTGAAAATGGATTGTAGGTCAAGCTTTTTCTCTCTTTGCAAGAATCTTCAGTCTGTACAGGTATTGCCCCCAGATTTATAGTTGTTCATAAAATCAGTGTTACTTGAAACGCAATAATTGCAAAAGCAAAGTTACAAAATTTTGTCAATTTTAAAAGCCAAATAATTATATAAAAAATGCGATAACAGTACATTTTAAAATGTTTATTATGGGGTGGTGTCAGGTCTCTTAAAGTAAAAGAATGTAGGGATAAGAGAATCTTAAATGCTACTGTGTGAAAGTATTATTTCTGTTATGGCTTATTACAGATCTGCTTATTTACAACCTGTTTAGCTTCTACCCAAATTCTAAGGTCTGTTTTGTTCCATTAATATCATAAATAGGGAAATTCTGTCACTCAGAATGGACTCCAAACCATTAATGGCCCTGTGTTGTTCTAAGTTAATCAGACTGAAAGTAATTTTAGTTTTTCTTTTGCCTAAGCTCGAGTCTCTTATTTGAAGCCTATTTCTAAAATAGTACCCCTCGGCTTCTCTTTTGTTGCTATTATAGCTCTTATGTCCTGATACCCAGATTGGAGGTACCCAGACTGACTTTGTTAAAAATAAGTTTGATCACTGAAAATTTAATTAATGGACTCATTTTATACATACATACACACGTACATATATGTATGTATTTATGTTTCTGTTTTCTTCTCTTACATCTTTAAAAAATTCTCTTGCCATTTGTGGGAGCTTTAGGCACTTTAAATGAGACAGATCATGGATAGCATTTTAGTGTGTTTATGCTTTGGCTTGTGGAATTAAACATTATGGGATTGTTAAAGTCTCAGCACCATCTGAGTAAAGAAGTAGTTTAATATTTGAGCTTTCATAGGATCTGATGTACTCTTCTACGCCCTGTGAAAGTGAGAAGATAATAGTTATCTGTCTTCATGATCCTTATATCTTAGGGAATATCAGGAATGCAACTATGATCAGAATAAATCAGAAGAATGAATGCTGGACAGAATATTCTTGTAAAGAGCGAAAGTATTGGGTAAAATGAACCATAATTTTAAAGGAGAAAATAGTTAATGGGAATTTAGTGTATATTTTTCCTTAATTATTATTACATGTGAATCCCCTAATCAAACTGGATGATGCTATAAATGTTGATGAGATAATGACTGATACTTCTACCAACTATCTTCTGTGTATCTGTGAAAATACAGAAAATGTTAAGGACAAAAAAAAGGGGAACATTTTCATTGGCATTGTGGTAAGTACGTTGTAGGTGAAGAAAGAATGACAGATGTTTGTAGTATCTCTAAAAATGAGTAATGTATGGCTTATAATGATGATATCTGATGAAGTGTGCCTTCAAGTAAGTGTACTAGAAAAACATTTTCCTCATAATATATGTTAAGTCACTAGTTACAATTTTCTCATATGGCTGCTTGGTACTCTATGCTATGGAAAGCTAGCAGATAGTTTTGGTCCATGTGCTCTAGGATTTTAGGGTTAAAGATAGACACAGTGACAGGCATGCATGTAGGCAGTGTACAAATAGTAGAATAAAACACTAAGCCAAACTTGCATGGGTAGCAAAGTATTTTACAAATTTCCTCTGGGGGTTTGAAATTAAACATGAATGATTATAAGATTATTATATCTATTATATCTAGGTTTGGAGAACGGGTTAAGGGGAAATGATAACTGGTTAATATAAAATGCCATGTAAATTAACATTAGGAATATTTACAGTCAGTCTTCCAGATGGATATGATTTGTGAATCACAGTTTTATTGGTCTTGTCTTCTGACAATTTATGAGTAAATTCGCCTACTTATAGACTTACTTGAACTGTGCTCAAAATTTTAGATTTCTTAGGGCCCTTCAGAATGATTAGAGACTCCCTTGTACTGTTGTAAGTTAAGCAGAAGTAGAACTCTGTCCTAGTAACAACGAATTCTCTTTGCTTTTCCTAATTTCTATAGTCAGTGACAATATCAACAAAAATTACAATCTGAATGTCTCCAGTATGCTTTTTAATACCTTTTTATGACTGTATCACTCTGTGCTAACTTGATATTTATTTAATTGATAAGCCCTTCTCTCAGGGAATTAGCATTACTATTGGTGTTGGATAGCTCTAAGTGATTTTTTTATCTTTGAGAAACACTTTTTTTTTGAGACAGAGTCTCACTCTGTCGCCTGGGCTAGAGTGCAGTGACATCATCATAGCTCATTGCAACCTCAAACTCCTGGCTGAAGTGATCCTCCTCTCAGCCTCCTAAGTAGCTGGCACTACAGGTGCATGTCACGACACCTGGCTGATTTTTCTATTTTTAGTAGAGATGGAGTCTCACTCTTGGTTAGGCTGGTCTTGAACTTGTGAGCTCAAGCAGTCTTCCTGCCTTGGCCTTCCCAGAGTGCTAGGATTACAGGCATGAGCCACTGTGCCTGGCTAAGAAACACTTTTTATCTTGAACCTGTCTGGGTCTGAAAGCTTTTAAGCTTTAACATATGTAATGTACTATTTTATATTTACCTGCAGCTCAGTCTAAAGAACAGAGTTAACAATATGTAATTCCTACTTATTGTGTTTAGGAATACTCTCTGGCCTACCTCCAAAGTTAACCATGTGTGTGAACTAGGACTTGAAAAGATGAAAAGTGTTTGTTTCCCTTCAAGAGTTTTTTTAGGGCCTGTCCTTGACCTTAACTGCTTTTAGACTGATCACATCCTGAGCTCTGGGTCCAGGCTGCACCTCTCTTGAGCTCCAGGCTCCTGCATTCAAATTTTTATTGCACCAAGACACTTAGATTTTGTTCTTGCTCCTTAAGCCCAACGTGGCTGAAAGAGATCTGATCTTCCTTTACCCGCAACATTGTTCTCCCTGATTTTTCCCTGAAAATGATGAATGTTATACATTCCCCGGTCTCTACTGGGGAGTCATCTTTTGGGTACTGGTCATCTGAAACCAAAGGCTTTGCTGTTGTAGTACTACCATGATGAGGCCCTGTGCCTCCAGTCTGGGCAACACAGTTTTATATGGACTGACTTTTTGGGTTTCTTGATGTTATATATCACACATAGTAATAGATGTTGCAGGTATTACAATATAGACCACTTTTCTGATTAAATAAAGCAAAACGGAACTTGTCTCACTGATAAATTTGTTATGTCAACATTTGTACATGGCTTTTGTAAATGCTTGGTTTATAGATTGGGACATAAGTTTATGTATGTATCCTACTGTACTGATAGTCCAACTGTCTGAGAACTACTAGAGAAGGCCCCTCGGCTAGAATTAAGTTAGTTCCTTGAGCTACAAATGAGGGATTTTAAACAACTACAAAATATTAAAATGGCAAAATGCATAAAACAGAAATTTGCAGGGTATCATGAGACACTCACACAGGTCATTAACTCTAATATACCTACAAACTATAAAGTCTCTGGGCCAGGTGTGGTGGCTCATGCCTATAATCCTAGCACTCTGGGAGACTGA
>VBSM01002608.1:24715929-24729453 GCA_008086735.1 Cheirogaleus medius
AAAAAAAAAAAAGAAAAAGAAAAAAAATGAGAAGGAAAAAAAAAGATCTCTGTGTGTCTCTTCCCTTTAGAGGTGACTATAATCCAGACTTTTAAGAGTAATTTCCTGGCTTTTAGTTCCAACTTTATCACCTTAAACTTTATATACAAATGTAAATATATATGTGTGTTCTTTTGGGTCTTGCTCTTTTTGTTTATCATTTTGTATGTGAAATTCCTTTATATGTGTTATAGGTCACTCATTGCTGTATCCTATTTCATTTCATTATTTACAGTTTATTCATTCCTCTATAGATAGACATGGAGGTTCTTTCTAGTTTTTGGTTGTACAGAGAATATTACTTTCAATGTATTTGTAGATATCTTCTAATATACATATGCCCGAGTTTCTTAGTAGTGTATACCTGCGGGAGTCATTGCTGAGTTATAAGGTATGGATATTTTCCACTTTCCTAGATAATGCCTGACTGTTTTCAGAAGTGGCTGTGTCAGTTGGCTTTCCATCAGTGGCACATGAACACAGGGATTAGTAACTTTTCCTCCTTTTAGCTAATGAAGTCTGTGACTAGCCCCATGCATTTCATCAGCTTCAGTAGTGGATAAAGTATAGCCTGGGGAGTCAGATTACCTGGGTTTGAACCTTGGATCCCGCACATTATCACTCTGGAACCTCAGCTAAGTAACTTCACATCACCTCTTCCAAACCGTGATCTTTCCAGTTTATCTTTGCTATTATTGGTTTGGGGTTTTATGGGGTGGCTTTAAGTTGGCATGGTTATTTCACTGGATAGACTAGGGGTTTGCTCAAAAGTTTATCATATTTAATCTTTTTTGTAAAAATTATACTTTTTATGTATTACTTTTATATAATGAAGTGGTAATTTATTATTATTCTGGTGGTCAGTTTACTAGGACCATATCACTTGTTGCTTTTAGTGGTGATAACTACTATTTGTATAGTACTTTGTAATTCACAAAGAATTCATGTGTGTTTTGTGACTTGGTCCTTACAATAACCCTATGAGGAAAGTAGGCTGGTTTATTCCTATTTACGGAGGAAGAAACTGAGGCCCCAGTAGGGTTTGGTGACTTGCTGTAGTCACTCCATTAGGTATATTAGATCTAGGACTTATACTCAGGGTGTCTCTTGAAAATCCCATTTAGCATAGTTTAAATATCGGGGAATCTGACCCATATGTAAGAGTTTGAAAAGCACATAGGTTTCCAAATATTTTAGAAATAGATTGCATACTAGAGAGTATCATTATCTTTACTTTTTCCAGGTTCATGCCTGTGTCATTGATATAACTGGAAAAATATATATTTCCTGTGACATTCCATTTGTATTTGTTTTCAGGGAGTGCAGCCAGCCACAGGTGAGGTTGTGTTTGATAGTTTCCAGGACTCCGCTTCCCGTTCAGAGCTGGAGACGCGGATATCATGCCTGCAGCCTGTGGAGCTGCTGCTTCCATCAGCCTTGTCGGAGCAAACAGAGATGCTCATCCACAGAGCCACGGCTGTTAGGTAAGCTGGTGCATTGCTGGAAAATAGTACTGATTCTGAAACTTAGATTCAGTCCCCAAACCAGTACTTATTAAAGTTGTTAAAAATAGTTTTTATTTGTAAAAATTATATTTCCACTGTAGTAGTGGACATTTTTTAAAAGAAAAACAAAATTACACGTAATGTTACCTTAACGTAGGAATTTAGAAGTTGATCTTTTAAAAGGGGTTCCTGATATTATTGAATGATGTTATTTAGTAATTAAGAGGTTTATGAAATGTAATGTATTATTTGGAAATCTTCAGTTTCTGAAGATAAATTAGAATTCATTTCTTACAAAGCTGATGTAATTTTGAAAATGCTTTGTCTGTGCTGCTAGTTTCAACTCATGGCTGTGTCTGGTGGTTTTGTTCATTAGACCTAAGATCACACCACTTATTTATGAGGCTGGGTGATAGGCACTGTGCATACAGAGGAAGAAGATGTGGTTATGATATGTGTCTGGCATAGTTGACAATCCAAAAAGAGAGGCAGATATGTATATATGTAACTGGACTTGCAGGGCATTGGTGTTACTAAGTGTCTAACATGAGGGTGCCTCATTGGGAAGATTCTATACTGCCACCCAGAGGAGTATGGTGGGAAAGAGATGGGACAGGCATGCTGGGGCTTGAGTGAGGAGAACTGTATATACTGAGAAATTTGGACTTCAGACTAGACAAGGAAGCCCAGGAGGATTTTAATTTAGTAGGTTGACAAATCAGTTAGAAAATGAAACTGATTTATTAAGTGAAGTTCCATATGTTTCTTTGTCCTTAGTGTTGAGTATTTGTTTTCATTTGAATTTAATTTCTTTCAAAGTATCTTTCATAATTTGTTTTTCTGATTATAAAACTAATATGTGTTCATTTAGAAGAAATTGGGAGTTACACAAAGAAAGATAAACATAATAAGTCAAACACAGAGATAATGACTATTAAACATTTTGGTGTTTTATTTCCATGTATGTATATCCCTTTTTTTCATTTATGAGGTTGGATTCATGTTGCAAAATCACTTTTATATTGTGTTTTTTTAGTTAAAAATTCCCTATGAATTTTTTCATTATAATATGGAAAATTTCAAACATATATATATTAATACAAAATCACACAGGATAGTGTAGTGAACTCCCATGCATCCATCCTTCATCTACCACCTTCAACATTTCTCAACTCAGAGAAATTTTGTTTCTCTGTTTCTTCCTTCCCTTCCCTCCCTGGCTTATTTATTTTGAAACAAATCCTAGTGAACATCATTTCATCTGCTAGTATTTAAGTAGGTACTCTTGAAAACAAAATGCACAACATTTAGTCATATAAATAGATCATAATTTACCCATTCCCCTTTTGTTATGTTGTATTCTTTTTTCCCAGTATTACAAATATTGCTATGAAGAATATCAATACATAGAAATATTTGCATATATTTCTGATTATTTCCTTAAGATGAATTCCTAAAGGTGGAATTACTGGGTCATAGGGTATATGCATTTATAAAGCTCTTGACTGCTTGCTAGAATTGGTAATATCAATTTATACTTCCACTAGTATAGTACAGGAGGGTTCTTTGAACCTTTGCCTACATTGGGAGTGATCATTTAAATAATCTCTGCCAGTTGCAGAGATGAAAAATTCTGCATCAGGTCTCTGTATTTTGATCTTAATCCTTTTCTGACCATGTGCTCAAACTTGAATAATTAAAAGTCAAACAGCAAACGTACAAGGGATTTTGTTCCTAGCTAAAAAGATTAATAAAATCTCTAAAAAAAACTTTTAAAGGTAGGTTTCTAAAACTGTATTTTCAATATTTCATGTCTTTGATTTTAATTTTTTTTATAACTGAGTGTGTATTCAATTAAGTTGTATTGATTGACACTAAAGTCAATCAGTTGTATTAACGCATTCATTTTTCTGTTTTCTACTTATTTTTTAAAACAATCAAGGCAAAATTCAATAAAATATCAAAACATTCCACAGTGACAGATGTTGCCAAAACTGAATTTCTGTCTAGCAAGAAGTATTGCCTGATGATAGTCCTAAATATTCATTCATCACATGAGATTCAAAGGCCTGAATTTGCCATACCAAAGACAGTTTGGGTATCATATGTGGGTCATAACAAATTTAATTACTGCTTTTGTCTTGTTTTAATATGTGCTTCTCTGGTTAGCATTGTGAGCATATCATTTTTCCTATGTTTACTACCACATGTAATTTTTCATCCTTTGTAAATTTTCTTTTTATATTCTTTGTTCATTTTTATTTTACTTGCATATTGGACTAAGCAAAGTGAAAAGTTAAATCTGCATTTTTGTGGAATGTCTACAGCTAATTTGTATCTATGGGCAGTATTGTAGCAGTGGAGATTTAAAAGTCAAAGGGTCAGTGTGAACTCCTGTGACATAGGACTTGGGTTGGAAAACTGGCTCTTCCCTTTGGTGACTTTGAGTAAATTATTCTACTGTGTTTTCCTTCAGTATCCTTTTCTTAAAATAGGGGTATTAGGAGTTCTTAAGTCATAGGATTGTTGTGAGGATTAAATAAGTGATTGAAACAGTGTCTGACACAGAAAGCTCTCTGTAAGTGGAAGTTATTATCCTTCTTATTGTTCCTATCAGCCATTCTCTCTTTTAATATTGCTTCTCCCCTATTCTCTTTTGGAGCTTCTATCAGAAGTATGTTGGACCTTCTTATTGTACTCTCTGTGCATGACCCTTCAGGGTATAATTTTCCACCTACAGCTGTGTTTCTCATATTGTTTTTAGCCCTTGGGGATTTCCTCTTTGAAGTTTTTTGTTTTTTGACTCTTTAAAAAGCATTTTTTGGTTATATTTTAATTCACTATTTCTGTGTATTTTAGTAGACCATCTGGGCCAATTAAGTCCTCCATACTTCTGGTAGCATTCCATTATTTTTATGCTTAAAAGGATTTCTTTCCGTTCTGAATGCACTTCATCTATATTATCATATATGTATTTTTAGTTGATTTATTTTCTTTCTTAATTTTATTTTTAACATTCAGTGTTTAATTTACTTTTTCTTTATTCTATTTTAGTGTGTGAGGTGAGGTCCTACCTTAATTTTTCCCCTAAATACTAGTGGTTCCATTTTAACATCCATAAAGTTTAGCCTTTATCAACTGAGATACAACTCCCAGACATATTTAAAAAAGAAGAAAGAAAAAAAGAAAACTTAGCAAGGGGAATACAGAATGCTTTTAATTAGGTATAAAAACATAGCTTACCAAAATTCTGTTCCATATTTACTACCAGTAAACAGCTTTAAATTTTCAAATACAAAAAGTTGTTTTGTTTTTGGTGATATCTTTTTGTGTGTTTTAAACACACAAAGTTTCTTTTATCTCAGACTCCGAACCCCATTTTTTAATTCCCACAGCAAACCCGAAGGTAAAAACAGCAGTTTTTGTCAGTTACTAGTTGATATTTTATTAATATTGAAGGCATAAATGTTAAAGCTGCATGAGAAAAGGCAAAAGAATGGCTTGGAATTATAGAATATCTGTCTTAAAATGTTAGGGGTTTTTTTTGGTATTCTTAACTTTATCCACAAGAGGTCTCCAAAGGATTTATATTCTGTGAATTACAATTGAAAGTCTATGAAAATCTTCATATTTATTCTTATATTTCAAATTACAGACTTATTTACTTTGTATCATATTGTAGTTTAGAACAAATATTAGTCAAAGATAGTGGTAAGCTAAAATTATTTGTAAATAATGATAAACTATCAATTTTTTAGGTTATTTATTTTTATTTATGTAAAATGTGTTTATAAGATTTTAGTCTGGGTCTTAGGGAACCAGTCTTACTATCTTATTACACTTTATTTGTTGTAAGAACATGTAGAGAGAAACAAATGGAAAGCAATGATTTTGAGCACTGTATTTAACTGCAGTAAAGATTGATTTAGCTTAGAAATGTTATATGTTTATAGAACTGGTTGAGAGGAAATCTATAGAAAGCAATACACAAATATTGTTAATATTTACTAGTTCTCAAAGAAACTGATTTTTGAGGTGATACAGGTGAACACTACAGATGATACTCAATTTTGTGTTCAGAGAACTGAGAGCTTCCTGCTCTGGCATAGTCAAGGGAGGCTTTGTGGAGGAGGTGGGCTTGGACTGGTCATTTGCAGGATGGAAGGCTTTAACACATTAACTGCCATGTGAGTTGTATTTAACTCATGCTAGTTTTGAGCCAGGGCCTGGTGAAGCATATGTAACTCACATATCTCTTCACCTTGGGAGCTGTGAGAACTAGTTTTCAAGTTGCGTATAACTCAGGCACAGAAAACAATAAAAAATAATAAATTTTTCAGTAAATTAGAAAGGATCATTTTGTTTTTGAAGTTTTTATTCTATTTTCGTAATAAAACACTGTGGCCCCCAGGGAAAATTTTTTTTTCCTAGTGTGGTAGTCAATGTGTTAAATTGGTAAGTGGGGTGGAGGGAAGGGTATATTGTATGTTTATGGAAATGATATGAGCACTGGGGCACACAGGCTGGAAATACTAGAGAAATGTGAAGACAGAAGGGAGACTTTCTGATTAGAGGAAACTTTCAGGATGAGAACTGGGGAGGAAAGGGTTGAAGACCATGAAATCCAGCAAAGAGGTATTTAAGATTTCTGGGCAAAGGAATGGCATGACAGTAGAGAAGAGGTCAGTCTACTGCCTAGATGGGACAAATAAACAATTCCCCTAAGGGGGGGAAAAGCATACAGAGAAAAGAATCAGATCACTGACTTTGGAAAATGCTAGTAGTTGGGAATAGGAGGAAGAATGGAAAGGAATAGAAAGAGAGGGGTTAAAGAGCTAGGTGGAGAACCAGGACACGGTAGGGATGTAGGGTTATAATTTATCTGTTGCGCATGATATAATCAGGAGTGTGAGTAAATTTTTTATTTTTGCCATATTGACTCTGATATAATTTACTGAAACTGCGTGACATTCAGAGACATATATGGTTAAAAACTAGCATTAACCCATCGATATCATTTATAAAAGATCTGTGGAAGAATGTCCTATAGTACTACAGTGACTTTAGCAATCTGACCTTTGAAATAAATGCTTGTGCCCATCAGCCTTTACTCAAAGATAGATATGTACACTGGGAATTTAAAGAAAACATTGAAATCCTAATGTTAGGGAATAAGAATAACCTCTGCTATGTCTACTTTCAGTGTTAGAAAGAGAAATACATTATTACATCTTTTTGTCCACACAGGGCCTTATATCATCTGAGGTTTAACCATAACCGTTATCTAGTATGATTCTTTATACTGGAGATTTATACCACCTGAATGTCCTTTGTGGTGACAGATACTTGGAATTATCATTGTAGCATTTTAATTTTGTGTTCCTCTTTTATTAATTTATGTAGTAGAGATTGCTCACTACTTTGTGTTATTGTACTTTGATTTTCAAGTTCTTAATGGAAAATGTTTAGTAGAGTTTAGGTGTTAAAATGAAATTATTACTATGAGACTGTATGTAATAATCATGAAAGGAATTGTTATACAAACTAGGTAGCTGTGTTATGGCTAAAGTCCAACTTCTTTCTGTCATTATTGGAGTCTTTAAAAATACCAAATTTTTTTGAAGGATGAGAAGAGAAAAACAGATTTTACTCATTAACTTGGTTAAGAGGAAGTGTTTCATACGTAGGAAATGTTATTAAGTGACCAGTTCTTGATGGTACCAATTGCATGATTGCAGTATTCCAATTTATTCTATCAAAGCTTAATAAGCTCAATTCCGTGCGTCGGCTTATATGAAGTCATTTCAATATGATTCTTAGGTATTGAGAGCCAAGTAAATGTGGAATGCTGTACCATACACCAGGTAGAATACAGGTGTGAATAACAAAGGCCCTAAGGTGTGTGGGAAGGTGGGTCTGGGTAGAGTGAGGGCATTCGGGGAAGTGTGATCACAGGATGGGATAAAGGAATTGCGACATTGAGTTACCTGGAGTGTAGTTATGTATGGGTAAAGAGTAGCCTGAAACAGAATCTAGCACTTACGAGCTGTTCAGTGCGTATTTGCTGAATCACTGTATGTTTAAGGCCAGAGAGGAAGACTGGAGCTGTTTTATTGAGGATTCTGGGCACTAGTGGGAGGGGTTTATACTTGATGTTTCTCAAATTTGGCCTACCAACTCCTTTTATTTATTATTTCGTCTCAAAATTTTCTTCTTTAAATTTGTTAAATTATATTTTAAAAGTTACAGAAGTGTAATAACATATTTATTGTAAAAGTGAAAAAATGTCTTTTTTAACGAAAAAACAATTTTTGCTAACTCTACTCCATCCGATTTGACTTAAATTATTTTTGTTATTATGTGACTTAAATATTTATAAACCTAAAACTTAGTGCCTTAGGTTTGATACCTTTTTTCTAGGAACAAAGTCAAAACAAACTTCGATATTAAAGTAAAACAAATGTATAAAAAAGGGATAAAGAATCATGTTCTGCTGCTGAAAATAAACATTCAAGAGGAATGTACTCCCAGTTGAGGACCAGGTTCCTCTTTTTTTTCTTAAATAAACTTTAATTTTTAGAGCACTTTTAGGTTCACAGCAAAATTGAGAGGAAGGTGCAGGGATTTCTCATATACTCCCTGCCCACACATATGCATGGACTACCCGTTATCAGTATTCTCCACCAGAGTGGAATCAGGTTCTTTTCAGTTGAGTGTTCCTGTGCTGGAATGTGCTGCGTAAAGACTCAACTCTTTCCCACTCTTTTTCTCTCTTTGAACCACAGTATGACTTAAGTGATTTGCTGTCCACTTGGTACCAATGCAACACTTTAATTTTAAGACTGCCCCTGTTTTTTTCTCATTAAGCTGTAACATTAAAGCATTCCTTATTGCTAATGTGGTCTTAGACATACACAGAAATGCAGGAACTGAAGCATGTAGCAATATTCATTTTAAAAGTTGGTAATCCAGTTGATCTAAGACAATATTTTTCTTTTTTTAATTAATTATTTTTTTTATTTCTGCATATTATGGGGATACAAATGTTTAGGTTACGTGTGTTGCCCTTTACCCCCTACCCCCCAGTCAGAGCTTCAAGCCTGTCCATCTCCCAGATGGTGCGCATTCCACTAATTATGTATGTATATACCCATCTCCTCCTCCCTGCTCCCACCTGCCCGATGCCCGATGAATGTTATTCCTGTATGTCTACTTAGGTGTTCAGTGAAGCCAATTTGCTTGTGAGTACATGTGGTGCTTATTTTTCCATTCTTGGGATACTTCACTTAGTAGAATGGGTTCCAGCTCTATCCAGGAAAATACAAGAGGTGCTATATCACCGTTGTTACTTATAGCTGACTAGTACTCCATGGTATACATATACCATGTTTGATTAATCCACTCATGTATTGATGGGCACTTGGGTTGTTTCCACATCTTTGCAATTGTGAATTGTGCTGCTATAAACATTTGACTGCAGATATCTTTTTTATAGAATGTCTTTTGTTCTTTTGGGTAGATGCCCAGTAATGGGATTGCTGGATCAAATGGTAGATCTACTTGTATCTAAGACAATATTTTTCAAACTGAAGGTCATGGAATCAGTTTGGTATTGTTACAACTAATATTGAAAAAAATGGAAGCTATCAGCATGCACTATATATAATAAGGGTATTTCATGAAATTTTTTTTCAGTTTTATCTGTATGTGCATAATCCTTCTAATCCTCTTTCCAATGCCTGTCATGTTTGTAATTCTCCAAGAAAAGAATTAAACCCCTAATTTATTAATTTAATAAAATGTTATCTGTAGATTATTTCATATATACATTCTTACTACCTAAAGTTGATCAGATACTGCCCAGAAGTATATTTTTAAATAGCACAACTGAAAAGGAATTAATATTTAAAGACTACGTATTAAAAATTCTAAAGCCGACATGATTTACAGACCAGATATTACCTATATGGAAAATCTAGAAGTGACAAATTATTAGAAGTAATAAGAATTCAGCAAAGTCATTAAATGTAAGATCAATTTATAAAATGAATAGTGTTTCAGTATAGCAGCAACAAATAGATAATGAAATTTTTAATAAAAGATACCACTTGAAATAGCAACAACAGTAACATTATCTAGGGCTTTATTCACCAAAAGGAAAATAAGATCCTAATGAAGAAAATTTGAAAACTTTACTGAAAGATATTAAATAAGAACTAAGTAAATAATAGAAAATGCAGCACATTCATGAATGGAAAGATTCAACATAATGATGTCACTTCTTCTTAAATGTAAATTTAATGCAATTCTAATCAAAAGGGCTACAGGGTTTTTGAGAGAAATTGACAAAATCCTTTGAGAAAACTAGATCTAAGGGCCAGGAATAAGTAAGACTACGCTGAAAAAGGTAGAGAGACTTACCCTACCAAAACTCAAAACTTATAAAGCAATAGTAAGGTGGTATGGAATTGGCACATATATAGAGAGACAAATGGAACAATGGAACAGAAGAGAGGTGGAGAAAACAAATTCATGCATACCTAGAAAGCTCATAGGACACAGATGTTAGATGTGATAGGAAAGAGGTACTATTCACTTGATGCTTCAGAAACAGGTTTCTTATTAAAAAAATGAATTAAAATGATATACAGTGAACATTATTATGGTGATAGGCACACTAAAAGCCCCAACTTAAGTATTATGCAAGGCATCCATGTAACAAAAACATTTGTACCCCCATAATATTTTGAAATAAAAAAATGACCAAAAAAACAAAATAAAACAAAAAATTAAAATGAAACCCTACCTCAAACCATACAAAAATTTTCAGTTGAAAAAATATGTGTGTGTATATTCATGACCTCAGGATATGAAAAGATTTCCTAAACATGACATACAAAATGCACAAGTCAAAGGAAATAATTACTAAATCATGTATAGCTTTTTTACAGGTTGCTTTAGGTATATACATATAATGTATATACATTATATATACATAATTTATCACTGCCTATGTCATTTTACCAGTTTGAGTGCAATACAGAAATCTTACCTCTGTTTACACTTTTTTTAAAAAATTGTTTTTTAGACATAGGGTCTCTGTCACCCAGGCTGGAGTGTAATGGCATGATCATAGCTCACAGTAACCTTGAACTCCTGGGCTCAAGCAATCCTCTTTCCTCAGCCTCCTGAGGAACTGGGACTATAAGCGTGCAACATCATACCTGGCTAATTGTTTTTTTTAATGTTTTGTAGAGATGGGGGTCTCACTATGTTGTCCAGGCTGGTCTAGAACTCCAGGCCTCAAGCAGTCCTCCTGCCTCTGCCACCCAGGGTGCTGGGATTACAGGCATGAGCCACTGTATCCAGCCTATTTATACTTCTTTACCCTCTCCTATTTATAATATAATTGTCTTAAATATTTTCTCTGTATACCTTTAGTACCATATCAGAAGTGTTATAATTTTTAATTTAACCATCAAACATAATTTAGGAAACTGAGAAGGAAAACCTATTGTATTTACCCATATTTTTGCTTACTGTGTTCTTCTTTCCTGATGGTCTAAGATTTCTTTTTATTGTTTATTAATACTTTCTTTATAGAAAACTTCCTTTAGCCATTATTTTAGAAGAAATCTGCTTGTGATAAATAATCTTAGCTTTCCTTCATTTGAGAATATCTTGATTTCCCTTTCATTCTTGAATGATATTTTTGCCAGGTATGGAATTCTGGGTTGATAGTTCTTTTCTTTCAGCACTTGAAAAATATTGTGCCACTTCCTTCTAGCTTTCATGGTTTCTGATGAAAAATCTGCTATCATTCAAATTGTTTTATTCCTATAGCTAAGGTTTCTCTCTTGCTGCTTTCAAGATTTTTTTTTTTTTTTAGTTCTTAGAAGTTAAATTATGACTGTCATGTGTGTTGGCATAGATATCTTTGGCTTTTAGGGGTTCACTTGAATCTGTAGGTTTATGTCTTTTGCCAAATTTGTGAATATTTCATCCATTATTTCTTGTTTTATTTTGTGTTTGTTTTGCCTTCTTTCTTCTCTCCCCTCGGGACTCTGATGACAAGAATGTTAGGTCTTTTGTTATAATCCCACAGGTCCCTAAGGTTCTATTCATTTGTTTTCCAGTCTGTATTCTCTCTGTTGTTCAGATTTGATAATTTCTATTGTTCTGTTTTCCATTTCACTGATTCTTTCATCTGTTTCTTCCATTCTGCTCTTGAGTCCATCCATTGAGTTTTCTATTCAGTAATTGCATTTTTCACTTCTAAATTTTTTGTTCATTTTTTCTTTATGCCTTCTAAAATTTCTTTGCAGAGAATTTTTCCTTGCCTTGGCTTTCTGTTTTTCCATTTGTTTCAAGTATGTGCATAATTACTGTTAAAGCATTTTTATTGTGACTGCTCTGGAAGCTTTGTCAGATAATTCTAACATCTCTGTCATCTTGGCATTGACATCTTCTGATTATCTTTTTTCATTCGGTTGGAGATCTTCCTGTTTCTTGGTATGAAGAGTGATTTTTGGTTGAAAGCTATGCTTTTTCATATTATGTTATAAGAATCTGGATCTTATTTATTAAGCCTTTTGTTTCAGCTGGCTTTCTCTGACATTGCTTCAGTGGGGCGGGATGTACTGCCTCATTATTGCCAGCTGGAGGTAGAAGTCCAGGTTCCCTGTGTGGCCTCTGTTGACACTTGAAGGAGGTAGATACTTCTTGTTACTGCTGGGTGGGGGTGGGAGTTCCAGCTCCCCATGTGGTATCTACTAAGTCTTCTCTGACACCACCCCTGTGGGGAGGAGGCAGGGAGCCTCTTTACTGCCAGGTGGGAGTGCAGTGCCTCCACTGACACCATGGGGATTAAGGCCTCATTACTGGCCAGAGGGGATGAAAGTCTTGGTTCCCTACTTGGTCTTCTCAACACAACCCCAGTAGGGGTTTGGAGTGCCTCATTTCAGTCTGATGAGAAGGGAAATCTAGCCCTCCCACCCCCCTTGGCCTTTGCTAGTGTGGGTGGGAGTGGGACCACAGGTTTTTCTGTGGTGTTTGGCTGGCTGGCATAGAATGGTTATTGGCTAAAAGTTTTCTCTCCTTTCCTGGATGTTTGTCTAGGGAGAGCAGGCTTGTTGGGGCTTTTTTTTTTGTCTGTGCCTGTTGGTCTTTCTGGGCTGTCAGATTCTTCAGCTCCAAGTCTGGTTTATATGTGCCAAGAAGTAAACCGAGGGAACTCACCACCTTGTCATTCCTCAGATCCCAAGTTCCCTAGCTGGTCTGCTTTCTGTTCACTTTTCAGAGTCATCTTATGTTTGTTTTGTATGTAATGTGCAGGGAATTGTGCTTAGCAGGAGGAATAGGGAAAACCACGTCTGTTCCTTCTTCCCAGAAGCAGAAGTTCTTCTAGTCAGAGATCTTATTTTAGAGATTGCTTTATGTATAAATAAACTTTGCTTCTTTGGTGTTATTTTAATCTAATTAAAATAAAATTAGCATTTTGATTATATCGATAATGCCAATGTGCAAATCTTTACTATAGTAGAATTAAATTTTGTACATGGGTGAATCTGGTTAAGAGAAAAAGAAAACTCTCTTTTCAAAGTTTTTATGTTTTAAAACTGGTTTTTTAATTTTTAGTGTCACTTAAAAGTTTAAGCATGTTAGAATATTTTTAAAAGCATAGGGAAAATTCTGTCCCATTCCTTGGTGAATTAACAATCTCAGCATACAAAAATTTGCAATAAAGTTTTGCCGGCTTTCCATCAGAGTGCTGTCATGATGATTAGGTCATGTTTCCTAATTATAAAGTTTCTCCTTTCTTGTTTATTATACACAAAAAAATTAAGTATTGGGCTTGGTGTGGTGGCTCACGCCTGTAATCGTAGCACTCTGGAAGGCCGAGGCGGGCGGATTGTTTGAGCTCAGAGGTTCGAGACCAGCCTGAGCAAGAGTGAGACCCCGTCTCTACTAAAAATAGAAA
>VBSM01002608.1:24735222-24749910 GCA_008086735.1 Cheirogaleus medius
AAAAAAAAACACAAAAAACAACTGAGGAAATGGACGTAGGTGGTGAAGTAGCATTATCTATTTGTCTGTTGGAGGCAGAATGGTGGCCCCCACCTTTTTCTTTTTTACCTTTTGAATGTGGCTGCTAGAAAAATTACTGTCTAATCCCTGGGACCTGTGAATATGTTAAATGGCAAAGGGCAATTAAAAGGTTGCAGATGGAATTAAGGTTGCTAATCAGCTGACCTTAAGATAGGGATATAATCCTGGATTATCCATGTGGAACTAATTAGTCATGTGTCTTTTGAATGTGGAAGAGGGCGGTAGAAGGGTCAGAGTGTTTCGATGGAAAGATTGCCTGATGGAAAGATTGCCTGCTGATGCTGGCTTTGAAGAGTGAGGGAAAGGGCAACAAGTAAGGAAGCTGGAAACCAAGAAGCTGGAAGAGGCAAAGAAACAGATTCTCTCCTGGAGCCTCCACAAAGGAACCTAGCCCTACCAACACCTTGATTTTCGCCTGATGGGAATGCTGTTAGAATCCCAACCTACAGAACTGTAAGACGATAAATGTGTTTGTTTTAAGCCACTAAATTTGTTATAATTGGTTACAGTAGCAATAGGAAAATAATACATGATCAGTATGTGTGGGCACTGGATAATGATGTAAAATGTCTTAATGTGGATCCTGGCTTTGAAGAACCTTTTCTTAATCTGTAGCTGTTCACTGGAATTAGACCACTGCCTCTCTCCCTTGGACATCCAGTTTCTTCTGCCTAGTTTTTTAAACTAGCTGAAAACTGACAGGTTTAGGAATGTCCATTCGAGTTGTGGTTCTGACTGAAATATTGGGCACTTGGGAAGTACTTGATAAAGTGATTACTGCCCTTCTTAAGTCTGAGCAATTTCTAGTTACTAAGTCAGGGTATCATTTATGTATGAATTACCTTATAGTTAAGTATACTTTACAGTCTTTTATGTAACTCTTAACTATCAACCCCCAGATATGACAAAGTTTACTTGTGGGTGATTAAATTGAGTAAGACAAGAGATTGCCCACCCATACAGAATAAAATTCTCTTTCTTCTGCCTTCCAGAGAACAGTGGGAACAGCCTGGCCTGTAGGTTGATTGTCACTTTCTGCCTCCCTCCCACCTACTTATTCCTACAGAGAGACACATAGCTTAGCCTGCTATCACACTCTGTCATTTCCCTGCAGCTGCAGAACAAATGGCTTCCTTAGGTTAATTCTGAGGTCCTGTGCACATGGAAATACGTGCTTCCAGAAGGAAAGAAGCCCCCATCTTGCTTCATGCCTTCTACTTTCTTTCCCTCTGTACCAACAGCATAAAGACTTCATTTCAGGAATGTGTGTTTTATTTACTCCTGCCATTATCCTATATACTAAAAGAGTACCTTTGTCAAAGTGCTGATATACTTACATGCTTTGCAAATATATAAAGAATGATTCACTTCCCCCTCCCCATTTTCTTGCTTTACTGACTAGCCATAAAACACCAGTATAGTACTGAATCCAAGTGCAGAGAGTAGGCATCCTGATTTTGTTTACGATCTTGGGAATACTTTGTAGTGGGCCAAGAAGCACATGGAATGGTTTCTGTGCAGGGTGTGTTCCGTGGTGTTCAGCCAGCTGTAACATGTCTTGAGACCCGGCCACACGTGCTGCAGTGGCCTTCTGGGAGGAAGCATCTTCTATAGAAGACACTCCTGCTGAAGTATCCTGATCTGGAGTGGCTTCCTCGTCTTCTATTCCACACCCACAACCTGCATTGGTCCGGCAGTGCTGCCATAGCCATGGGTCACCACCCTTCCCTCAGTCTTACAAAGGCTTCTTACCTTCCTTCTCTACTCGGTCCCCGAAGAATGACTTTTTTGAAAGTAAATTATAGACTTAAATACTGGCTAACTGTAGAAAACAATGCTGGAATTCAGTAGTCATCCCCCCAGAGTCTTCTGGGGCCTTGGTGATATGAAGTGTTTATATATATTTTTTTTTTTTCCTTAAACTCAAAAGTGGAAAACTCAACGCTTTCCCCATTGGTTCTACCTGCCCTCCAGGTGCTTAGTGAGTGTAGCATCATCTTCCAGAATTCTCTTTGTGGCTTAAGGTATCTGTATGATTTTCCTGCTTTTGTTCTCAGAGGCTGTAGGCCATGCTGATCTGAGTGACTATAGGTGTTTTTTGCCTAGTAACCCAGTTCTTGTATGTAAAAATCAGGATTTGGACACAAGGCAAATAAGGAGGTGGTGATTTTGTTTTCCAGAGAGATTTTCACTTGCAGTCTTTTAGATATTTCAAATTCTAATTGGATTTAATGTATTTAAGTAACAAATTATGCAAAAAAGGTTAAAATGATCAATTTTACAGAAGTTCGATTTGCAAACCCATTGCTTGTGTAAGGTAACGTATACTTGAGGCCAGGAGTATGACACTCTTCTTCAGTTTGGTCCCTTGTCCCTCGCTCTGGGCTCTAGCTACACCAGACTAATTGCCATGCTCTAAACAGGTCTTGTACAATGAGACCACAGACTAGTGGTCTGAATAAAGAAACTGCTACCATAGCACTCCTCTCAGTGTGCTTAATGTTCTGGTTTGTTCATAAATATATCTCTCTCAGTAGATGTTGACCTTTTCAATGGAATGTTTTAGTTAGTACCATCAACTGAGTGGCTTAAAAAGAAAGTTATTATTTCACAGTTCTGAAGACTAAAAGTAAAAAAATCAAGGTGTAAGCAGTAATGATTCCTTCTTGAAGGCTGTGAAGGAGAGATGTATTCCAGGCCTCTCCTTGGCTTGTAGATGGCCACCTTCCTCCTATGTCTCTGCACATCAGCTTCCTTCTGTGTGTGTCTCTGTGTCCAAATTTCCACTTTTTATAAGGACAATAGTCAGATTAGGGCCTACCCTAATGACCTCACTTTAACTTGATTACCCCTGTAAAGACCTCATCTCTAAATAAGGTCCCATTTTGTATAGGGGTTTGGACTTCCACATTTGAAATTTGTGGGGACACACAAATCAAGCTGTAATACAGGGCAGGGACCTTCTTCTCTAAACCACCCCCAATCCATTTGTCCCTATGGTAATTGCATAGTAAAGGTTTGTAGACTTGAACTAAAAAGGAAATGCCTTTTAGTTGATGTGTTACTTGTGTATAATTTATACCATGAATTCCAGATAAATCTCTTGATTCTTTTTTTTTTTTGAAACAGCTCTTTCTTAGGAAAATTGTACTTCTAGAGAAAAATATTAGTTTAGAAAGATTAGTTATTTTAGGCTTTCTGAGGTAGGCATGAGCTTATTAATGAACTTACAGACTCAAAAGGCATATGATCTGAGTGAAATGGTCTTGATTTTTGTGCCAATTGCTGAGAAAATGCTTTTAATCATGCATGAAAAATATGTTTGAGAAGAATTTCCACTGATCTGAAAATGTTTTAATGTTGATAGTCTTCTTCAGGATTATGTAATAGTGTAGAGTTCTTAGAAAAATATGGTTTCTTTCGCTTTTTCTCAAAGGCAAATATAGGTAATTTTGTTTTGCTATTGAAAATATATTTTGAACCACTTAACTTCTTAACCACTTAACCACTTAACTTAACAGGAAGTGTAAATTGAGATTTACCATATGTTAGGATGATTATATGATATATTTAAATATAAATACTAGATGACATTTAAACTATGATCATCTCAAAGTATGTAAATTTGGAATGTACTTTTTGAAGTTAAATATTTTTTTTTAAATGAGAGGAGATACTTCTCACCATTGCTTTTTGCTGAGTAAATAGTGGAATTAGAATCTTATTTTAAAAACATATTTGGAATACACATTTGCACAGGATTTTGTTTTTTTTCCTGATTCTTTAATAGAATATTTTTAGCTATAAATTATATATGGCAAATATCAAAAGTGTTATTTTTAATCACCTTTAATCAGGTATAATTTGCATACAGTAAAATTTACACATTTGAAGTATGAGTCAATCAATTTTGACAGATAAACACATCAATATAACTACTATCCCAGCTAAGATATAGAACATTTCCATCTTTCCAAAACGTTCCTTGTGTCTCTTTGCCATTATTTTTCTCCCTACTTTCACTTCCCACTCCAACTAATGGTCTGATTTCTGTCACTATAGGAGAGTTATTGTTCCAGAATTTCACATAAATGAAATCAATACAATGTGTGCTCTCCTGTGTCCAGCCCCTTTTACTCTGCATAAATGCCTATGAAATTCATCCATGTTGAGTGTATCAGTAGTTCATTCCTTTGTATTGTTTAGTAGTATTGCATCATATTGATATACCAAAATTTATTTATTGCCGAACATTTGTGTTGTTTCCAGCTTTTGGCTATTTTCAGTAAAGCTGTTAAGAACATTTTTGTATTAGTCTTTTCATGGACATATGTTTTTACTTTGGGTAAATACCTAGAAGTGGAATTGCTGGGTTAGGTGGGTAAGTATATATTTACTGTATAAGAAATAGTCAAAATATTTTTCAGAGTAGTTCCACAACTTTACCTTCCTACCAGCAGTGTGTGAGAGTTGTAGTTGCTCCACATCCTTGCCAACTCTTGTCAGTCTTTTAAATTTTAGCCATTCTAGTTAGTATATGGTATCACATTTTGGTTTAATTTGCTTTTTCTTGATGACCAATGATGTTTTCCTGTGCTAATTGGCTATCCATCCATTCATATATATCTTTTGCCCATTTTAAGACTTGGATTGCTTGTGTTAAGTTATAAAAATCCTTTATAGATTCTGAATAAAAATCCTCTGTCAGATATATGTGTTGTGAATATTTACTTCCAGTCTGTGGTTTGCCTTTTAATTTTCTTGATGACCTTGAAAGAAGAAGTTTTAATTTCGATGTCAAATTTATCAATTTCTTCTTTATGGTGACTAGTGCTTTTTGTATCCTAAGAAATCTTTGCCTACTCTGTTATGAAGATTTTCTCATATTTTCTTCTAGAAGTTTTATAGCTTTAGCTTTTACTTCTAGCTCTGTTACATATTTTGATTTAATTTGGGGGCATCATGATATGAGGTAGGGGTTGAAGTTCATTTTTCTCAATACATTTACCAGTTGTTTCACACTACTTATAGAAAAGACTGTTGTATCAGCATTGAATTATGTTGGTGCAAAGGCTTTATTTGGTATTTGACTTTGAAAAGTGACCTAGATTTTTATGTTCCTATAGTGGATAATTTAAACTTTGACTTCTTAGAATGTCATTTAAAAATTTTTTATTTCAGTCTTTTGTCTCAGAAGTTATTTACCACATATTAGAAATATAGGGTGGGATGGGAGCTCTAGAAACCTATCATGCCAACTTCTCCATAGTAGACCCAATTAGAGATGAATATAAAATAGATGACTCTGTGTAACTGAGCTAAATAGAATTTGTGAAACATCTGGTAAAGCACATATATTGCACAACTGGTACCATCTTAAGTAATCAATTTTAGAGTTTAACAGCTTCTGTTATTTTTTCTTATATTTAAAAATAACTTTAGTATAGATAAGCCTTGATGACTGCTATTTAAATGATCTTTAAGTAACTTCTTTTGTTTCTACTTGTGAAACGAAAATGCTTTATGTCTATTTAAAGGCATTTCAAACGTTAGAGGTAGATGAGGTGGTATTTTGGCGGGGGGGAGTGGTTTCTGAAATCACTCATTAGCCGCTTTTCCTAGCCTTTAGCTTCTGTTCCCCTGGATTGAAAAAGGTGCTATTTGAGACAAAACTTGGTAGCTACTGAAAATATTTCGTATTTCTGGTAGCTTCTTTGCTTTGTGCCTGTCCTGCCCAATTACATCTATTCTAAAATGCTCTCCTTTTCCTTGGAGCACATGACTAACCCTATCTCTCATTCTAAACAGCAGTAATATTAGGGTCAGCTATTGCTATTACTTATATGTATTAGGTACTCTTTTGAAGGCTTTATATTTATTGACTGATCTAATCCTCACAAACACTCTTTTGAGGAAACCACTGTTTTAATACAGATTTTGAAGATGAGGAAACAGGCACAGAGATGTTAAATATCTTGTCTAGGTTATACAACTGTTAAGTGGCAAAACTGGGATTTGATTCAGACTTCTTGTCTCTAAAGCAGTGGTCCCCAATCTTTTTGGCACCAGGGACTGGTTTAGTGGAAGACAGTTTTTCCATGGACTGGGGTGGGGGTGGGGTTATGGTTTGGGGATGATCCAAGCACATTATATTTATTGTGTACTTTATTTCTATTATTATTACATTGTAATATATAATGAAATAACTATACAGTTCACCATAATGCAGAATCTAATGCCGCTGCTGATCTGACAGGAGGCGGCGCTCAGGCGGTGATGTGAGCAATGAGGAGTGGCTGTAAATACAGATGAAGCTTCACTTGCTGTCCCACTACTGACCTCCTGCTATGCAGCCCGATTCCTAATAGGCTGGTGGTCTGTGGCCAGGGGATTGGGGACTGCAGCTCTAAAGCACACTACAGTATACAGCCTCTTAGGAAAATAACAAGGAAACAACTACGCCCTTCCTTCATCAATGCTTCTGGACTTCAGAAGGAATAGTATTTTTTGGTACAGTTGACATTATTTTGGTTTATATTTCATGAAATTTCTTTCCCATGTAAAGGTTTATAAAGTAATACCTTTAGAAATAAAGCTGCTTTGTTTTAAGCACATATGCTTTTTGTCAGAAACTTTACTGCCACAGAAAAATACAACCTGCATTCCTAAAAAAGGTTTAGAAAGACATAAGGTACAGACTTCTTACCTTCTAATAATACCTCCCATCTTTCTCAGCCTTTTGAACAGCTAAGCTCCCATGCACTCTAGCCTTGAGTACTTCTGGGCCTCGGGCTTCTGAAGCCCTATGGAGTTCCCATATTGGGGAAATTCTCAATCTTCTCTTGCTCCCAAACAGGCCTCTTCTCTGTGGGGTGGAGGCTAGGAGTAGGTCCTGGTATGTTTCTTTACCTCAGGCCTCTTTAATCATAAGGGGCCTGGCCCTAAATCTGCTTGTAATTTTTGGTCACCTGTGGTAACTTGGCCAAGCTCCTTTCACCTTTTCTTGGTGGGGAGGGGTCCTTCTAGTCTCCAGACTCTCTGACACATACTCTGTCTCCCTGTTGGTTTGTTCTAAAGCAGACTCACCAGCTCACTGTCCAACTAGGTCTTCCTCACCTTGGTTCACTGTTGGCTGTGGACGTCAGTAGAGGTTGCCATCTTTCTAAGAAGCTGTCTGTGTCCACTTCCTTCTCTGGACACAATTTCCTTTTTCTTTTTGAAAATCCCACACTTTCTATTGAGGTCTTATTGAAAAATTTTTAAGTTGACAATCTGTGGCTCTTACATGAAAAACTTGAAGATAGGCTGGAATCAGACCTGGCTAGATTTAGGGGGTTCTTCTTTTCTTTGTTCCTGTGTTCACTTATGTTCCACAAGGTGGCAGAATGGCTCTAGCTGCTCTGTCCCGGGACTCCCAGCCTCCCAGGTTCAAGTCCAGGGAAGTGGAAGAACATCTCTAGGGAATTCCTGCATAAATCTTATAATCCATTCTTTCTTTTCCTTTCTCTCTCTCTTTTGATAAACAATTTTGCTTTTTGAATAAGTTGTACATTTCAATGGTTCAGAAAACTAAAAGTCTTTAAAAATGGTATGGAGGGAAGTTTTTCTTCTGTCTTTTATTATAAAAGTGCCTGTTTGTCCTATTTAATGCTTTTTGTTCTGAATTCTGTCTTTCCTGATAATAAGATCTGGCCTCATACTTTTTATTTGTATTTACCTAGTATCTATATCTAGGCAACTTTTTTCAGCTATCCTTTTATTTTTAACCTATTTGAATTACTTTGTTTTGAGTTGCATTCCTGTTTGTAGCATAGAGGTTTTGAGGATTTTTTGTTTTTTTTTGTGTGTGTGTGTGTTTTTTTAATAATCCAATTGGAAGTTAGTTTTCTTTTAACAGGTGAGTTTATTAGCCCATTTCCTTTATTAATGTCAGATATATTTGATATTAGTTTGTCTAGATTCTTTTGTGTTATTTTCTATTTTTATATCTTTTCAATAACCTTTACTATGTGGTCTGATTTCTTTGTTTTTATGAGGTTATTCTGATATTTTTGTTTTAGTGGTTGTTTTTAAAATTATAATTTCACATAATGCCTTTAGTCTTCAAAGAAAGTGGTGATAGTCCCTCCCATGAACACTGATAAAATTAATGAATTTCATACTAATTCTAATATAGAGACCTTATAACCATGTTACATTGTCTGTCTCATTCAATCAAAGACTCTATTTCATCCTGTCTTAAGAGGAGAGAATTAATTACTCAGCTTAGAACTCAATCAGTATTATTACCAGTAAGTACTTAGTCGGAAGAGGCCTTGTGAGTTTTCCCACAGTAGATTGTCAGTCTTAACAAGGCTCTTTTTGTCTATAAAAATTATAGTTTCTAAAGTCAGTATATATCATAAAATTGGTAAGCTGACATTTATTTGTTCACAAGTGAACATTAGTTCAGAATCTCTGTGGGTGGTCTGTTATTTGACACCAGAGAGTCACCAGTTTTATGTTCAAGTTGACATTAAAAGATATTATTGGGTCTGAAGTTGTTGTTTTAGTGTGGGCTCCACACTTGTTGAGAGAGTTTTTTCACCATTTAATTTTTCAAAAACAATGTATTTGACAACAGAGAGGCATGTTTCATGTGAAATGGATTTTTTAAAAATTAAAAGTCTTAATTTAAAACAGTCCAGCTTGGCATATCCCACTGAGTGGACTGAGACCTCTATCCTGATGTTAGTCCTGCCATCAAGGACAGAAGGGGAGTTGCCCCCCTGGGCCCAGGGAGGAGCACAGCCTCTGTTCAGCCTCCTCCGCACTCATGAGGCTTCAACCCGAGGCCACACATAGCCTCTGTAGAAGGTAGTAAAGGGAATTTGGCTTTATATTTTTTTAGACCCAGGTCAATTATATGACCATAGATGACTTCTTTAATTTTTTTAAGTGAAAAGGTATTTTTTTGTCTACCTTTAGTAAGTCAGCTGAAACATAGACTATCATTGGATACATGTCTTGGGAGATATCCATTTCCATTTTGTCCTACGGTGGCTGCCAGCATTGTTCATGTAGACTAGTGTTCTCAGTCTGCAGTTTGCCTGTGACTCACCCCAAGAAACCTGTTAGAAATGAAAATGCTCCCTCTCTAACTCCCTGTGAAATTCAGACTTAATACATTCGGGGTGTGGAATCTGTGCTTATTTAATGTGTGTTACAGGTGATTCTTTTGCAGGCATTCCACAGACTATAGTTTGAGGAAATCAAGATTGACAGTTTTGTGAGAGAGTTTTTCATCACCATTTAACTTTTCAAAAATCACTGGTATTTTTAGCAATAGAGAGACATGTTACATGTGAAAAGGTTAAAGTGGAAATTTTACTAAAATCTAGGTTAACACAATTCTGGTAGGATATTACTTGTACATGAAATTTCAAATAGACTTTTGTTTCAAAGGTACAGTGATGTGAATTTATTACGACTTTTTAAAATCTAGGAAAATACAGATATGAGATTTTATAACTTTAACCAGTTTGAAAAAAATGTTTGCAGGAGGATGTTTAACATCAGAGTGCGGAATGATAAATTTAACATTCTTGTAATGCTTCCATGAAAGCTTCAAGGATAACTGACAAGTCCATTTTTGTCAAATTTAATGGGTTTCTAAATCCTTATCTGCTTATCAAACAATTTTAATTAGAAAAGTAATTGAGTACCAGCTGCTTCTTGTGTTCACTCTAGGAACTTGTCTAAAAACATTGTGGAGCTCATGTAAAGTAATTCATTGCTTTTTGAATTGCTAGATAATAACTTTACTGTAGACTTCACTTCTAAAAATCCAGGTATTAAGGGAGTCTACAGGAAGATAAAAATTGATAGGAGATTTGCAATAGTTATTTTGATATTCTCTCCCCAGTGGATTAAAGTAGAAAAATCCTTCTTCAGCACCACAGATGGGAGAAAATCTCCCCTCTTGGGTTCCTTCCTGAATCAGCTTGTGCCTCCATAGGCTTGTAGTAGAACAGATAAAGCTATTGGAGCCAGCTACTCTGGGTTTGAATATCTATTAATCTATTATCTCTTTGTGACTTAGGGCATTCTACTTAATATCTCAAAGCTCAATTTACTCATTTTTGTAATAAAATAGGGATAATGCTGCCTATATCAAGGGGAGATATAATTCTGGAACTTGTACTCATTTATTCACTCATTCAGCAATACTATGATATATAGATTGAGCACTATTTAGTACCAGACACTGTTTCAGGTATTGAGTACAGCAGAAATAAAATTGACAAAAGTCCCTGACCTCATAAATTCTAGTGAGGAATACCATTTTACATAAGATGATCAGGGACGGTCTCACTGAGATGACTTTTGAATGAAGACCTGAGGAAGGGATGGTGCCATGTGGATATCTCGGGAAGAGTATTTTGAGCAGAGGGAAAGTAGATGCAAAGGTCCTGAGGTGAGCCTTTGGTATTTGAAGAACAGTCCAAAAGTCAGTGTGATTAGAACAGAAGTAAGAAAGGTAAAGGTAGAAGAAAATGAGGTTAGAGAAGTGATGGGGGCCAAATCACCATGTTAATTTATTTTTTAACTTTTTCTTTCTTTCTTTTCTTCCTTTTGTTTCTCTTCCCCACCTTCCCCTGCCTTTCCTCCCTGCTTTCCCCCTCTTTTCCCCTCACCTCCCACCTACTAAGTATTTTTTAAAGTTATTCTGTTATTCACTATCAGCCATAAGATCAATTGGTAGATACGCCTGTGAATATTTAAAAACATTATGCAGACTGTCTTTCAGAATCATGTTGATTAATGAAAAATGGTAAATGTTTTCCTCACTGCACACTTATCTTTCAACTGCTTTATATTTATTTATTAAGTAGAAAATTCTTCAGTAAATTTTTATTCAGAGAAATTGTTCTGCGTGATTAATTTCTGTTCTAAAGGTTGATTCTTTTTTTCAGTATTTTATATTAGAATATATTTGGGTTTTTAATCTTTATAGGTTTTTTATAGTCTTTTTTAAAATTAATTTCAAAACATTAAGAGGATACAAGTGTTTTTGTTATATGGATACCTTGCATAATGCTTAAGGCAGGGCTTTGGTTTGCGTGCCTGTCACCAGAATAGTGTTCCTTGTACCCAATAGGTAAATTTTTATCCCACACCCACTTCCTCTCTCCCCTCTTCTTGGTTTCCAATATCCTTTATATTTTTTCATGCCCCTTTGTACCCATTGTTTAGCTCTCACTTATTAGTGAGAACTATGGTGTTTGTTTTTCCATACTTCACTTAGGGTGATGGTCTCTAGTTCCATCCAAGTTGCTGCAAACAAAATTATTTCATTCCTTTTGATGGCTGTGTAGTACTCCATGGAGTGAGTGAGTGTGTGTGTGTGTGTGTGTATAAAGCACATTTTGTTAATCCACTTATGAATTGATGGGCAGTTGGGTTGATTCCATATCTTTGCAAGTATGAATTGTGCTGTGATAAACATTTGAGTGCAGGTGTTTTCTGTTATAAAATGACTTCTTTTCCTTTGGGTAGATACCCAGCAGTGAGATTACTAGATTGAGTGGTAAATCTACATTTATTTCTTTGAGGAGTCTCCATACTGTCAAAGCATTTTCCAATTCAGAATGATAATAGAACATTGGTAATTGCTTATGAGATAAAATAGACTCTTAAAGTACAAAATGGCCTTTGAAGTAAGTTAATTTTAGGAAAAACTAGTAAAATTGGAATCCTGTTTTTATTTGAAAAAAATTAAAATATGGTACAAATACAGGAAACAACATAATAAATATAAAGGAAAGTCCCTGAAACCACCATCCAGTCCAAGAATAGAATTTCAGCAGTTGCTCTAGAAGCTTTTCTGCCCCTTCCTAGTCACAGCCTTCAGAGTAACCATGATCTTTCCTTTGATTGTTATTACTCAATTTTCTTCATAATTTTGTCACCAAAGCTTGCATCCTTAGAGCTTACTTTTACTAGTTTCTTTTTAAAATGTCTTTCTAATTTTTAAAACATTTTAGTTAGAGGTGGGGTCTTGCTATGTTGTTAAGACAGCCCTCAAACTCCTGGGCTCAAGAAATCCTCCTGCCTCAGCCTCCTGAGAACCTGGGACTACAGGGCATGCCATTGCACCCAGTTTCTTTTTAAAATGTCTTTTAAAGGCTCTTCTTATCTACAGGTTTCTTCTCCTGTCTTTTTTTATCACCTTATTTGTTGAAAAAACTTAATTGTTTTTCTTGTGGAGTTTTCCACAGTCTGGATTTTGCTGATCATGTTCCATAGAGTTTAACATGTTTCTATTTATTTTCTATAAATTGGTAGTTGAATTGAGAGACTAGAGTCAGTTTTTTTGTGGAGGAGCAAGATGACTTCATAAATTATATTTTTTCATTAGGAGGCGTATAATTGGCTCTTTTTGTGAATTGAGTAGCTATTGATACTTAGTGATGAAAACGTCTTGCTTTTTAAAGTATCATCATGAATTCATAGATTTAAACATATCTAATGTGTTTTGATGCATTGCAGTTGCTGTTCTTCCTGATGCTCAAGTTGGCCAATAGTTGGGCACTGAGAGCTTCTTCAAGTTGGCTTTTGTGTCATTTTGCCATGACCCTATTAGTAGCTTTTTTGCTTTCTGGTATAACAAGATATTCTAGGTTCATCTTAAACATTTTCAATCCCAGATGTAGAATTTATTATTTCTCCAATAAGCCCTGGTTTCTTTCAGTAGGAAATGGCATCTCAAAGCCACAATCTGTGCACTGGGGAGGCTCTCCTTACTGGATAGGTCATTATTGCTAGGCCTTTTCAGTGGACAGAGCTAGGGAATATACATATTTTAAAGATAAACTATATTAAGAATTCATAAAAAAATACTACTGAATCAAATTCAGGGCTAAAAAGTTTTTATTTAACCTTTTCAGTCTTATGTCTATATCTTCATTTCCCCCCCCCATATTGACAATCCTAGTTCTTAAGTAAGTACTTTGGTTTTATCATTAGAATATCACATATTTAATTTGCTTCATCCCACATTACACATGTTTTCAGAGTAACAATACTAATATGATCACCAATAGTATAGATCACTGAAAAGAGTTAAAATTTGTTGAATATACTCATCTATTTCTTTCTGTTTATTTCATAGTTGTAATGCATCTGCATTGTTAGAGCGTATAACTATTATATACTATACCTTCTTATAGCCTTCATTGAGTCTTAGTTCTCCAAGCAAATATATGTTAAATTCTCATCACCAATTCTTATTTTAGTGTCTCTCTAGTTATTTTGATTGTCTGAAATTCATTCTCTAGTACGGTGGTTCTTAAACCTTTGTGTGCATCAGAATTACTGGCTGGGCCTTACTCCCGGATTGTGACTCAGTACATGTGGGATGGGGCCTGAGAGTTTGCATTTCTAACAAGTTCCCAGGTAGTGGTGATGCTATTGGTCTGGTGACCATACTTTGATTACCATTGTCTATGGCCTTTATACATGGAAGGTATAGTGGCTACATATAAAACTCTTGGCTTACAGGTTTTTTTTCTAGCATATTAAATATGTTACTCTGTTGCCTTCTAGCATAAAACATTGCTATTAACGTTTGGTAATCCTGTGTCTTTTTTTCTCCCTTATATAAAGGAGTTGCTATTTTGCTTGGAAATAATTTTACTACATTATTTCTTGGGAGGTCTTTCTGGATCGATTTCCCCAGGTATATGATGTGGCCTTTTATATACATGTTTTTGATCTTCTTTGCCTAACTCTGTATTTATTACTTTCTTCCAATCTTCTAAATCTTTTTTCATTTCTTTTTGACTTTGAGAAATTTTCCCCTTTTCATTTTCTACTTATCTTTATCTATAGTATTAATTCAGTTTTGTGTTCCTTCTAGTCTATCCTTCATCGTGAGATAATTTTTCCTCTTATCTCTAATTTTTTGAGTTGTACCACTTCATTTCTGAGTTTTTCTAAATATAGTTAATGAATTTTTTTAGCTTGTCTTAATTTTAAATGAGTTTTCATGTTTTCTGGAGGTTGTCTGTAGAGATGTTACTGTGCTTATTCTCCTTTTTCTTATCATAACTTTGTGCAGGATTTGACCTTGATCCTTTTCTGTTACTCATTTTTGTGTGAAATTAGTTTTCCTGAACTTTCAGAAGAGGCATGGGTTCAGTATAGCTTTTCTAACTTCATGGTTCTAGTGGCTTTTTTTTTTTAAACATAAAATATTATCATAAACAGTTTTCTTTGTTTAAGTGTACGGTTTGAATTGTGATTTTATACAGTTGTATAAACACCACTACCACAGTCAAGGTATGGAACAATACCTTTACCCAAATAAAATTCCTCATGTCTGTTTGTATTAATAATTGATCCCCTCTCTTTGGCCCTAGGCAATTAATTTCCATCAATATAGTTTTGCCTTTTTTAGAATTTCATATATGTGGAATCTTACAGTATGTAGTTTTTTTGACTTGATTTCTTTCACTTAGCATAATGTTTTTGAGTTTCATCCATTTTGCTGTACATTGTCAAGTATTTGAAAACATGGCAGTTCACTTTTCTCCTGACTTTGTTTTATAGTACTTCTGTCTTTTT
>VBSM01002608.1:24750010-24766704 GCA_008086735.1 Cheirogaleus medius
CGCCCGGCCTCAATTCTGTTTTTATGGAAGGATTTGGGGAGACTGAACTATGTTGTTTGGATAGAACAAACAACTATTTTTATAAAATCTTAAGAAAAATAGCAAAAAATTATAAATACTTGTTGAATTTATAAAATGGTAACATTTCTACTTATTCATAATATGGCAGAGGGAAGGAGTGTGTTCCTTTTGTGATGAGGCATAGCCATTTGTGTGTCTTTCTGTATTTTCTGTATCTTTTATGTATGTCTACCACATTATTGTCTATTGTCTTAGATTGTAAACTAAGAGTGGGAACCTGACTGATGTGGCATATGCCCATGAGAATTTGTTTCTGATAACTTTTTTTGGTAAAGTAGAAACAAATATAAATAAGCTTGAGATTTTTCAGTCATAAATCTTTCAAATTTTTAACCTAGTTGTTAAACAGAATAGGTAATGAAGTTTCCCTATTGTTTGTTTATTATAAGGTATTGTAGTTGAACTTGCAAACCAGATCATAGAATCTCTTTGTTCAGTAAAGGATGTCATGAAAATAGAAAGAGCTTGCTTTAGTTTGGTGCTGGGGATTATTTGAAGTCTGTCGTCAATTTTATGGAGAGCCAAGGAAGAGGTCTGCATAGGGAGTCAAAGAAAAAAACTGGGATACTTTCTAAATTGTCTTAACTCAGATGTTCATAGTGTAGCTCTATTTTTTACGGACACTTTATATTCTTAAATCATACCCATATCAATATATAAGATAAGCTTCCAAAGCAAGTACTCTATCAATACTCTTTCCTGTCATCTATTAATTACTATTATATCACTGTTATTTTATTTGCGTAGGTCAGTGGTTCTTTAGTGTGCATAAGAATCTCTTGATGCTGGGCCCCACCCAGCATCTGTTTCTGTTTCAGATAAAGACAAGAGAGAAATGTATACATATCTAAGAGTGAGCACAACCAAAGCTATGTAAAACCTTCAAGGAGAAAATTATAGAACATTTATTGTTGGATATAAAAGATGTGAACAGAGAAATTTACCATCGTTAACAACGGGGTATTCATTTGTTAAGATATATTTCCTTCCTAATTAATTCATTACATACCTGATCAAAATCCCAGTAAGTTTCTAGTGAAACCAGACATATATATATATATCTGGTGTATATAATGTCATCCCATTTTTATAATGCAGCGACATGTATAAGCATATATAATGCTTGTATATGGAAGGATTCATTCTAGGCTGTTAACAGGGGAGATAACAGTCATGGGAGGGAGGTGGTAAGGAAAGGAGAAGAAGAGGAGGAAGTTGGGAGTCAAGAAAAATAGAAAATGGAAAAGAAAATGCACTACCCAGCATGGATGAGATGCTTTTGTTTATGCACTTAGGTAAATTTTTATGCGTATTTTTAAAAAGACTGTAGAATCATTTTAAAGAGTGAGAGTTAACCTAATTTGCTGTATTTGGAGACTGTGATAGAAATGGACTTAGCAAAAAGCCCCTCAAAGAATTACTCAATGCTGTATTCTATTGCTAGAGCATTTAAACAAATAATGTAATTAAATCAAAATGATGCTTTCCAGTTTTTCTCCCTTCATATTTATTAATATAATTTAATTTCAAGGAGTTCTTCTTTTTAAATGATACAAAGCACTTAATATATGCTAGGTGATATAAACTGTCCATTGATCAAAAAAAGTAATATGATATTTTATGAAATGAGGCCTTTTGGCAGGGAGACTTTAGATCTCTTTTTCTCTCCTTTTTTTCAAGGAATGAATCTTTATCTAATTTTTTTTTTATTTTTCTGGCCAAGACTTCAATACAGATAATTAATGGATAATTATCTTTGAAATTTTCCTTGTTTTCTTTCAGTGTGCGAGATGACAGAATTCGAGTAGAAAGGATGGACAGCATTTATTTTGAATACAGTCATGCTTTCCAGGCGGTTATGGAGTTTTATGCAAAAGATACAGTTGACATAAAAGGTAAATATTTTCCCCATATATCCTCAAATTGAAGTGATTTGAGGTTTGGATAAAGCTCTGAGGAAGACTTTCAGTTTAATGACAACAAGGTAGTTACCAATGTAGTAAAAGGGCTCATGATTGTTGGGCTCATCAAAAATACCACTGCAGCTTCTTCCTTTTTAGTTATGAACAGGTAATAACTTAATGGTTTTAACATATTCATTGGAGTGGAAGGAGTAATTGATCAACTTTCCTTTTTGCTTATCTTTAAAGATGACCCGTTAGTATCCTTGTAACTTTTTAGAATGTTTGGACAAATATTCTGATGAAGGCTAGCATTTTGAAAGGTTGGTTGCCAGAATTAAAATCTCTGAATGTTACTGACAGGGTCTAAATGTGTTAAATAACCATTATTTGTCTAATTGACAAGTGTTAGAAGGTGATGAATGCTATGAAGAAAATAAGGGAGGGATGAGGGTTGAACTTTTAACTAGGGTGGTAAAAGAAGGCCTCACTGAGAAAGTGGCACTTGATCAAGGATTCGAACAGAGACTGAAGAAGTTAAGGGAAAAAGTCATATGAACATGTGAAGGAACAGTATTTCAAGCAAGGACAACAGTAAGCACAAAATATCTTAAGGTAGGAGGGCGCCTGGCAGGTTTAAGGAATAGCAAGGAGTCTGTGTGCTGGAACAGTCACTGAGGGGGAGAATATTAGGGGGTGAGCTCAGAAATAGGAGATGAAAGGCAGATTGCGTGGGGCCTTACAAATCACTGTAAGGACTTTGGCTTCTCTCAGTGAGTTGGGAGATGGTGGAGGATTTTTGAGCAGAGTAATTTAATGATTTGATGTACATTTAAAAAAGAATTCCTTTGGCTGGTGTGTTAAGAATACCCTATAGGGTGCAAGGATGAAGCAGGGAGACAGATGGAAAGCTGTTGCAATATTTGTGGTGAGAGGTGAGAATGATCAGACAACATTTTCCCCCCTCACTTAGCAATATGTTATGGATAGCTTTCCATATCAGTATGGATAGCTATAAGTCATTCTTTCTAGCAGGTGTGTAATAATCTGGATTTACCAAAATTGATTTAACTACTTCCCTATTGATGTTGATTTAGGTTGTCTCTAGTTTTTTTTTAACATTACAAAAGATTTTTCAACTCACCTTTTTGTACACATAGGGTGCAAATTTTGCTGCACATTTTGGAGTATTTCTGGATCAAAAGGGTTGAGTGTTTTACATTTTGAAAAAATACTCCGTTACTCTCCAATATAGATTCATTTCACCCTCTGAAAATGCCTATTTGTCCAGGCCCTACATATTTGCAATCTTTTACATTTTTCCAAAGGGCAATTCTAAGTGATACTATCTAAATTATTATTTCAATAACTATAAAATTTGTCTTTTAATGCTATTAATGTTAATGAGGGTACATATTCTGTTTTTTAGGTTCTCGAAGTATTTCTGGCATCATTAACTTGGCAAAGCCTGTGATTTGCTCTTTGGCTTCCATAATAAGATACCTCAAAGAATTTAACTTGGAAAAGACGCTCTCCAAACCCGAGTAAGTGACTTCTCAAATAAAAAAGAGAGAGGTTATACTAAAAACACTGCTTGATTTGAATTTGATAAGTATGATGCTTAGAGAAATTTACTTGCTATTGATAGAATACTCTATTAGGGTACAAGCATAAACTGCTTGGTATTGTTGCTGAAGAATATTAAAAATATTAGGCCAGGAACAGTGGCTTACACCTGTAATCCTGGCACTTTGGGAGATTGAAGTGGAAGGATTGCTTGAGACTAGGAGTTCAAGACTTGCCTCAGCAACATAGCAAGACCTTATTTCTACAAAAAAATAATTAGCTGGGCTTGGTGGCTTGTACCTGTGGTCCTAGCCACTTGTGAAGCTGAGGTAGGGGGATCCCGTAAACGCAGAAGTTCGAGGTTAGAGTGAGCCATGATTGCACCACTGCATTCCAGCCTGGGCAACAGAGAGAGACCTTGTCTCAAAAAAAGCCCCAAAATATTAATTAAAAATATGAATAGAATCCTTAAGAATTCTGACAAATAAATTATATTCATGATAGCTATTTGATATATTATAATTTTGACTATAAAACTGCACTTTATACTAACTGGATTCAGAAATAGTATTAAAAAGCATTCATAAAATTTCACCACCTTTATTTCTTGGTTTCAGTTCTTATTTCATAGACCATAAAGTTCAAGATACAGGGGCCCGCTACTGACACAGACAGCTTTTTACAAGAGTGATTAACTTCATAGATTTTGGAAATTTAAAAGCTGACAATTGACACTTTAGGAAAATACTAGTTTAATAATCAGTCAAGTGAAAACAGGTAGTAGCATAATTTTCTAGCCTTTCTATATTCCACTCTCCCTTGTCTAGCCCCTTGACTAGCCCTTTGTCTGTGCCTCTGTCAAGAATCACCCTCCATTGTATAGATCCTGGATAAGTGAGCTCCTTCCCATTCTGTACAGGTGGGAGGGCAGATAGGAGCTATCTCACTAAAAGGGCAGAATATGAATTAACTAGGTAACAAAGAGGCGGTGCTACTTTGAGGTTGCTGGAAAGAGTGGAAGACAGGCAGGTTCCTTGCGATTGTTTTCATAATGTCTTTGGTGTGTGTTCTCTTATGTGGTATTTAGACTGGAAGAGAACATCATTTCTCTGGAAGCAGTTTTGTCCTGTTTAAAAGCCATCTCGCCCAGGCCAGTGGCTCATGCCTGTAATCCCAGCACTCTAGGAGGCCAGGGTGGGAGGATTGCTTGTGTTGAAGAGTTCAGGACCAGCCCTGAGCAAGAGCGAGGCCCTGTCTGTACTTTGATTTTTTCTTTTTTTAATCTAAATGCTCATCAACAGGAGAGTGGATTCATTGTGTTATATTAACGCAATATAATGTTATACAGCAATGAAAATGAATGAACTAGAGGTACATGATCAATATTAAAAATTTAATTAGCAGTATATTGAGCCAAAAATCAGGTTGCTGAAGGACACACTGCACATACTATCATATGAAGTTGGAAACATGTGAAATAGTACTATTGATATATACTGTGTAAGAATACATAACATATTTGGGGAAGGTGTAAAGACATGCATAGGAATGATGAACAGCAAATTCAGAAGAGTGATTTCTTCCAGTGGGGAAAGAGGGAAAGTGGGGGTGAGGGTTAGAATGGAGGGGAATGACATAGTGGAGTTCTAACTATTGTTTTATTTTTAAACCTGGGTGCTATATTAATCTATACATCTTTTAGTGTGCCTAAAATGTTTTATTAAAAAAGGTAGCAGCCTGGAAATATACCCTGTTGGATTCTACTTTAAGCTTCAAAATGAACTAATTAAAGAGGTCCGTCCATCTGTATGGTCGTGGTTGTGTTGCATCCTCATAAAGAAAGGGTGATAAGCTATCTACCATTTGATTTGGTCATGACAGGGAGCCTTTAAGCAGGTGAGGGAGTTAGTGATTAACAGCTTGGCTATTAAGTTATGTTTCTGTCCCTACATCATCAAGCAAAGAAGTATTCACACTGGAATAAGGAAACCTTTTTTAAAAAAATCAGGCCCAGGTGTGTTTAGAGGTAGATGAATTTGAGACTGACACCTGATGAATGTTACTACCATATGTGCACATATGTAGTGCACTATAGGTGTTGATCGATTAGTTCCAATTTAATGGTGAATACATGTGGTGTTTGTTTTTCCATTCTTTGATACTTCACTTAGAAGAATAGGCTCCAACTCCATCCAGGATAGTACAAGAGGTATTAGTTCCCCATTTTTTTTAATGGCTGAGTAGTACTCCATGGTATACATATACCACATTGTATTAATCCACTCATGTATTGATGGGCCCTTGTATTGTTTCCACATCTTTGCAATTGTGAATTGTGCTGCTATAAACATTCTACTGCAGATTTTTTTTATAGAATATCTTTTTTTCTTTTGACTAAATACCCAGTAGTGGGATGGCTGGATCAAATAAATGGTAGTTGTACTTTCAGTTCTTTGAGTTATTTCCATACTGCTTTTCATAGAGGTTGTACTAGTTTGCAGTCCCACCAGCAGTGTAGGGGTGTTCCTATCTCTGCATCTGTGCCAACATTTGTTGTTTTGGGACTTTTTGATAAAAGCCATTCTCCCTGAAGTTAAGTTACCTCTCATTGTGGTTTTGATTTGCATTTCCCTGATGATGAGAGATGTTGAGCATTTTTTCATATGTTTCTTGGCCATTAGTCTACCCTCTTTTGAAAAGTTTCTGTTCATGTCTTTTGCCTACTTTTTAATGGGGTTGTTTGATTTTTTTTTCTTGCTGATTTGCTTTAGTTCTTTATAGATTCTAGTTATCAGCCAGCCCTTTATGGGATCTATAGCATGCAAATATTTTCTTCCATTCTGTAGGGTTTCTGTTTGCTGTAATGATTGTTTTCTTGATTGTGCAGAAGCTTTTTAATTTGATCAGGTCCCATTTATTTATTTTTGTTGTTGCTGTGATTGCTTTTGGGGTCTTCTTCATAAATTCTTTGCCTAGGTCGATGTCTCTATGATTTTTTCCAACATTTTCTTCCAACATTTTCTTATAGTTTCAGCCTCAGGTTTAAGCCTGTTATCCACTGGGAGTTGATTTTTGTGAGATGTAAGAGGTGTGGATCCTGTTTCATTCTTTTGCATGTGGCTATCCAATTTTCCCATTACCATTTATTGAACAGGGGTTCTTTTCGCCAATGTATGTTTTTGTCTGCTTTGTCAAAGATCAGATGGCTATATGAGGATGGTTTTATATCTGGGTTCTCTGTTCTGATCCATTGGTCTATGTCTTTGTTCTTGCGGCAGTACCATGCTGTTTTGGTTACTATAGCCTTGTAGAATAGCTTGAAGTTTGGTAAATTGATGCCTCCCAATTTGTTCTTTTTGCTTAAAAACCATTGAATTGCATACTCCAAACAGGTGAATTGCATACTATGTGAATTATATTAATAAAGCTGATAGATATACACACACTTATTTTTTTAAATGTCAATGGTGCAAAGGTTGAGAAATCTATGTCTATTTTAATCTCATTGCTAAGGCAATATCCTTCCGAGGCCTATACCCAATGTATTTTGAAGTATTTACACTCTGGCTGGACAGCAAACACAGCAAACTATGTGTTTTAAGCCCTGGGTGAGCTCTGGTCATTGTTTATTCTAGTATCTTGTTCTGTCACTGATCTCACAGATGTCCCCACACACATTTGAGGACCAGTACTTGGCCAAAGACTTGAGGGAACTCTTCTGCACATCGCTGGAGCTCTATGTGCAGTGCTGTCTACTGGCATTCTGTTTCACAAATTCTTGTTTCCCTGGGCTTGTCAAGAAGGCAGTCAGTGTTTACCTCATTTGTTTTTCTTTGGGATCACATTTCTGCGCTATGTTGCCCACTACCTGAGAAGTTTTTTCTACCATATAATTTGTCCAGTTTTCTGATTGTTCATGGTTGGAGGGCATTTCTCACGCAGTAAATCTTTTGTGAATGAAAGCAGAGGTCAGGTGTCATATTGGACACTACACATAATAGAAGAGGGAGATGTGTAAAGTTAGAACAGCTATCCTAAACAGTACCTGTGTTCTAAAACTTCAGGGAAATTAACTCACTTGAAAATTAACAATGGAAAGAGAACTGAATTCAAATCCCATACAAAACTACGATGAGAAAAAAATAAAGAGCAGGATAACATCATTACAGATAATGAATACATGCCATAAAGACATACCCACAAATGAAATAAAAACTACAGCTTTTAAAAAATGAGCTAAAAGACACTAAGAAAGTGACATTAGATGTGAAAGAACATAAATGAGAAGTAGGAAAGCTTTGAAATGAGGTGATAGGGTTTAAGAAAGAAGTATAATTAAAGAAAAATATCAATTTAGAACGGAATAGTAAATTTGAAGGAACACAATAGTGAATAAACATAATATACTTTTAGAGAAATAGAATATGAAAAGAGATGAGCAAAAAAGTTAACATAGCAGGCCTGATGAGACAGCTCTCCTTACAAAGGTCTGCTTGCAAGCTTGGCCCTTGACTGGAGGTCTGGTACCCTGGATTTTGGGAGGGTTTCCACCATTCCCTGATGAGAATGGCTCAGTGTTCTTCAATTGTTTGTGCAAACAATGTGGTTTAAGCTGAACACCTACTTTCTTCCTGGGAGCTGGAATTTTGACATATGGTGGGGAAAGGGTGCCTGTGTGACCAGCTCCCAATAAAAACCCTGGATACTGAGTCTATAATGAGTTTCCCTGATGGACAGCATTTCACACCTATTATCACAACTCATTGCTGGGGAAATTAAGTGCATCCTGTGTGACTCCACCAGGAGAGGACTCTTGGATGCTTGTCTCTGGTTTCCTTTGGACTTTGCTTTTTCCCTTTTCTGATTTGTTTTGTATCCTTTCACCACAATAAATTATAGCTGTTAATGTGGCTATATGTCAAGTGTCCTGTGTATCCTCCTAGCAAATCATTGAACCTGGCAATGGTCTTGGGAACTTAATGTACACCTTTCTCATTATTCATCTTTCTAATGGGCTTATTGGCAGCATTTAGGGATGCAAAATTAGTGATGTTTAATTACAAATCAATTAGAAGTGAATCTATAATACTGAAGTTTTATAATATAAAGCAATTGATAATTTATACATAAAATTAACTGCCAAAGTTAGACAAATGGTGAATTTATGAACTCTGAAAACTGTACACAGAGAACTCTTTTCAGCTATAGATTTCATGTTACATGATAGATTTTTTTGTCTTCATTTCCATTTTTAAATAATATTTAAATGGTATCTCTTTACATCTTTACTGTCTTTGTCTGAATGAGAAAGATTGGTTTTCATTTTTTTAAAAAGTAGGGTAGGAATGATAGTCTTAATGGTAAGCTTTTGGCAAAGACATTTTCCTCCCATTATAGAACTCAAAAGAAGCATCCTTTGTATTTTTGATGTCTGAAATATTAATGAAGTATTTTCTTAGGTTATAAGATTTGTATCCAGGTTCACACAGCATGAATTCTAGCCAGCCATTGTTTATGAGGTTCATTTCAAAGCACATAAAATTTGGCTTCTTCTACAAGGATAAATAATTTAGAATTGCTTATTTCAGGTCAGTGATCATATACTGCTGGGTACTGATGATGCTGGCAGATACAGCCTTTAGTAATAAATTATATGTAATTCCTAATGTAAATAGGCACTGGCAGAAGGTAATTTCTTTTGTATCTGGAAGGAAGAATCCAATTCCAGAATACTTGTCAACCAAATATAGGGTAACTCTAAAAGCATGGTTAGTCCTTCCTATAGTTGCTTGATACTTTTCCATAGGAATCAGTCTAAGAATGCCCAGTGGTTGATCTTTTATTAAAATTAATGTCAGTTTTAAAAAACTCCTTCTCACTGCATCTAATTTGAAATTTAGATTACTTGTTCAGTAAGGGCAAAAAGAAAAAACAATACCCTACAATCAATCAAATCAAACAAAAAACCGCATATATAACACATTAATACTGCTAATTAAAAGAACCTATAACTCTTCTCTGTAAAGGTCTGGTGTTGTGCGCTAACTTTTAAGCTAATTTGGTTTTTCAGTTACCGTTTTTGATACTGTAGATATTGGGAGCCTCCAGTAATTATATATAGGTGAGGGCTCTAAACATCCTCTCTCACCACCTCTATACTAATTAGTATGTTAGTCCAAGAAATTCTGCCACACATATATTTTTTAGCAAACAGGCACAAAAACATCACATACACTCTAACGCCATGAAATCCCAACTCTTTGTCTTTTTGGTATTCTTGAGAGCACCTTTGTTTCAGTGGTTCACTTTAAGCATATGTGATTGTATGGTAGGAGCTGATTGCTTTTGGAGTCAGGTGACAGAACCGTTGTAACTGGTGGAACAGGTGATGCTTTCAGAATCTTAAGCCCAAAGCACCATTCCTTAGGGTATGGACTGTTGGGTTTACAGGATTATTATATCCTGTTCATGTGAGGGTAAAAGCAATTGAGCAGCATCTCTGGATAGTCCACATACTTAAATACCACTTACTACTTATTTCACCAGTGAAAAATTATTTTTTACACCTCTGTTGTTGATGAGAGATAAAGGCAGCTAGCTGAGATGCTTTTAGGAAAGGCTTCTGGATTGTGGTTACTTAATTAATCTTTTTAATGCCAATTGTTATAGTCTGAGTTGTGTCCCTTCTCCCCCTAAAATTTGTATGTTGAAACTTAACAATGTAGCAGTATTAAGAGGTAGGGCCTTTAGGTGGTGATTAGGTCCTCCTGGAGAGCCTTCATGAATGGGATTAATGCCCTTATAAGAGAAGCTTGAGGGAACCTGTTTGCCCCTTCCATCACATGAGGACACGTAGAAGGTGTCATCTGTGAGTCCTTGTGAGACACCAAATCTGCTGGCACCTTGATAGTGGACTTCCCAGCCTCCAGAATTGTGAGCAATAAACTTCTGTTTATAAATTACCTAGTCTAAGATATTTTGTTATAGCAGCTCAAACAGACTAAGACACCAGCTAAGCACTATTCTAAGGGTCTTGATTAGGGCACTAACATGTTAACTGATTACACTTAGGTTGTGGTTAAACCAGTCAGAAACAGGGGGAATTAAAGGACTCATATCTAAACACATTGGTAACTGGTTAAATACCAACTCAGAGACCAGGCCATCAGCCCTTACAGCTAAGGTCTTTGACCATAGATTTGTGTGGACACCTGTCAGCTACACAGCCAATCACTGCCTTACTGTTTCTTCCTGTAAACAATGTTTTATATCTTATAACTGTCCCTGGGTATTTCACAGGCATTTCTGAGACTTTATGACACAAAATGAGGGTGGGGAAGTAGGGAAAGGGAAGCCAAACTAGCTTCCCATAGGAAGATGGCAGACATTTGTTGAATATCTACTTTCTGCTGGGCCCTGCAGGTGCTACAAGATGAATTAATACATAACCTTTGCCTTCAAAGAACTTAGATCCATTAAGGAGAGTAGAAGCACAATGTAAATTGCTGTAATTCAAGATAAATTAAGTTAACAGATACAGGAGGGAAAGGGCTGCACACACCTGCTGTCAGTCAGTTTTTGGAGAGTTTCCCTCTGAAAATCATTGACAGATTATCCTTTCAATGCTAGATCAAACCTGTCACAGTTAAATTACACTGCCAAAGGACTTTGTTCACTTGTTAGGCAGTGTTCCTAATATGAGATATTTCTCTTTTCCAGTGCTTTGGGGCCTTAGTCGGGGGAGTTCTAGAAGTAAAGGGATGTCTTTACTGCTTTTTTGGACTCTGATTTTAGGCTCTCTAGATTCTTAAGTGAGGACTTGTTTCTATAACTGACTTGGGAAAATGGATTTTACTTAAATCTCTTTACAACCATGAGAAGTGTGGTTAGGTTTAGAGTGCAAACACTTATGCTTTCCTTCCATTAAATAGGTCAGTGACCTGCATTATTTTTCTTGCCTTTAAAAATAAGCCATCAGGAGGACGTTGGTACTTTGAAACGGGAGTCTGCCAACCTCCTCATTTGCTGGCAAATTAGTAAACTCCTCTTTCCTTCTCAAAAAAAATAAAAATAAGCCATAAAGTCTATAAGTGCTGTTGACAGAAGCATCTAAGGCCTGGCTGATAAAGAAAATTGAACTACTGCATTAGTAATGCATTGATTAATACTTCTTAACACGAATTGGAATTGTACATTTATTAGTCATGTTGCATCTCAGTTCTTAAGTCTGTTTGAAATTTAACTTTTAATTTAGTTTTGGATAGTTACAGGAACAAAATTAGAGTGTGAATTCCTTAACTGAGTTTAAGGAAATAACCTTTGCTACTTTTTCAGTTTTATACTCACTAAATGTTGGTCACTATAATATATGTTGTTAATTGTAGATAGAGTAAATAACATTTGTTGCACATGTCAGAATGTTGATTAAAAGTTTTTAAAATGTTTGTCAAGATGATCTCATGCCGAAGAATAAAGAGGACAGTTTTAAGTATCTTGACATATTTTCAAGCTAATTGCATAGCTTTTCCTGAAGATACCACCACATGCTCTGCTAATGATAAGACTGTTAGGTTCTAATTCTGGAGATGTAAAATGAAAACAAAACATTGTTACCATTACTTCCCTTTCCTGTTCTTATTTTTTGGTGTTAGAGTAACTATCCTTCTCTGTTATCAATCTGTTTAACAGCATCAGCAATAATGGAATACACTATCCCGATGAATTTTCATAATGTTACTGGAATGTTTCTAGTTCCTAAATTAGTTTTTTATTTATGTACTTAACATCTTGGCTAATTATATTTCATTCTTTTACAGGAATTTTAAACAGCTGTCAAGTGAAATGGAGTTTATGACAATTAATGGAACAACATTAAGGAATCTGGAAATCCTACAGAATCAGGTCAGGCAAACATAAGGGCTAGTTGATTCAAAGTAGTTTTGAAAAAAAATTTGGAGTACGGTCTATTCTTAGGAGTGCTGGTGAAAATAACAATAATGCCTTCAGCTGACCACCCTGCCTGCCATCTATTTATTGCTTGATAACTGCAGCACTCACTTTTTGGAGAATGAAATATGTAAGATACTACTTTGGGGAGGGGTGTTTGGGGAGCTATTGAGCTTTCCTTTTTGATGATTGAGGGACATGCCCATCCTGACAATTTCTGTATCCTTATTTCCACATCAAGCATTTCTTTGGAAAAGCATCATCTTTGAAAATTAATGTGAAGTGAACTTTTTGTCTGCTTGATTATATTTTTTCTACGTACCTTTAACTCTTTGTTGAAATGTTTGCAGTCTTATTTCATTATCCAGTGTATAAAACAAGTTACTGGGATATTCAGTTAGACTGTAAGATGAATAATATTTCATATCACACACTTTTATCATTGTTTATTTGCCCTTAATTGATGAATTAAGAAGATAATGAAGACATTAAAGTTATTGCTTTCACTTACTAAATTATTTGGAAAGATGAGCTGTCATATTGAAAAACTAATGTTATGCTAATGGTGTCATAGAGATAAAAAGCAATTCCAACTTATTTGATTAAGTAGAGAACCTGAACCATCTAAGTCAAATGGTTTAAAGTTCTTCAGAAATATTTATTAATGTTGTCAATTAAAGTAAACACTGAATTTATCCTCCTGACTCCCGGATTCATTTATTATTAACTAGTTTCTCTCACTTAGTTTCTCCCTCTTCCAGTCTATCCTAGTATACTTGAGTCAAACTTATTTTTGTGCAGTAACATTTTTATCTCATCATTTTGTCATCCAGCATCTGAGAATCTGTCCTGCAGCTCTCTCTCATCAACTTTATATCCATCCCCATGATAGTGAACAAGTAGTAGGAATAAAAGAACATTTCTGGGCTGGAGAAAAGCCCATAATCAGCCCACAGACACAGCCCTGGCATTCGGAGCTCTTCCTGCTTCTGCCACATCTTCCCTGTTCAAACCCTGCTGCAGTGCAGTCAGTTCTGAAATCAAATTCATATGGCAAAAATCATCCAGAGTCAAAATACCCTCCAAAATCCCTTCCATTATCAGGACTTGAAGAAACAGAAGCTGAGAATTACCATCTTCTGCTTGTTTTTGTGTCTCAACTTTGGCCTCCCCTTCTGCAGAGCAGTGGAAAAGGTTAGGGGTTGGTGAGAGCAAAGGTATAATAGGACGTGTGTCTCTTCCACCTCTCCCTGTCTTGTCTGAGCCTGCTTCTCCAGTGCTCCAGGTCATTGGAGAATGTCAGGTAATTTCCCTCCACTGTACTCACCTTGCCCTTTACTCCAGGCAAGCCAGTTGGCTCTTGTCTCAACGCAAAGTGCTGTTGCTGTTTTGGCCTGCCTTTCTCAGTCTGCTCTGCTTGTCCTGCTCCTCTGCAGAGAAGCCCTCCTGATCTATGTACCTTCTGTGTGTGCTCTACATTGAACTCCTGAAGCCTGGGAGCTTATATTATACCTTTTCTAGTTGATCCCTGCCAGGTGGCATTACATCCTAATTATAAGTCTTTTTTTCCCCCAAACTTAGGTATAAATGCCCTGAGGAAGGGACCATGTCTTTGCCATGATTAGCACATAGGAGGTGCTCTGTAAGTACCTACTTACAGAGAAAAAGTAAAAACAGAAATCAAACAAAAAACATAACTAAGGTGGAAATAGCAATTTTATGTTTCAAATAAAATTTAAACATCTCAGTAGGCTTTGTAATACTATGAATCCTTTGTTGAAATTAACTCATCTCTAGTTAATTATAAATTTTTCAGGGCTCAACTTTTAAGTGGCAAAGGCAAAGTTTTACTAGGGATTTAATAAAACAGACTGAAATAAAATTCTTCCAGGATAAACAGCTAGTGTACAATGCAGGTTTGTGTATTATCTCCAGTACTTTCTACCTGTTCAGTGTTGTCATGAGAACATTGCTCTGTAAGATGGTAACTCTGAGACAGTGGAAGGTAATGAATTACCAAAGGAAAACTAAATTGTCTTGGCTGTACTTCTAAAGGCAGGAAAGTATGCAATTATATTTTTAAGATACTTAGTACAAGCGTATATTTCAAAATAGTCTTCTCAGTAATTTATTCTTAGATAACTGAAAACCACACAGACTATCCCTTTTCTGTGTAAAATATCAGAACTTCATTTTATGTCTGTATGTATTCATTCATCAAACATTAAATGAACACCTGTTATGAGCCACACATTGTGCTAGGCATATATAGCATTTAAAATTGGGAATATATGGGGACTACCTAGGGCTCATGAAGAACCAACCATTTGGCCCAATATATTGTCTAATAAAACTGGTTTTCTGGTCTTTCTTAGACGGATATGAAAACCAAAGGAAGTTTGCTTTGGGTTTTAGACCACACTAAAACTGCATTTGGAAGACGGAAATTAAAGAAGTGGGTGACCCAGCCACTACTAAAATTAAGGTAAAAGGAATTATTAATTTTGTGTGTTTAATCTGAACTTATAAAATTGTGAAATTAAAGGTATGTTAGCCTCCATAAAACCAGGGTTACCATGGTTTATAAGAATATAGTTTTAAATTGGGGAACATTTTACTTTGTAACTAGCAATAGACTGCCTAATATCATGAGGATTTTTTCCTCATCCCTAAGAATGAGCCAGTTTGCAGATCCAGTAGACCTATTGTCCAGGGAAAGTGAGTTATCCAGTTAGGTTCAGTCATCAGCGTAAGCAAGTAGGGAGGGGGGAGGCACTGAAGAGACAGGTAGGTGCCTTTTATGGAAGGCTTTGAAGGCTAATCTGAGGAGGTGTTAGCTGGAGGGAGTTATTCAGTGATTGTGAGCATGGGGTGATATGATCAGAGCTGGGCTTTTGTGTAGGAGGGGACTAAGTGGGGGTGAAGTTAGCAAGTTCATGGGGAGGGGCTGAGGCCCTGAGCTAAAGCAGTAACAGCAAGGAATCCAAAAGTCCAAAAGACGGTCAGGTGTGAAGCATTAGAAAAGTAGAATGAATAAACTAGGAGCTCCTTGAGGGAAGATCCTTGAGCTGTACCTACAACAGTGATTTCCGAGCTTGTCTGCATATTGGAACCATCTGGAAAACTTTACAAAATACTGATGCCTATATCCAACACCCAGAGATTCTGATTTAATTGGTCTCCAGGGTGGCCAGGGAGTTGGAATTCTTTAAAATTCGATGATTCTGATATGCAGATAAATCTGGAGACTGTGACCTAGAACAGTGACTGGTACTTAGTAGGAGCCAAGTTAATGTTTACTGAATAAATCCTATTTATTGAGCTCTTACTATGTACCAGTATTTAATACTCAAAATCACCCTTTGAGATAGGTCATTGCAACGAGGAAACAGATTCAGAGAGCTTCAATGACTTGCTCAGTGTTTCACAGCTAATAGAGAAAAAGCCCAGGTTTTAAGCCAGCACTGATTGCAGAGACGTGAGTGGACACTAGCGGTTGTCCTGAACAGTTGCCTATATGCCTAGGCCAGAGAGAAGATGGTGTGGTGGGTAAGAGAACTGCTATGTGTTGGCTCACCGAGAGGGTCAATTTCACTAATCCTCAGTGTTCTCACCTTTGAAATGGTAAAACATGTCATCACAGGGTTGCTATAAGAAATAAAACTTTCAGCTCTTTATCTCATACCAGGCAGTAAGCCTAGCAGTTTTATGAGCATTATCTCTCTTAAACTGTGCAACAGACTCAGTATAATAGATGGTATTATTAGCCCCATTTTACTTAGTCACTATTTTCAATAAAGGATAGCAGATATTGTTAATGTTGGTAATAAGCTTTAAGATACTGTTTTGATGATGGTGATTTCCAAATCACTTCAGATTTAATGGGTCACTCTGATTTCCTGTCTTAACTGTAAAGAACTTAAGACATGGGAAATTGATGAGGTAAAGAAGAAATCCTGAAAATGGGAATATTTCCTTTAGTTCAATATTTAAATGAAACAAGGAGACCTTATGACAAGATGGCTTTCAGTGGATACTCTGTGGACAATAACGTAAGGGATGTAACATTGTGGCTCATGGAAAGACATCTGCCTAAACAGCCACTGCAATTTTTACTATGTCATTTGGTTGGTTGAAATAATCAGCAGAGGCTGGGCGCGGTGGCTCACACCTGTAATCCTAGCACTCTGGGAGGCCGAG
>VBSM01002608.1:24766804-24777787 GCA_008086735.1 Cheirogaleus medius
AAAAAAAAAAAGAAATAATCAGCAGAAACAGACTCACTAGCAGACTTTTTCACATAAATAAAAATTTTTATTTCTAATGCTAAACTTCCTTCCTTTTGTGTAACCAGTATTAATTTGAGATAAATTCAGTAGACCATGTTGTCTGCTCTTATAGGCTGGATCACATATCCCTTGGGGATCCTACCTTCCCAGAAAGGCTGAGAGAAAATATGCCAGGCATTGAGCCACTGATGTTTTCAAGTATGAACTTTCCACTGGCATTAGCCAAAAACAAATGCACAAAACTACTTCTTTGCCATTTTTATTTTAGGTCATGGCTTTAAAACTTTTATCCTCCTAATTCATTAAAACTCACTTCAAAAGAATTCGTTAGATCTTTTTTTTTTTTTTTTGAGACAGGTTCTCGCTCTGTCTCCCAGGATAGAGTGCAGTGGTGTCATCATAGCTCACTGCAACCTCAAATTCCTGGGCTCAAGCAATCCTCCTGCCTCAGCCTCCTGAGAAGCTAGGACTATAGGCACGCACCACCATGCCTGGCTAATTTTTCTATTTTTTGTAGAGATGAGGGTCTCGCTCTTGCTCAGGTTGGTCTGAAACTCTGGGCCTCAAGCAGTCCTTGTTCCTTGGCTTCCCAAAGTGCTAGGATTACAGGTGTGAGAACTTGCACCTGGCCAAAATTCCAGTTAAATCTTAATGGCACTTGCAACCTATTACAAATACCTAGAGAAAATGTGCTAATTAGTCAGTGCTTAGCTATATATTTACAGTCATACACTGCATGATGACATTTTGGTCAATGAAGGACCACATATACAATGGTGTTTTCTATGTTTAGATACGTGTAGACACATAAATACCCTTGTGTTATAGGTGCCTACACATACAGTCACATGCTGTGCATGCAGGTTTGTAGCCTAGGAACACTAAACTGTACCACATGGCCTAGCTGTGTAGTAGGCTATGCCATCTAAGCTTGTGTAAGTACACTTTATGATTGCACAATGATAAAATCACTTAACAGTGCATTTCTCAGAATGTATCCTTGTCATTAAGTGACCTGTGGTGGTATTGTTGTTTACACTAATATAAGTGCTATGTTGATCACATCAGTGGTTCATCTAGGGTAATATTCTGTCTTTGACATTGACAGCCAAAGGTTGGTTTAGGGTCTGGTTTTCTTCTACAGTGAGATCATACAACACATAATGGGTGATGAGGGAATTTAGTAAGATAATGCCAATCTCCCCAAGTTCTGCAAGATCTCATTATTTATCAGTCATCCATGAATCCTCTTAAATCCTTAAACTTCTCTTTATTTTTTTTATCCTATTCTAGCTCTTGGGGCAATCACATAGTTCATAAGTTTAAGACCAAGTACCCAAGTTTAAGAGGCTTTTCCACCCCATCACCTTTTACCCCATGAAATAGCCTTGTTTGTGCAGAATTTTATTTAAAAACTTAAAAAGAAATTGAGCTCCTTTCATGAGCACCTCTTCTACCTGTACCTTAAATACATTTTTTTAATTTAAAAAAGTTTTTAAGTTTTTAATTTTATTTTTCATTGACAAATAATAATTATGTATATTTATGGAGTATAATCTGATGCTTCTTTATATGTATACATTATGGAATAGTCAAATCAGGATAATTAACATATCCATCACCTCAAATATTTCTTTGTGGTGAGAGCATTTAAAATCCTCTTTTAGCTATTTCACATATATACTGCATTATTAACTATAGTCACCATGTTATACAATAGATCACCAGAACTTATTCCTTCTATCTAGCTGAAATGTTGTGCCTTTTGACCAACATCTCCCCTTTCCCTGCCTACACTCTCCCCCAGCCTCTGATAACCGCCATTCTATTCTCTACATCTATGAGTTTGACTTTTTTAGATTCTACATATAAGTGAGATCATATGATATTTCTCTTTCTGTGCCTGGCTTATTTTACATAGCATAATGTCCTCCAGGTTCATCTGTATTGTTGAAAATCACAGAATTTCCTGCTTTTTTTTTAAAATACCGAATAGTATTTCATTGTGTATATACCACATGTTTTTTTTTTTGAAAATGTGTATTATGAAAAAACTACACACAGATTTCAAAAATGTTTTGCTTCAAAATAAACTTGTACTAACCTGTTATAACATGTATGAACAGAATCTAGTGTGAGGCACCTAAGAAGGCAAAGTTTGAAAAGAGCCCTTATCAGAGCATCATGAATTCTATTAAAATTTAACCAAGAGCAAACACTCAATTTATGGTCCTGTTTGGAAGGAAGAATGGTGAAATCATTGATACTTTACGAAAAATTTAGGGGGACAATGCCCTAAGGAAATCAGCAGTTTACAAATGGATAACTCATTTTAAGAAGGGACAAGATGATGGTGAAGATGAAGCCTATGGCTGGAGACCATCTCCATCAATTTTTGAGAAAAATATTCATTTTGTTCAGGCTCTAATTGAAGAGGATTGATGTTTAATGGCACAAACAATAGCCAACACCATAGATGTCTCAATTGGTTTAACTTACACAATTCTGACAGAAAAATTAAAGTTGAGCAGACTTTCTACTCGATCAGTACCAAAACCATCATGCCCAGGTGAGCTGCAGACAAGAGCAGAGCTTTCCATGGAAATTTTAAACAAGTGGGATCAAGATCTTGAAGCATTTCTTTGGAGAATTGTAACAGGAGATGAACCATGGTTTTACCAGTGTGATCCTGAAGATAAAGCACAATCAAATCAATAGCTACCAAGAAGTAGAAGTGGTCTAGTCAAAACACAAGTGATCCAGTCAAGAGCAAAGGTCACGGCAACAGTTTTTTGAGATGCTCAAGGCATTTTGCTTGTTGACTTTCTGGAGGGCCAAAGAACAATAACATCTGCTTATTATGAGAATGTTTTGAGAAAGCCAAAGCTTTAGCAGAAAAACTCCCGGGAAAGCTTCACCAGTCTTTCACTATGACAATGCTTCTGCTTATTCCTCTCATCTAATGAGGGCAATTTTGTGAGAGTTTCAGTGGGAAATCATTAGGCATCTACCTTACAGTCCTAATTCGGCTCCTTCTGATTTCTTTTTAATTTCCTAATCTTAAAAAATTTTTAAAGAATACCTGTTTTTCTTCAGTTAACAACATGAAAAGATGGCATTGATGTGGTTAAATTCCAGGACCCTCACTTCTTTAGGGATAGGCTAAATGGCTGCTATCATCACTTACAAAAATGCCTTAAAGTTGACGAAGTTAATGTACAGAAATAAAGTTTATATTTTTTAATTTTTTTAATTCCGTTTTTCCATATACTTCTTGAAATTCCTTTATATGTTTATAGCAAGCATTCGATTAATGTTTATTGAATGAGTGATTAAAAGAGTGAATCTTTCTAGACCCAACTCAGATGTCTCCTCTGAGGATTCCTTCTTATTCTCCTTCCTCCCTCTGTGAAAAGTTAACTCTCTTGATTTTTGTCCCACTTCTTACCCTCCACCGCAACCACACATGCAGTCTGCCTTCAGGGCTGTGTCTCATGGTGTTTTAAATACAGTAGGTGATCAATAAACTATGAACAAGTGAATCCCTTTGGAAATTTTAGGTTTCCAAATAGGCTCTGAAAATCAAGGCACACCTCTGTAAGCAAAGTCTATTTTTCTGAGAAAGTTGCTTTTAAAAGAACTTTAGAAGAGGCATTTCTTTTATATGATTCTTTGTTTTAATGCTGCAGAATTGGTTGGGAAAAAAAATTTCTTCCCTTTTAGTGGAATAATTAATTGCTTGGCCAAGTATTAAAACATTGTACTTACCACTGGAAGATATGGTATGGCAACATTGTGCTTTCTTGTCAAATCTCTAGTGGAATTACGACAGATAGAAGTTACTTGAGAAAGTTGTGTAACTGAATAAGGAAGCTAGGTCCGGTGATAGGAAGGTGCTGTCTTCCACTTTTAGGCTTAGTTTTAAGTATCATGTAAAAGGTCTAGCTTGTAACTCTAAACCCATCTGAATTGGAATTATTTACTTAGTAATATTTGGGGGACACTGTGATTTTCCTACAGCTCTTTAAAGCCATACTTGTAGAATTTGAATTCCATGATGGGTAATTTAGGTGATGTATTAATTTGCTAGGACTGCTGTAACAAAGTACCACAAACTGGGCAGCTTAAATAACAGAAACTTATTGTCTCACAGTTCCAGAGGCTAGAAGTCCAAGATCAAGGTGTCAGTAGGGTTGGTTCTTTTTGTTTTGTTTTGTTCACTTTCACATAGCTTTCTTGTCTGTGTAGGGTTGGTTCTTTCAGGGAGAATCTGTTCCATATTCCTCTCCTAGCTTCTGGTGGTTCGCTGGTAATCTTTGACTTTCCTTGGCTTGTAGATGTGTCTCCTTTCTCTGTCTTCATGTTCACGTGATGTTCTCTCTGTATACATGTGTCTTCAGATGGTGTTCTTTTAATAAGGACACAGTCCTCCATTGTGACCTCATCTGAACTAATTACATCTGCAGGGACCCTATTTCTAAATAGGGTCATATTCTAAGACAGTGGGGGTTAGGACTTCATATCTTTTTTGGGGCACACAATTCAACCTGTAACAAATAGCCTCAGTATTTCAAATTTTTCCTCCTTTTGGCATATGTAAATTGAATGTGCCCATCTCTTAAATGGAAGCAAGTGTTTTGATTATCATTTAAATGTTTTGCACTTGTTCATCATCTGAAGTGAAATTGTAAAGAACCATTGAATTTTGTAAATTACAAACATTCAGCAGTTTTGTGCCTGTAGTGCAGTTCTCTGAAAAATTATCCATCTTATCTTTGACAGATATCCTGGACTATCTGTCCAGGTGAAGGTATTTATGCAAAGTGTCAGATTGATTTTAGGGATGAAAAGTATGTTGCCGAAAGGTGAGGTGGAGGAATAAAAAGAGGGGAAAGGAGTATGTTAACCAAATTAAATTATAGAATAAAAAGAATGTTTACAAGAAAACAGTATATATAATATAATCACAAAAGAAAACTTGTGTTAAAAAAATAAGTAAAGGAAAATTTGGGGGAGAAAGGAACAGAGGTCTGAATATAAGATTTGAGGAAAGAAAATAGCCAAGGGTAGAATGAGGGAAAGATTAACCTCTAAGAGGTGAGACGTGTTATTCTGAATGTGTCTGTGTTGATGAAGCAGTGGGCTTAAAGCTCGGAAGGATCAAGGAATTTGAGAGAAAATGTCATGGTGGAAAACTAATCTCTGATTGTGCTGCATTTTTAACCTGTATTGTTTGTATTAATTTTTCAACTGTTCTTTAGAGATAGTTATTACTTCTGTTTTATAGATGAGAAAAACTGAAACTTAGGTCATCCAAGCTAAGCACACTGGGGCCCATCTGAAAGCCTAGTTTTAGATAATGAGACTTCAGCTTGAGTTCTGATTTCTTCACTCAATTGTGTCACTTTGGACAGTTTCTTCACCTGTAAAATGGGAATTACAATACCTACCTCAGTGTTGTGAGGACCAAGTGAGACAGTATGCATAAAAGATTATTATGGTTCCTAGTATCAATTTTTGGTCAAGAAAATAGGTGTGGTCTTTGTAATAATAAAAAAACCTGGAAGCAACCTAGTTCTTAGTAGGGAAATGAAAAATTGCTATCCAATCATATATTGGAATATTATACAGCAGTTAAAATGAATGACCTAAGTCTGCATGTGTCACTATGGATAAAGAACAAATCAGAGGCCAGCTAAAACTCCCTGGCTATCTGTGTCCCAAGAGGTGCAGATAGGTAGCTTCTGCTTTGTTCTTCAGTGTCAGGACCTTCAGAGAGATTTAGACTAGCTCAAACAACCAACAGTAAATGGCAACTCCATTTGAGCGGAGGAGAAGTACAGAAGATAATGAGAAGAAGGAGATGTGCATCTCTTCCTTCTTGGTTCCTCCCACTTTATCTTTCTACATCTTTATGCCTTTATTAGTTAGGATTTTCAGAATATCTCCCTTCAAAATGCTATGAGAGGATTTCATTTTCTGTGTCTTTAATGTCATAAAATATCTCCTTATGTGAAATAACTAGATATGCTGGGTAAAGTATAACGAGCGTCCTTCTAGGACATAGCCGAGCTTGTATAAAAAAAATAGGGAAAAACTCAGGGAACAGATTGAAAAGGAGCTGGAAATGGACATGAATTGACTGTTGCAGTCACCCTCTGGGCCCTTGCAGATCTTAGTAGTCAAGAGGATTGAGTTTTAATTGCCTTGTGGGAGACAGGAGACAAGGTCTTGGGTCCATTTAAGTTAGGGAGACTACAGTAATGTAAGACACTCCAAGGACTGTCATCTCAGTGGAGAGGTGACATAGGAACACATCTTGGTATAGTCTCATCAGATGGAAAAGTGTCCAAGGATTCTTAACCACAGGTCCTCCCTCATAGGTTTGCAGTTCTAATTTGTACTATCTATGTGGTCTGGCAATTCCTAACCTGTAAAATTTACTTAAAGGAGTTTGATTGTTCCTCAGATAAATGTCAAATCACCAAGTTAAAAGAAATACAAAAGACAATTAAAAATATGAGCATGATGTTAGGGTGGAAAGCTTAGTAGGTGCTCATGGCGCAGGGGAGAAAGATTTCTCATGCAGAGATTAGGATATTTTAAAAGTAAAAGTTTATTTTATCTTCTTAGAGGAGAGAGAGAGTGAGAGTGAAAGAAAGCGGGGGAAGAGGGGAAACAGCATGGCATCCTGAAGAAAGAGAAGGGAGGTGCCAGCACTGAGGCCCAGTGGCTTGCTGATTTTATGCAGACAAAGAGAAAGAAAAGACTAGTGATTGTTGTCAGTTGAAACAGAAGAGGCTGTGCAGTAATTAGCAGGAGGCATCCGGGAGACATCAGGTTGTCTGTCTTTCTTGTTTTCTCTGCTCCTGGAGACTTGGCTATCTCTGAAATGTAGTCAGGCAGTGGATGTGATTTTGCCCCTGAGATATGATTTGGGGCAGGAAACTAAGGCTGGAGTTTGCCCCTCTCCTGTCCCTCCAGGAGCTTCTTAGGAGCACCTTGAGGCCGCAAAACAGTCTATAAACAGTTTCTGGCAAAAGAGAAAGATTTACATTTCCTTTCTGTCTTTTGGCTCTTTGCAGCTGTTTGTGAAAACAGAGTCCCTGCAGGGTTTCTGCCAGCTAGGGAGAAAAAGAGCAGGGAGCGGGGAGAGAGCTCATGATTGGTCTTTAGATGTTATTAGGAAATTGCATTAGATATTTTCCTGTTATTTCAGCAAGGCCAGCCCTTTCACATAGAACAAAACAACCATCAAAGGGTCTCAGGTTGATTTAAAAAAGAACTACATATAATTTTTCAAAACAGTGGATGGATTAAATAAGACTAAATATAATAACTGAAATGCAAGATAATATCTGAAGAAATTACCTAGTATATGGCACAGACAATGATATAAGAGATTGAAAGACAAACCTAGAATCAGATTTATAGAAGAAAATAAAACTGGAATGGGAAGAGACACAATATTTAGAGAGATGGTAAAGGATGAGAATTTCTCATAATCATGAAAGATGTGACTTCTCAGATTTAGAAAATAGAATGGATCCAGAGTGATTGAAAACAAACAAGAAATCCACATTTTGCTAAATCATGGTGAAACTCAAAACACTGAATCAGAGATAAAACTGTTACAAAGAGAGCAGAGAAAGATCACCAGTAAAGCAATGGATATTACATAACCGATTTGCTTTCTAATTTCTCAAACTATTTTTCCTTTCCTTTCCTTTCCTTTCCTTTCCTTTCCTTTCCTTTCCTTTCCTTTCCTTTCCTTTCCTTTCCTTTCCTTTCCTTTCCTTTCTTTTCCTTCCCTTCCTTCCCTTTCCTTCCCTTCCCTTCCCTTCTTGCTTTCCTTCTTTCTATTCTTTCCGTTCTTGACAGTCTCACTGTGTTGCCAGGGTTAGAGTACAATAGCGTCATCACAATTCACTGCAGCCTCAGACTCTTAGGCTCAAGTGATCCTCCTACCTCAGTCTCCTGAGAAACTGGGACTACAGGCACATGCTACCAGGCATGGCTCATTTTTCTATTTTTTGTAAAGATGGGATCTTGCTGTGGCGTTCAGGCTGGTCTTGAACTCCTGGCCTCAAGTGACCCTTTTGCCTTGGCTTCCCAAAGTGCTAGGATCATAGGTGTGAGCCACTGCACCCAACTTTGTTCTGTGTTTCTCTTGCTTTCTTTTGGTGACTTCTTTGTGGATTCAGAGTATTTATCATTCAATTTTTTCCCAATAGCTTGATCGTTTGTGTGCCTGTTCCTATTATCAATTATTTCTGTTAATTCTTTTTGTGGTTTTTTTTTTTTTTTTTAAGACAGAGTCTCACTCTGTAACCTTGGTTAGAGGCTAGAGTGCAGTGGCCAGCTCTTGGGCTCAAGCAATCCTCCTGCTTCAGCCTCCCGAGTAGCTGGGACTATAGGCGAGCACCACCATGCCCGGCTAATTTTTTCTATTTTTAGTAGAGACAGGGTCTCACTCTTGCTCAGGCTGGTCTCGAACTCCTGAGCTCAAGTGATCCTCCTGCCTTGGCCTCCCAGGGTGCTGAAATTACAGGCATGCACCACCGCACCTGGCCTATTTCTATTAATTCTTAATCGTCTGGTTTCTTTTTGTGTTTGGTTGTCTTTGTTTATATACTGGTCATATTATTTGGAAATTTATTTTTAGGAATAATGTAAGGGCTAGGATGAGGGTGCCTTCTCCCAGAGAGGATTTTTGTTTGCTTGTGCCAGGTGTCTGGTGGCACAACCAGTCTGGGACCATCTTAATTCAAGTTCAGTGCTTAAGATGTTTTAGACCATCCAAATGATGCTAAATAAGACTGCAAGTTCATTCTTACTCTAGGGCCAGCTCATTTTCACAGGTTTTTCTGGCATATCTCTTCAGTACAAAAGTGGCTTTGACTGCTGGATTATTTCTCTGCGTTCTTGCTTGTTTTTAGATTTTGGTATGGTTATTAATTACCATTTTGTTAATTCTTTGATGCTTTGATGAACATAGTTTTATGTTTCCTCTGGCTTTTAAAATTGTCCTCAATGGGAGAACTGGTCTGGAAATACCTATTCCTACCGTTCCCAGACATAGAATTCATATTGCTTTTTTCAAAAGCTTGGGTTTGTTGCCTAAACTGATAGTGAAGGGTAGCTGTCAGACAATTGTTCTATTTAATATTTTGAAGAAGGTGAATTGTACTCTATTGACCAAAATGTTGCATTATCAGAACACATATAGTAATAATCCTTTAAAACTTTTTGGATGATTTACAATGTAAATATTCAGAATAGCTCTTTAGAATGTAATTTTATAAATAATAACCTTTCTTTCATGATCTGCACAGCTGAACATGATATTTGTGGATGGTGTCACAGCGCATCTCATCACTCAACATACACCTTCCTTCCACTTCCTCTCTCATCTAATCTGTCATAACTCCTGTTAATTTTGCCTCTTTAATATTCTTGACACTACATGCTTCTCTCCATTCCCATATCCTTTATTCAAGTTCAGCCCTTCAGTGTTGCTTTCCAGGACTTTTGAAACAGTTTTCTAACTGATCTTTCTGCTGCTGTTCTTATGGCCATCCTAAATTAGCCTTGAATCCCATTGTCTCCAAGATAAAGTCAAAGCTCCCATGTGGCCTGCATTGCTCATATGATCAGGCCTCTGCTTACCTCTCTGGCTCTCACTGTCAACTTTTCACACCTTCACCCTCTGTCTTCCACTAATCTTTTACAGGTCTCCACTGAGAAAATAGCCACCCCCCAGGAAATCCTCCCTGACTCTAAAACTTGGTTAGATCCTTCTCTTCTGTGTTCCCATTGTACCTGGATCATAACCCTGTTATAATCTTATTGTCTTATCACATTGTTACCATTAATTCTTTTTTAAAAGTTTTACTATTTGTCATTAGGGTATAAATTCTTTGTGACTAACAAAGGTCTCTTGTTAACACTTATACCCCTAATGTCTACCACCTTTTACAATTGGTACTTTGTAAGTACTCAGTAATTGTTCATTGAATGAATGAATGAATGAATGAATGGTGTATGTGAAAGGCGAAGCTAGGTAGGTGCAGGTAGTGATGCTTAGGTCCTAGGAAAGGGATTATGGTTCATGTTTCTAATAGAAGGTTATTTAGATAGTTGGTTTAGTCATATCACATGACCAGTGTGTTACCATCTGAATTTAATTTGTACATTTTGTGCCATCTGTCTTTAAAGTACAGCTTTTAGTGAACAAACAACCCCTTAGCAGTTTGTATTTCAGCTTTTTCTCCCCAGGAGTATCTCCACAAGAAGCAATCAACAGGTACTGACTCCATCAGTGGCTCTAGTGGTGGGTTACACACTGTGTTTCTGAGTGACAGCCATACACAATAGATACTAACATCATCACCTAGTTCATCTTCAAATGTGAAGGACTCCAGTGACACCCACATTTAGTCCTTGGATCTCTGGTGGTAAAGAAGAATATTTGTTATACCTAGGAACTCAGATTCTTTTTTTGTGGGGGGCATGTGGAGTGAAATTACTCACTTGCCTTCTTTTCATTTGTTTAGATTGTATAGTATTATAAGATCAACTATAGCATACTAGATGGAATCTTGGAATAATGCCTTTATTATCATTCATTTGGCAATGCTACTTCCTGTTTTGTTGCCTATCATTACTGTCAAATCTCTCTCACGATTGTACTAAAGTAATAATTCTCTATTCTGGTGGTCTGACATATTGTTTTATTATAATTACTTGGAAGGTCTTGTTACTACTAATTAAAGAACAATTCTAAGGTATTGGAATTATTTTTAAAAACTTTAAAGTCATTCTTATTTATTTGCATTCTGATCTGTATATAGGAGATAAAATGGAATTATAGCTACCCCAATGATAAGAAATTTGTGATAAACAGTGCCCCTCACCCTTTCACTACCTCCCTGCCCTTTT
>VBSM01002608.1:24786040-24799586 GCA_008086735.1 Cheirogaleus medius
TCCCTTCCCCTCCCCTTCCATGGGGTCTTGCTATATTGCTCAGGCTGGTCCCAAATGCCTGGTCTCAGGCGATCTTCCCACCTCAGCCTCCCGAAGTGCTAGAATTACAGGCATGAGCCACCACACCCAGACTGCATGAGTTTTTTCTAATAAGATCCCAATTGATGGATATTTGTACCCTATTCATCTTTTGAATATTACAAACACTGCTACTATACATGTTCAGATGCACACATATTTTTCACTACTTGTTTAAGTATATTTTTAGATAAATTCTTTAGTGGAATTGTTTATTCAAAGGATACGTGCACTTTTAAAAAAATTAGGAAGATAATGCCAAGTTCTTCAAAAAGATTAGGCCTCTACTAATAATATATAAAAATGTCTTTTTTTCATCCTGTTTTATATGGGTTTTATCAAACTTTTAAATCTTTGACATTCTAATAAGTGAAAAATGTTATCTTATATTTTTAACTTGCTTGTCTTTGGTTATGTATGAAGTTAATCAAGTGATTACTGGATGTTCTCTTTCAATGAGCTGTACATTCAGTTTGTTTAATCATTCTTTGGATTATTCATCTTTTTGTGTGTTTGTAAGAGCTCATTATATTTGGAAGACTTTTGCTTTTTATCACTCATTTATCCTACAGATATTATCCTTCACATTTTTTACCTTATTTACCATATTTTTGCTACATGGTCAATATATTTAAAAATGAAAAGATACTAAGAAAGGTGCTTGATTATCCCCGGCTCAAATTATTGTCTTTATAGCTTAAAATATTATACAGTGTTTAACTTCATTTAGAAAATATCAGTGATACTTTATTTCAACTAACTAGTTGAAATTAAAATTTTGCTTTATTCTGATTCTAACTTTAAAAAGCTCACTAATTAAACTTCATTTTCATGTATCTTATGCTATTTAGAAAAAAAAAGAATTAATTTTTTTTCTGTTTTCAGTGTTCTACCCAAGAGTTCTTCTTGATTGTCAAAACCCTGTATCATCTGAAGTCAGAATTTCAAGCATTAATACCTGCTGTTAATTCCCACATTCAGTCAGACTTGCTCCGGACAGTTATCTTAGAAATTCCAGAACTTCTCAGTCCAGTGGAGCATTACTTAAAGATACTTAATGAACAAGCTGCCAAGTAAGTACCAGACCCCATTTCTTCCTTTTCAGCAGTGAACATAATCCAGTACATTTGCCATTTGATGTGTGGATTCTTAATCTTTGCTAGAATAATGATAGAAGTTGAATGAGCACATATATAATTAGAAACATGATTGGATCCTAATAAAAGTTTTACATTACAGCTGAGAGTAACACTTAGGCTGTAAAATTTAGGCAGTTCACCATCCAGAACAGATGTTCTACTTCCCCAAGTATCGGCTGATAAAAACCCAGGCAAAACCAAGTCATGGCAGTTTATTAACCCCAAAACAAGTGTCAGATGGGATCTTGTTCTCATTTCCTAGATATCCAGAGATGGTTTGCCTTATATTTGGAATCTGTCAAAGCAAAGTTATCCTTTAAAAGGTAGTCATTTCACAATGCATTGCAGAAAGAGATCTATATAAAAGAAAAAAGGAGTTGACATTTACATTTGTTTTTGTTTTCTGAATAAGTAAACAACAAATACTTAATTTTACCTCTTGGTTTTACCATAGGAATCATGAACTTGAACTTGCAAAACAAAAATGATACTAGGGTAAATTTGTCTATTCTCAGAGAAGTTAAGAAACCCATAAATACTTAGTAGCAGAGCTGGAATTAGAACCACGTTTTCCTGACTTCCAGCCCTTTCATCTTTCATCATGTTACAAAAAATAATTGATAACTGGTCTAATTAATATGGTTCAATATATGTATTTGCATTTAAAAATTTTAGAATTGGGGATAAAACTGAACTATTCAAAGACCTTTCTGACTTCCCTTTAATAAAAAAGAGGAAGGATGAAATTCAAGAAGTTACCGACAAGATCCGAATGCATTTGCAAGAAATACGGAAAATACTAAAAAATCCTTCTGCACAATATGTGACAGTATCAGGACAGGAGGTAATGTCAAACATACTTTTATTCTGTGTTAGTTTTTCTCTAGTAGGAAAGCAATTTTAAAATGTAAATAAAAATCTGAGGATGTATTTTTTCAAATGTTCTGTTTTGTTCCTTAGAAATATGTTGTAATAACTTGTTTTGATAAGAATTATTTTAATGATGGTCTTTTATTAGTTTCTTGGTAAAGTTATGCAACTTACTGTTACATGTGTTTTAGTGTTATTTGTTGAAGTTATATTATAAAAAAATCTCAATTATTTTGACTCGTAATTTATAGAGTTCATTTGTTCTAAGTCCAAGAAATAAGAAGTTAGTGTTTGATCCTTGGCTTATAAATGATGAAATGATACAACATCTGTGCTGATTGGATCATATGTTGATTAAATGGCAGGGCTTCCTCCTGAAATTAAGGGTATAGCTGCTAAAACAACAAACAACAACAAAACACAAATCTACAGAGGGAAAACCTACATTTAAAGAGTCTTACATAAGATTATGGTGCTGTTTAGAATGTGTTTGGGGGGATGTGTACTTCTGTTTAAAGTTGGAAGTTCTCATTCCTGAATGAGAACCAGAAAAGGAAGAAGTGTGCTCTTTAAATGTGGTTGTACTTTTTGGTTCTATTCTGAATCTTGAGCCGTGCTACTGCTATGTGTTATGTTTAATAAAATATGGAGATTCTAACTGAGAGAATTTGAGAAATTCTACTTCATTATAATAATAAATTAGGAAATTTATGAATTTCTATAGGATGAACATTTTATTTAAGATTTTAAAAAGTAGATATTCTGGTGGGGAAGAGTTTAATTTCAAATCGAATTTTTAAATATTTAAATTGCTTTGTGTATTTTACCAATAGATTATTGATTGTATGGTTATTTGAAATAAGCTCTACAGTAGATGATAATCGTTATTAAAATGTTATTAAATCGTTATTAAAATCTTGTGCCATTTAATAGATTTAATCATTGGTTAAGTCAGCCTGTCTTCTGCACTAAAATTAATAAGATGTTATTCTCAGGTAGACATTTCACAATGCATTTTACATAGAGCTCTATATAAAATAAAAATGATTTGACAATATTTATACTCATGTTTATCTTCTGAAAATGCGAACACCAAATATTTACATATGAGTTATTTTAACCATGCAGTCATGACCTTGCAAAGTAAAAAGTGACCATAGGGCCACTATTCTGGCTATTTGTTGAAAATCAGATGATCAAAACTGCTTTAATAACATTAATAAAAAGGTATGTAGTAGAAAAGTGGCTGCCTGGTATGACAGTGGAGAAAGCTAAGTGTCAGTGCCAGTTCTACCACTTACCACTGTGTGACCATAAAAGAGTCACCTCTGTTGTGAGACTATTATGGAGACCAATTAAGTTAATATACATGAAAGTGCTTTCTAATCCTAAAGTGCTATGCTTATGATACTCATATAATAACAATAATAGTATTAGTTAGCATTTATCAAGCACTTGTTAAAGTCCAGAATGGTGCTAAGTGCTTAACATATTTTATTTAATTCTTATAACAACACAAAAAAAGGTCATTACAATTTTGCTGAAAAGAAAACTGAGGTTTGGAGTAGTTAGGTAAGTCACCCAAGGTCAGAAGCCCAATTTTAGCCTAGGTGTGCCTGACCCCTAGTCTTTCTACCATATCATTATTTCATTCCATTCACAAATATTAACACAAGAGATTATCAACACTATGGGTTTTATTTGATAAAAATCAAGATCTTTTATAGCTCATCCTATTCAAGCTAAGATAAAGTTTAAACCTTGGGAAGACAGTCCTAAATTCATTTGGCATTTTTAAAGTAAAAACAGGAGGAAATTATCAGGAATTCATAAGAGATAGTATATTGGTTATTCATTATCAGTATGGCATTGAGATTTAAGAAAAAGTACAGAATGGAAATCAAGTAATTACAAATGATTAAGAGGAAGATGAATTATCTTCTTATTTATTCTGTATATCTTTACTAGGTTAAGTTGATGGGTTTGAGGAAAGAAATTTCTTAGTTGTTAACAGTAGGATGGATTCTTGTTGGTTTTTAACAACCTCCCTTAGGATATTAGTAGTACATTAGCACAGAATTGCTTTCATAAAATTTTTTTGAGGACCAGTGATTCTATTCATTTGAACATCAAATGAATTCTAAATATTAAGAATTTTTATAATCAAATTCTGTTTTAAAAAGTGAACTAAAGATATCAGCAAATTATTTAGAGATAGTTGAAAGACTAAGAACAGACTCTCTCAGATATGATTTCCTCTGAAAAGTGAGGGAGACAAGGAGGAAAACCCTTATTTTATGTTTATATATGCTTACTCTATACCTTTGTGTTCTGTCTGAAATTTTGTTTCTATACATATGACTTGTGACAATTTTAAAAAACCTTTTATAGCAGACCCATGTGGTGGTACATGGATCTTGTTATTACTAAAATTAGTCAGATAAATATGCGAGGCTGTCAAGCCAATGTTACTTTTGACAACATTCATTTTTCATCTCTGTTTCCAGCTTTTATATACTCAGTAGAATACTAAGCCTTATTGTGTAGTGCCTTATTGTCTCTGACTCTAAAAGTATTGCTTATCAGAAACCAATGAAAGCAGAAACTTACATAATTTTACATACTCCACTGCTTCTGTGACAGTCTCTATAATATTTTATGAATATCGACAATTATCTCTTAATCTTCAATCAAATATGGAATGGATATGGGGTGATATTTAGATTGGGGACTGTATTGATAAATATTATTCTCAAGGAAAAGAAGAAATATTGGGGAAAATCTTTAGAGAAAATTTTATTAACTTACAGCATACCGTGTATCCAAAATCTGTTTAAAGTATGTTTAAAATGTAGAAAACATTCTGTTAAATATTCAATATAAAATATTTGAAAATTCTTAAGAGCAAGAAAGAAAAGGGGAGAACAGAGGAATGAGTCAAGCATGGTGCTGGAGAAAACAGAAAGCAGTTTCTGGGGTGAGTTAAGAATTTCAGCAAACCTAGCAATGATGCCAGCCCCATGATACCACAGGCTATGTAGATTGAGTAACAATATCTGACATTTAACCAAGACAGAATTGGGTCCTAGGAAAAGAATATGGGAGATTGCTATAATGAATCAAGGCAGCCTTCTCACATTAACACCTAGGAAACAAAGTCAGGAACTGTAGAGCAGGAAAAGTTGCTTTGAGAGCTCTCAAAGACTTCTGGAATATATGCTCTTTTCCAATCTTGGTTTTCTTTAGCAATAAAATCCTTGAACAGAAGGCCTGCCTGCTCATTGTTAGAATGTTTGAAAAATTTGCTATCATATAGCCAGTGTAGAAGAGAAAAAAGCTAGCTGATGACAGCTTTGAGGAGGAACACAGGCTGAAAACCTGAGGACTACTGAAAGAGAAAAGAGGACACACAGGCCCAGCACTTCTCTGAGGATGTGACTGCAGGAGGTTTGTTAGCAAGCAGGAGTTCCACGTGTGCTTTCCTGACTCTCACTCGATTTTCCAGCCTGTATTGACTCTAAATATGGCAGCTTATTATAGTGATTGTGGTTCCTAGAGTAGACTTTTGGTACTTGCACTGTTCCCAAGGTGCTCCTTGTTATTGCTGGCTTCTTTTCAAAACTCCTGTGGAGCTCTGTGTTAGTCATTATGGATCTGGATGTGTCCTTCCCAAATATCAGTGATCCAATGTGTTCCGGTATTTTGCTGTTTGCCTTTGGCATAGCTCTTCCCAGAATTAGTTTATAAAAAGGCCAACGTGTCTTTTCATAGAACATTTTAAAATAGCAGGATTATTTAGCATAGTTTAAAAGTGGTTTTATCTTTCCCAGTAATGATTTTTTGTATTCTAGTTTTTGTAGCCAAAGGGGGCTTTTTTATCCTTAACTATTTAACTGGGTGTGGCAGATCTGAAATTGTATTAATTCCTCTTTATACAGGAAGAGGAATTAGTTCAAAAATTTTTGCTAAGGATAAGAATTCTTAAGATTAGCCATTAATTCTTATAGTAATTAATGTAAAAGCTACAGCGTTTCTATTAATGGAAAAATAAACGCAAGAGCCAGGTTAATAACTGTTAATATGACTATTATAAGTACCAGAAGTTATATGCATATCAAAAAACTGATAAATGTGAAAAGTTCTTGTAGCTATCTCAAAATTAATGACAACCACAGAGTTTCTGGGTTCCATTCTATACAAAATAGGTTTTAAAAACTTTATTTAAATAAAACACTGGATTTGATTGTAATAATACAGGAATGAGAGCACACCAAGAAGTGATGATATATGATTAATACTGAAAATGAAAGGTGCAGTAGAAGAATTTGACTTCACTTGCTTCCTGGCTGATTTCAGAGAAGCTTGCTTACAGAACACAGATGGATCTATAAAGATATGGTTTACATGAGTGAAAACTTAAAACTCATATGGGAAGAAATATTTTCCTCTCTTAATAGTTGGAAAAGTTAGTGCTTTCTTTATGAGGATACTTCTAGAGGATTTAGGTTCCTTGGGTAAAAACTGTTATAAAAAATCTTCAGTTCACAATAGAGGAGGGACCATATCTCAAACTGGTATAACATCTAGTAATTGAATATTTTAAAATTTTATATACTTAGAAATTCAATCTTATTTGACTAATAGAATTCTTAAGATAATTAGAAATAAAAGAAAGAGGTTATTAATGAAAAAATCATCATTCATATTATGCACATAACACTATTATCAACATTAAAGCCCCAAGTTATATCCTTTATTACAAACTTTTTGCTCCATACAAATTTTACTTTATCCCAAGTATTGAAAGCCTAATTAATATTTGGCTGTATTGACACATATAAAGTCTCTGAAGAACAATACTGGATTTATTTTGAATGTTTAGAACAATATATACTAAATTGTTATACCACAATTTTGAGACAGCTTTAAATAATATAATATTCATCTAAATATCTGTTTATTTGTATTTATTTTAGTTCATGATTGAAATAAAGAACTCTGCTGTATCTTGCATACCAACTGATTGGGTTAAGGTTGGAAGGTAGGTTTCAAAATAATTTTTTTCTTATAACATAAACTATAATGACATCTGTATACCTACGTAGTATTGGATTGATAATAGCCACATTCTTGAAATTACAAGCAATTCTCCCCCTTTGGTTTTCCTATGGAACTTTTAACCAAACAGATAATTAACTTTAACTCTTTTTTATTGATCTTAAAAAAACATTTTTCAAAAGCATATATTATTTGTATACATTTGTTTTCTTGTTTTGTAAATTATTATTTTATTCTTATGGCTCAGACTACACATGGGAAAAAAGTTGAGGAACCTTCAATTGTAAAATTAGTTTAGTTGCTTGAACATCTTAATGAATGCTATGCCTGACATTTCTTTTAAGAAGCTGAAATTTCATTTTCTACCTCACTGAGCTCCACATTTTTTTATTCTTAATGCTTTCCTTGGCACATAATTATAATGGTTCTTTATATCTTTTTTTGTAATTATATCTTCTTTTCACGAATTGATGAAAACAAATTAGTCAAAAACAAAATTAGAGAACTACATTGAGACTCTGCCTTTTTTCCTTGGTTAGGCATTGATCCCCAAGAAGGGACTCATTTAAAGAAGTGGTTTAGGGAAGTATATACTCTTGTGAGTAGTATCCTTTTTGGAATATTTATTAATACTGTTATTAATAAGTTTGCTTATGAATATGAGATGAAAATGTTACATTTGCCTAAGATAGGAGAAGAGGGACTATTAGCTGGTGATGATGTGAAGGAACTCTATGTTGAGGATGAAGGAAAACTGTGATGTGTGAATGATGATTAATTTATTATTTTAATTAAAAAAGAAAACTATTTATTATCTATTGCCAAAGCGTCAGATGTTGAAGGCACAGGCATGTGTTTCTTTAGCTGTAATACCATCCTTTTTGTGTGTGTGTGTGTGTGACCAGAAACTATACTTTAAATTTCAGTATTGTTTTCAGGGGATGTTGTTTTCTCTCTTTGCAGACATTCTTTCCGTTCCTTTTGTCCTATAGTATAACTAATGAATAGAAATATCCTTTATGAAGAGAAATTACCAAAAATCATGTTAGTCCATCAAGAACAATAACTGAAATGTCTCACTAAATGAGTTTTGCCAGAAGAGAAAGCTATGAAAAATATATTGGCATAGAAATCTAGGTGGTATAGTTTAAAAGCCACAAGCAAAGCATAAATCAGTGTCACCATCTTTTGAACTTTCAATAATGTAAATTGAAAGAACACATAAGATGGTTTGGGGAAGGTTCATTGCAATTTTTTATCTGTTGTTTGGCTATCACGACCTTAATAGGGTTAGAACATCATCTGTCAGATTTTCAATATAAAGGCCCAACCCTAATCCAGTAACTTGCCAAATTAAAGATAATTTTGACAGTGTATTTTAGGAGTAGGGGAGCAAACAAAGAGCAGAGTGCACCCTGCTCTTCTGCCAGAAGACCCATCATGATAATAGATAGCCTCAACAGCAGTAGCAGCCGCTGCTGCCACCACCACCACCGCCACCACACAACTAATTTTTATTGAGTATTCACAACATAGGTACTCTGCTAAGCACTATCTGTTTGACCCTTTCAGCAGTACCTATGGGGTAGATACTACTATTCCCATTTTATAGATGAGGAAAGTGGTGTTTAGAGAAGGTCAGTTCCATTTGCCCAAAGTCACATAGCTAGTAAGTAAGTGGAAGGGTCAGAGCCTTTGCCTAGATTCTCTGACTGGGGGACCCATGGCATTACTCATGAGCTGTACAGTCTCTGGACCAAAAGAGCAGAAATGGTGCTCAGGCCCAGGTGAGGAGTATGTGGCACTTCTTCCCACCCAGGGCCACTGTGACTCTATACAGATCATAAGATCCTGAAGATCTCTTCTTTGATTGCCTCTCTTATTGCCTAATTATGGCAATAATTAATGTATTGCTGTTCTTTGTAATGCCTTTTATTTTTCTTTTTTCACTGAAATACTTCAATCACACAGAAAAATGTAAAATATAAAGAATAATATAACTCTTCACCAATGTATCTACTTGCCAGCTTTGTCACACTTTATTTTGCCATATTTGCCTCTGATCTTTTTTTAAAAAAGCATTTTCATTTATTATAACTTAAAGAAAAAAGCTTTTTGCCTATGAAATAAAAATCCTAAACTCTGACTTTGCCATATGGATATAATTTGAAATGCACTTAAAAAGCTTTCTGAACATGGTCATATACTTTGGAATCAGTAGAGTTCAGGACCATAATTAAAGAATGTTCTCTATTTACAGCTATTTCCTTTCAAGGTTCATCGGAGAATGGTAAATAACTACTTTAATTTTCTGAAGTGATGGCATTACTGATTTCTTATTAACCTTGATTTCCTCTTTATGTTTTTTCCCTCTTCTAGCACAAAAGCTGTGAGCCGCTTTCACTCTCCTTTTATTGTAGAAAATTACAGACATCTGAATCAGCTCCGCGAGCAGCTAGTCCTTGACTGCAGTGCTGAATGGCTTGATTTTCTAGAGTGAGTTTACAATGAAAAATATAATCTGACTTTTTGCTATGAGAAATAGACCGGAAAATCTTTCCATCAAAAAGAAAAGTAGGGATTACTTCTTGTGACCTGCCTTAAAATAGTTGAGTACATGTATTCTCTGATTTGGTTTTTAATCCATTGAAATATAAGCTCATCTTAGTCTTTGGTTTGAGACCAAATATACTTTATTGTTACTGTACTAACATTTATTACTAAGGATGTTTAGTAGAGTCGCTTTTAAAAATTTCACCTTGGAATTTACCATTCTTATATTAAAGCTAAACATCTTTTTCAGAATTGGACAAGTATAGGTTATTTTGTTTTTATTTCCATTTAATTAAAAAAAAATTTTTTTTACATCCTGTATATTTTCCCCCTAACTTTTTGCAATTTAAAAAATCTACTGAAAGTTGAATCGACTGCCTATATACCCTTCACCTAGGTTTATATAATGTTAACATTTTGCCACATTTATTTTTCTATCTTATATTTTTTTCTGAATGCTTTGGAAGGAAGTTTTAGATATCATGACATGTTACCCCTAAATACTTAAGCATACATATGTTAAAAATAAAGATAATCTACTACACAATCTTAACACCATTATCACACCTTAGATAAATTAATATTAAGAATATATTTGAATTCTGAGTTTCCTCAATGTTCCCCTTCAGATTTTTGAATGGAAAATCTAATCAACTTTTATACATTGCATTTGATTATTATGTTTCCTTAGTTTGTTTGAATCTAGAATAGTCTGCCACATTTTTAATTTTTATAACATGGGATTTTTTTGAAGAGTCCTTGCCATTGTCTAAAAGAGTGTCTCACATTTCGCATTTATGGCTAGTTATGTGTTCATACTGACAGTTTTAAATCAGTGGTGTGCTGGCAAATGGTTAACAGCCAGGGCCCTGGAAGAACAGTAATGTTTGTAAAGTTTACTGATTTCTCAAGTGTAAATACTCCCACCGGGGCTGATTTCAAGCTACCACTGGACTGGAATTGGGAAGAGATGTGCACAGTTAATTTTTATGAGTCCGTAGGAGCCAGCTCCGGGCCACCATTGTTCTAAGTATTTATATTTAAACTCATTATTTCTGACATGAGTCCTGTGAGGTTAAATATTATTATCATATGCAATTTACAAATGAATAAAGTGAGATGCAGAAATAAGCAGGTCTTATAAGGATAAGGATTGGAGCCCAGATTCAACCCAGGTCATCTGGCAGTCAGGTGAGTGCCCTTCCCATCAGGCTGTGTAGAGGCTGCCCACAGTGAATCTACAGGCATCATTCTAAACACAAATCTCTCTGTTGGTTTCTCTCCTTAAAAACTTAAACAGTAAATATTTAGTGAGGTCCTTCAGGGAGCTGTATTTCATTTCATGTAACCAACCTGACAAGTGAAATAAAAATATTAAGTGAGAATTTTTAAAAGGTAGTAAGTAGGTATTAATCTCTCTTTGCCCAAAGGAGTCTTGAATTATAAGACCAGGAAGAGATTCCAATTTACTTATCCTGGATCTTTTGAGATATTTTGACACAGAGTCTTTAATTTAGGGATGGAAATGTTGTCTCTTCAGTTTCTTTTTCATCTCACTATCACTTATCACTTTTCCATTTTAAGGGTTTTTGGGGCCTTTGAGTCTTTCAGTTCTCCTGGCTTTTTCTTTAGTATTATCACCAAGAACACACAAATTGGACTAAAATTACACCTTTCAAGCTTCAAGGACCATAGTCTAGAAGGGTCCTGGGATTTGGCAAGATACTTCCATGTTTGCTTTATTCATGGAATGCATGATTTCATAATCTAGAGACGATTTAAAATATTTGGGAGGCTATATATAGGTTAAATGCAAGTACTACACCATTTTATGTAAGAGACTTGAGCATCCAAGGCTTTTGGCATCCTTGGGGTCTTGGAACTAATCTCCCATGGATACTGAAGGATGACTGTACATGATTTCAGAAGTTCTTATAATGTACATTTATTACTGTCAAAATAAGAAAAATAAAGTTTTTATCCAAAAAAAGAATATTGGCTGAAATTTAGCTAGAGCATTTGTAGCTAGAGCCCCCACTGGAGAGCAGCACTGATTGTTATGTATGCTATTTATTAAGGATCCAGATGGTTTGAATGTGATGTCATTAAAAAAATGATTAACCTCAATGAACCTGACATCAGAGGATTGAATACCAGCCATATAAATATATTTGTCTCCTTACTGTTGTGCATTAGTCATATTACTTTTGATCAAAGTGTTGCAAGAAATCAAGGCACTGCTGTGGATGAAATCCTCTCTGAAAAAGAGATTTTTTGTGTTCTAGAAGATGGGCTGTGGATAATCTTCTCAATTACAAATTCTTTAAAAATTGAATTGTGATATCTCATATAATTAAAAAATTTTAGAAATGCATTTACAAATAAAAAATTTTCCATTTTTATTAACTTCAGATGTCATTGAGCAACACTTGATGGTAAACTTCTAGTTATCGTAACAGCTTTAGAACCCAAATGTCTTCATCTGCCTCCCATAGACCCAGCAATATCTTTTGGCCAGGGATTAAATCACAGTGCTTTGACTTTACTCTTAAGTTAGTTGGTGTCATAGTGATAAAGTTGCATGTTGTTATGACATAAACCCAGTCTATCAGATTATTATCTGAATTGCCCATTTTTTATCTTGTCATTTTTGTAAGTGTGGATAATCTCTTTGAAGTTTGGCAAGGTGTAACAAATGGACAAAGACCAAAAAGTCAAGCAAGGTTTCTTTAAGTTATGATGATGTTATAGGTTTATGATAGTTTTTCATTTTATTTATACCATGGATATAAGAAAGAACATTGCTGTTTGAATCAAAATAATTAGCATATCCCTCCCTGCTTTTTTGTTTTATTAACTGAGATGGTATCCACTGAGAGCTATGTCACTCATTTCCATCCTGAAAATTAGAAGATCATCAGTTACCCTCAAACCTAGGCTGCTGGGGAGTAGCAAATTAGGGTCTTGGTAGCTTGGATAGGACCTATGAAGGAGAGAATGAGAATGAGAAAAAAATTGACCATTTGTTAGTACCAAAATGTTTTGATACTCATGTCCAGAAAACCAAGGGCAGAAATGTCAAATATGGCTGCTTTCTGGCAGAAGAGAAGGTGCCAGGATGGGAAGACCAGATGTGTCAGTAATTAGAATAGGGACAGCATACACCACAGTGCAAGAGGTCAATGAGTGGTCAGATCTAAATCGAAGCCAGATCAGGAGTGACAAGGCATAGTTAGGTCCGTGCAACATGTGGCATCTTCAAAGCTCAGAAGCATTTTAAAGTAGTGGCTGAGGGCTACTTATCTGATGCCAGAGGTCCATCCCCTTTGTGTTTGGGGTTTGGCACATTCTCTAATATTATTACTGGGAATTGTATTGTTTTGATGAACTTTGATTCAGTGAGAAATAGGTAGATTATATTCATTATGCTCTGCTCAGATACAGAAGTATAAACTATACTGTGAATATATTTTTCAATTTATAAATAGTTAACACAGAAATAAAGCTGCGTAATTAAAATATTGTTTCTAGTATATGGAAAAAGTCATTTCCATAGAATATCTTATTCTAATAATACTAGAAAAATTACAGTTTTAAAAAGATCATAGTGATTATATAGGAATAGCTGGTCATCTTAGTAGCTTAATCTGGGTATCTCTTTCAAGCTCTCTAAGACCTTTGGATTTCAGTAGCAAACAGACTCAATATTTCTGAAACCCACATTACAATAGAGAAATATTTTTAAAGAGAGGAATTTAACGTCTTTTTGTCTTTCTTTTTTGGATCATCTTTAGAAGGATTAAGGAACACTCGAGCTACACTAGTTTTTTTTTTTTTTTAATTGTAGA
>VBSM01002608.1:24808156-24863141 GCA_008086735.1 Cheirogaleus medius
CGGCCTCCCAGAGAGCTAGGATTACAGGCGTGAGCCACCGCACCCGGCCTCTTGTATTTTTTAATAGTCTTTGACATCTATTTTATCTGATAGGAGTATAGCTACTCCTGCTCTTTTTTTGGTTTCCAGTTGCATGGAATATCTTTTTTTACCCCTTCACTTTCAGTCTTTGTGTGTCTTTATAGGTGAAGTGGGTTTCTTGAAGACAGTATTTAGTTGGGTCTTGTTTATTTATGCATTCAGCCTCTTTATGCCTTTTAATTCGAGAATCGAGGCCATTTATATTCAGTGTTATTATTGATAAGTAAACACTACTGCCATTTTGTTGCTTGTTTTCTGGTTGTTTTGAGACTCCTCTCTTCCTTTCTTGCTGTCTGCCTTTGTGGTTAAATGATTATCTCTGGTAGTATGTTTTAATATGTTACTTTTTATTTTTAATGAATCTATAGGATTTTGTCCTGTAGTTATGATGAAGCTTGCAAAAAAATCTTGTAGATTTAATAAGTTATTTTAGAGAGTGACAACTTACCTTAGATCACAAAGAGAAGAATAGAAACGAAGGTAAAAATGCACACAAAGTATTTTACATTTAACTCCACCCCTCATTTTGATTTTTAGTTGTTTTGATTTACACATTTTTATATTACCTGTCTCTTAACACGTTTCTGTAGCTGTTATTGTCTTTAATTTGTGTTTTGGGCTTCATACTAGAGTATGAGTAGATTGCACACTACTAATGCTATAATAGAGTATTCTGTGTTTGTCTGTTTCCTTAATTTTACCAGTGGGTTTTATACCTTGAAAAATTTTCTTTTGCATGTTGGTGTTTTTTTTTTCTTTCGTATTGAAGGAACTCCTTTTAGCATTTCTTGCAAGATGGTTCTGGCGGTGGTTAATTCTCTTGGCATTTGTTTGTCTGGGAAAGACTTTATCTCTCCTTCATATTTGAATAGCAATTTTTCTGGATACAGTATTCTTGGATGGCACTTTTCTTTGAGCACTTTGAAAATGTTCCACTCCCTCCTGACCTGTATGGTTTCTGCTGAGAATTCTGTTGCCAGATGAATTGGACCTTCTTTTTATGTTATTTGCTTCTTATCTCTTGCTGCTTTTAGAATTTGTTCTGCTAGTATCTTTTTCCTTAACCTTTTTAGAGTTTGTTTGACTATTATATTCTTGGGGGTAGTCTTATTTGGGTTGAATCTGTTTGGTGTTCCAAGACCTTCCTATGCCTGGATATTTATAACTTATATTTTGGAAAGTTTTCTGTTATTTCTTTGAGTAAGCTTTTTACTCCTTGTTCTTACTCAGCTCTCTTTTGAAAACCAATAATTCTTAGATTTGGTCTTCTGAGGTAATTTTCTGTATCTTTTGGGTTTTTTCCTCCTCTAACTGTATTTTTACATAGGTAGTCTTCAAGCTCACTGATTCTTTCCTCTGCTTAGTTCATTCTACTGTTGAGAACCTCTAAAGAGTTCTTCAGTTTAGCAAATGTATTTCTCAGTTCCAAGATTTTTTGATTTGTTGAAATATTATTTCAATCTTTGTTAAATTTCTCTGATAAATTTCTGAATTGCTTTTCAAGTGTTATCTTGGAGATCACTGAGTCTCCTTAATACTGCTATTTTAAATCTAATCCAAATCACTATTGCATTAGGATCAGTCACTTTGTCCTTTTAGGAAGGTCATGATTCTTTGTTTGCTGTTGTTTCTGGTGGGTATACGTCTATGTCTTTGCATTGAAGATTAGTTATTTATTCCAGTTTTCACCTTCTGGCTTGCTTTGGTTTTTATTGAATATATTTGCTTAGAGTATCTTCACTGCTAGATTGCTGCCTCCTTTTTGGCTCTAGGTGGCACCGTAAGCCCAGGTTCGCCTTGGCTCTAGTAAATAGTTGGTATGCTGCCAATTCCAAATGGGGGAGGTCCGAAAGGGATTGTTCTGGTAGTTTGAGAAGGCTTGCTGGGGTTTCATGCCCAGGGAACTTGGGGAACATACTTCTTACAGCCTGGTGCTGCTCAACAGCCACTCTGATTTGGCATCTCCTTTGCCTGAGTTTCAGAGTCGAGTTACAGAGTCGAGTTTCTGGAGCTCAGGATGGTAGTTGTACCTCCTCCATTTGTCTCTGCCTGTCCTCAGGGATATTCCTCCCTTAAGGCAGTCACAATGCTATCTCTGGGTTAAGGCAAGGACAAGGACAGGTCTTCTGCTAGGTGACGCAAGAAGGTGGGGAAGCTGTTTGACGATTTCAATTTCACTTTTTCTCATGTAGAAATTGTTAGTCAGGGAGAGATTTTCTACATTCTTAGTTCTAGGCAGAATGGGGGTAGAGGCATTGCAGATATAGAAGTCCAGTTCCCCTACCATCTGCTCAGAGTTTTTCTCTGTGGCCCCGGGAATTGTCTCATCCTTATACTTGACCTCTAGGCTGTTGTTGGTATAGATCTTGGTACTGTATATTTGTTTTTGGTTTTCATGGAGTTTGAGGGGAAGTTGGGCATTAAAGCCAACATGTCTCTGTGCTGCCATTTTGAAATGTGAAATTCCAAAATGGGCATTTTAGAGCTGAAACTTTGTAGTACAGTAAATGGGGGGAAACTATATCCTATTTATCATCTATAAAGATGAGATATATAAATTTACTCTAGCTGGATCTAGTTCTGGAAGACTAAGAATCTACCTTCAATTGATTTGATTTTTCCGTTATACATTTGCAATGTTAGTAGGAGTTCTGTTGGGGTACAAGACTTGTGAAGCCAACTTTTAATGGATTCGGTTTCTGAATTACATGGAGGATGGCAACAACCTGTGCATTTAGTGCATGTTCAGATAAAGCTCTTCCCATTGAAAAATACTTATGCCTGATTTATCCCTTCTTATACTTCAAGTGGCCTTCTGCCATTTGCTGCTGCTGATACTTCAGCTAGTGAAACAAGGACATCTATATGATGTGCTTTCCTCCATTGCACCAAATTGAAATTTTCATATCTATGTATGTGAATGTGTCTATATGTATACCTAAACATACATATGTAATGTATAATTTAAAATAATGTATGATTTTCAGTGTGATGTAATAATCAGAATCCAGCTTTGATGTCAGGGCTGGTTCTAGCCCATCCTCTGTCACTAACTAGCTGTGTACTCTTAAGTCTGAGGTGTGCATATGTAAAATTGTGAAAAGTAAAGTTATGAATTGGTAAATGAGGTAAGTCTTCAAGTTGTAGGAATTCTTCATTGAGATGTAGTTTTGGCAAAAACTATCTGAGGAGTGAAAACGTATCCCTCATTATATCATTTTAAAACTATACAATTAATTCCTAGCCTCATCAGATTTAAAAAATATTTTTAGAGCATCTGCTATATGCAAGTTTGATCCTAAATTCTTTCAGTTTGCAGCTTCTCCTTGTTCTTTTGGCATCTTCTAGTGTATATATATATATCTAGAGGCCCCTTGATTTACATAGGTAAAATTTGAATCTCTATGTATGTCCTTTAGAGTGTAGACTTTGGATTGGGCAGGCACATATTTGAATAGTAGCTTGTTCATTTAATAGCTCACTTTAAGCAAGTTACATAACCTCTATGATCCTTGGTTACTGCACGGATGAAATAATACCTCAGAAATGCACAGATTATATGAGATAAAGATATATAGGGCCAGGCAGATAATTACTTAGTAATAATAGCTATTCTTATTTACAGATGTTAAACTATTTAAAAATCAGAAGGACTTAAGTATTATAAATTTTCTTTAATAAAAATATCTGAACTTATGGGTTGTTAGTACTTTTCATGGCCATATTAATTCTTTTTTAAAAATCATTTTTTACTTCTCTGTCAATTCTCAATCTTACAGCTTATCGCTTAGAACACAGTAAACATAGTTATTTTAAAGCCTGTGTCTGATAATTCAAATAACTGGAGTCCCTGTGGGTCTATTTCTATTGTTTGTTGTTTCTGCTAGTTTTCATTCATGTATCTGCTTGAATGTCTGGTTATTTTGGTTATCTACTGGGCATAGTTTTTGTAAAATAATTTGATGTTATACTTGTTCTGAAAGAGTTACTTTTGCTTTTATCAGACATCTCAAGGCAGTAACAATCTAGCATCACTTTATACAAATCAGGGATTGAGGTGATTCAAAGGTGAACTACACTTTCTATTTCAGATATACTCTTATGCTGGTGTATAGGCCCTTGGTGTTTTATTCCAGAGCAAACTGTCCATAGCACTCAGCCTCAGCTATTCCCTCAGAAATTAGCAAACACCCACAGGGGAAAACTGACTCCCTCCTGGGCCTCTGTTCCACACAGATCCTGGCCTGATAATTTCTTGCTATCTTATTAGTTAACAGGTATCTTTGGGTAGCTGTTTTCTATATGTTGTCCAACTTTTCTGTTTTTCCTCAATAGGAGGATTGTTTCAAATCATCTAGGCCATCAGTAAGACATTTAGGAAATATTTCTCATGCCAAAAATTTTTCCAAATTGGATACCATATATTTTATATTAAGAAAAATCCATCTGAAAAATATCGAAGTGAATCAAACCATAGCCTTTTGGTAATGTCATTAGTCTCTTTTTTGACAAAAATAAAATTGAATGTAAATAGCCATGAAATAGGAAACTTCTATCTAAAACACATTTTAAACTAGTATATACATACCTGAAATTTACACGTATTTTTCTTAGATTTCCAGCTTTTTAAAAAACTTTAATGCATTTGAGCTATTGCAGTTCAAATTGATTATTTGGTTTCATAATTACATCTTTTCTTTCCAAATGCTAGTAGGATATCTTATTCACTGTAGTCTAAACCTTTAGGCAGAAGTTCTTATCAGTATTATACTGTTTTACTAATATAGATTATGTTCTGTTTCTCTGGGGCAGTTAAAAGAGAGATGCAGTTTTAAAATACAAAATAAAATAAATTTGTTTAAAATTAATTTGTTAAAGTTCAAATGTTTTATTCTTCCTAAGAAGTATCTAGATTTCCTTTGTTCTTTTTCCTTCACTGCCATAAGATACCATCAACATGTTTTTCATATTTTTCTTGCTATGATTCCATCCTCATATATCATCCCAGCTCTGTGAATTATCCTTCGCTTCTGATTACCAGGGAGTGTTTTGTCATTATATAATTTTGATAGCAACAGAATAAGTCAGTGTAAATTTTAGCACAGAACAAGTCACTCAATTTTATTCTAAAGTAAAAAGCTTCCTGGGAAGTCATATCAATGTCATGAATATGATATATAGATTTCACTTTGCAGAGCACCTATGATTTTATTTTAAAATTGATATCACTTATAAATGCTTTTTGATAGTAAATTCATAACTCACCTAGATAAGAATTCTGTCTTCAGAATTATGCTCTAAAATCCCAAAGCTATCCTTTTCTTGTAATTTTAAGTGTCTCTCTCCAACATATGATTATAAATTATTTACTTAGGAGATAGTGTAGTCACTTTCTTTGAAAAATGTGAGAGTATATTCTTGGGATTTTATCAGCCAGGTATATCGAAGAAGAAGAATTTAAGTATTTAGGCAAGTATAGTATTTTTTGATGTTATGAGTAAGTTCAGAACTGTGTTCTGAGTCAACTTGAGGAGGTCATTGGTAAGGTGCTGAAAAAGACCAACAAATGGCCAAAAAAACTGGTAAGTAGATGTTCAGTCTTAGTAATCAATGAATGCAAATTAAAATAGTGATGTAACACTGTTCACCCATCACATTGTCAAAAATTAAAAAGTTTAATAATACCAACTCTAGGTGAAGGTATCAAAAAGTCAGCATTTACATCTTGCTTGTGGGAAGGTAAATTGGTATAGCTGCTCTTATCTATTAAAATAAAAATATAGGCATACCCTACGACTTAGAAATTCTACTTCAAGAATTTCCTCTAGCTCAGGGAAACACTTATGTGGAGGTATATATAAGGTTATTCATTGCAGCATTGTTTACAATAGTAAAAATTTGGACATAACCTAAATGTTTAACAATAGAGTTAACTCATGATGTAGCAACTTCAAAAGAATCCTGAAAATCTGACAAGAAATGATTCTTTATCTTCAGTATATCATACCATAAGGGTTCATTAGACATAATTGCAGTTTCTTAAAGGTTTTCCAAGGAACAAAGAAAAAATTTACTTTTTGTTTTTTAAAAAGGAGAATAAAGCTTATTCTGTCTTACATTTATCCTGTGGCTCCATTCAACCCTTTTATAAATCTAAAATGTATTTTGGGATCTTTAGTGATCTTATTTTTCTTACATCTTGAAACATTTTGTTATTTCATCATGCTGTGGATTATTTCAACATTGTTTATCAGTTATTCCAACTACACAATAAAAGTCTAAAATAAAAAGAAAACAGGAGAATGATGATGCAAAAGTGAGGGGAAAAAATCACTATCACATCACCCTTCCATTTTCTTATTGTATTGCCTGATGTGTTACATGAATTTTTCAAGAAAGTACAAAAGAAGAACACAGATGCTACCATTGACGTCTGCTTTTAGCTTTCATTGAACACAGTCAGGAATTCAGAATTTTTCATTTTTCATCTATAATAGCAAGAGAAAACAATTGACAGAAGGCATTTCACATTTATTAGGTTAATCAGAAGATGAATGTGAAGAGAAAGATGCCAATGCTCCAGATACTAATGATGATGGTGGAATTTCTTGTATAAACAAAATCTAAGTGTCCAGGTGACGATATCCTAGATGAATTTTCTCAAACTCAAGAATCAATGTGTGAAAAATTTATTTGTAAGGGCAAAATGAAATGTGTTATTTCATCCATGTAGTCATTCCGTGGGAAACATTTATCATGCAATATTTGGTGACAAGAACCCGGACCATCCTGTTTTGCTAAAAGACGTGATATCCTTCTATCCTTTATTATATTTGTTCACTAAAATTTACTTGTTACAGTTTGTAGGTGGACAGGCAGGAGATTGAAAGGAATAAATCATGTAGAAATGAAAGTATACATTTGATTTATTCTAACTGGTGTTCATAAATCTAAAAACGAAAATGCCTTGCAATTTTGGAGCAAAGAAGATAGCTGTCCTCTCTTCAAGAAACTTATGAGCTTTAAAGCATTTCAAAAAATTCTTCAAGTGTATTGTATTTTTGTAGATGCAAGTGTGAGAAGAACCAAAAGTCACGAACTATTAGAAATGTATTGAAATTTAGAATTTAGTATTTAGTCAGTGCAAACCAGAATTTAGTATTTACAAATGAGTATGTTCCAGGGACATGCTTGACAGCTGATGAGCAGTTACATTCAGAGTGTGCTGCCCATTCCAGGTATATATACCTTGAAAACCAGGAAAATAGAGAATAAAAATTTGAGATTTGTAGTCTTTAAGTTCTTATTAAAATTTGTCATGAGATTTTTCTTTTTTAACTATTGCTTTATTCTTCTGTAAATTAAATAAAAGGGTCCACTGGACCCAGATGGTAAATGGTGAAAATCTATTTTGTATTTATACTGAGGGTTAAAATAAAATTATTGAAAGTTTTTAAAAAGTAGTTGCAGAATGATATGTTACAGTATGATTTTTTAAAAAAGAAAACAGAACCAATACAATGCATTACAAACATAAATGCATAGAAGAAAGTTGATAGGGAAGTCACCAAACTAGTTTCAGTGGTAACCCATGGAGAGGAGACCTGAGAGTAGGACAGGGCTCAGAGGGACCTGCGTATATAGATAAAGCTGTAGATAAAAGCAGGATATAGAGGTTTTAAAAAGCATGAAGGAACAGCAAGGGAAAAAAATAATTTTTATATCAAAAGTGAAACTTACTAAAGACCATAGAAAGATGTTACAATTAGCAGAATATGAAAATTTTAGGTCATTTTGTTTCCAAGTCCAACACATAACATAGTTTATATTGATATAATAAATCTAGAAATAATTTTACGTGATTTCCCTTATTATACCTATTACTGAAAATAATTTAGGCAGCAATAATCTGAACTGTTATCTTTACTAATGAAAATATTGATTTGATCTTAGGCAATAATAGAAATATGAAAAATAAAGCCAAGTGCAATGGTATGTTTCTATAGTACTAGCTACTCGAGAGGCAGAGGCAGCAGGATCGCTTGAGCCCAGGAGTTCAAGGCTCTAGTGTGCTGTGATTGCACCTTTGAATAGCCACAGCATTCCAGCCTGGTCAACACAGCAAGACCCCATCTCTTAAAAAAATTCTTTAAAAAGAAAAGGGATCTTATAAAGATAAACCGCAATAGTAGAATTATCATAAGACTCTTCTAAAGTTTATACTTCAGTGCACTATTACTGTAATACTTACTTTCCCAATTTTATTTTACAGTTAAAATTTGACTTTTATACTCAGAGCCTTATTCTGGATACATGTTCTTAAAAATCTATATTTAAAGTTTTGTTGTCTGTCTTACAAACTACATACTGAAATTTTTCATGCTATCTTAGGGGTTTTCTTAAAAGGCTATTTCCATGCATGGTAAATTGAAACATGACTTCTTTTTGCAGACCAACTGTACAAGAAGAAAAGAAAATCATAATAAAAAATGGAAGGCACCCTGTGATTGACATGTTGCTGGGAGAACAGGATCAATATGTTCCTAATAGTACAAATTTATCAGTAAGTACCGCATTATGCCAAAAAATAACTAAAAGTTGATAACATCCCAAACTCTTAAATACTAAATAAATGTGTTGATAATTAGAAGTCACCCATATTTTAACTTTGGCTTTAAATGGACTAATCCTGGGCATAGTTTTATATTTACCACTAAATATGGAATTAGTGCTATTTACAATAAAAGATTATCCATAGATGGAAAGATGTAGCAACTTAAGAATTGGTCTGAATTAGTTAACCTAGGTAACCTAATAAAAATATTTTATATTTGTAAATACCCAAGTATGCTTATGGGATTGGAATCCATGGTTTTGCAAGTTCCTAGTAGTGTATAATGTTATATGCTTTGCCCTGTGTTCTACTATTTTCAAAGGTTTTGTGAAAGAATCAGAGATGTTTCAGCTGATTCTAGTGATGAGAATTCTCATCATATGGGCTAGAGCTGTCTTAGAGAACATTAATGATCCTAAATACTTACTTATTTAACACATACATACTGAGTGCCTATGCTCCAGTTAGTGAAGTGAGTATTAAGGTAAGTAAGACAGAACTCTTCCCTGCCCTCCCAGAGAAGATAGGCTAATATAATATGGCTTAGTGAGTGCCGTGATACAGGAAACTAGCATGTCCTGGCAATAGACAGCAGGTTGACCTAACCCAGTCTGGGAGGAGCACTGAGGAAGGTTCCCCAGGGATGAGATATCAACTGAAGAGTGAGTCAGTGCACACCAGAGAAGGGGAGGGGAATATTCCAGGTAGAGGAACCAGCGTGGCAGAGGCTGGAAGTGAGGCATAGCAGGGTAAATTCAAGGAACTGAAAGATGCTGAGCAAGGTTGGAGCACAGAGTATAAAGAAAGAAGTATTCAGATCAGATAAGGAAGAAACCAATTCACTTCACAAAGAGTGAACTTGTAGCAGGGTGTATAAGTTGCATTGTCAAAGCTGAATATAGCTGGATACTAGTTAAAGTGGTAAGGATAGATTTTATTCAGTAATACTATTGCAATAGGGAAGAGTCCAACATGAATTGAACTCAACTTTGATTTGCACAGAGGTGACTGGGCATTTTAAAGAGAGAATGAGGGATTAGTAAGGGGGAATAGGCTGGGGGCTGTGTGAGGTTGGTTAATGTGAAATCTATTTGAATTATGTCTAGTTTAATAGAGCATTTTGATATCATACAAAGACTTGGTAGTATATAACCCATATCTTAATCTGTTCGGGCTGCTATAACAAAATATAGACTGAGTAGCTTATAAACAACAAATTTATTTCTAATAGTTTTGGAGCCTGGGAAGTCCAAGGTCAAGGTACCAGCAGGCTCGGTTTCTGGTGAGGGCCTGTTTCCTGGTTTGTAGATGGCACCTTCCTGCTGTATACATGGTGGAAGGGGTAAGGGGTCTCTTGTAGGCCCTCATGACCTCAACACCTTCCAAAGGCCCACACCTTCTAATACCATCACCTTGGGAGTTAGGATTTCAACATATGAATTTTGGGGAGACACAAGCGCTCAGACCATAGCAACCCAAGACCCAAGGTCTATAAATTTGTTCATTCTTTTTAGGAAATTTGTGTATTTCTTGTTAGGATATTAGTGTGCTACTTATTTCTCAAACAAGTTAATAAATACTAATCCTTTTATTATCTTTAAAAAGAAGACTATGTAAATAAAATTCCTTTTTCAGTTCCCATAATACCTGTAGGGTATAACTTTTCTTGAAAAAATAATATAGTTCTAAATAATTAATAGCTTAGTTTATATTTAACTTATAAGTCACTTAAAAATCATTTTCTATTGTCATTCCTATGCCCATCAACTTGATCCTAAGTATATTATCCTTGGCATTGATTTTTGTTGTTGTTGTTTCTTTTTTTCTTTCTTTTTTCATTTTCTTTTTCTTTTTCCCTCTTTCTTTTAAAAAGTATATTATGCTGTTTAATAAAGCAAGATTTGAGGAACAAAAATAGCTTTCTGTCTAATTACAAGAATGTTTTAAAGAAACATTGAACTCTTATATTTAAATCTTTACAAAATAAATGGTGTGATTTTTTTTTCCAAGCAGGCACCTTAGAATATTCCAGAATATTCATTTCTATTACATATGCTTTCTCTAACTTGAGTAGGAGTTGATATAGAATTGTTGCTATGGTGAAGTGCATTCTATTTTTCAGGGTATAAATTTATATATAGGGATAGTGTTGAGAAAGAACTTACGTAAAATTCAATTTAAAATATTTTATGGGTGTTAATTATAAAATACACCCTGAAAATAATTTCAAAGTTAAATGACATTGTTGCTTTTGATAATCATGTAGTTTTAAGAAATGGTCTTTTGTACATGTAATTATAAGTATACTTTTCTGGATTCTGCATTATATGCACTTATTATAGTGCTTCTGAACAAGCCAACTTTCTACCCACTTTTGTTCTCCCAGTTTTAAGAATAGTTTTTCAACCCTCTTTTTTGGTCCCCTTCCCTGATTCACTACATAACCTAAGTATTTGTAGCTGTGGCTGCCATTGGGTCTCCCACCTCCACCCTGCCCACCTCTGTGTGTTCTCTACTGTGTAGCCACAGGGCTTGTCTCACCTGTCATGTCACTCTCTCTTTTGAATTCATGCTTTACACTCCAGCCAGATTGGACTTCTTGTTGTTCCCAAGTCACTGTGCCTTTGGGACTTGGCAGATGGTGTTCCCTCTGCCTAAAATGTCATCTTTCCCCACCCCACCCACTCCCGCCTCGTGCCCGCAGCCCACACACCCCACCTCCCAGCTCCTGCTTGTTCAAGTCTTGTCTTAGATGTCAGCTCTTGCACTAAGCCTTCCCTCATCCTGGCTGGGGTGGGGATCCCTCTCGTACCCTCACCACTCTGTGTTTCTCCCCATCTTAGTACTTATCCCACAAAATTATAATCACTTTTTTGAGTTGTGTTTCCCAGTGCACTATAAGCATGAAGAGAACAGGAAATGTGCCTCTCTTGTTTAGGTGTAATCCCAGGATTAGTCACAGCTCTCTGGCACACCTAATCAAATTTATTAAATCAATAAGGATTAGCTAGAATTCTTTAGCAGTCTCTAAATCTTGCTTTAAATTTTTGCCTCTTTTCTTCATTTTTCAAGATACTGTATGGGGATTTCACAGTTTACAGAATAATTTTACTGTTGAACTAGAAGGGAATTTAGGGATCTTTAGTGTAACCACCTCTTCATACTTGTGAGCAAACTAAAGCTCAATGAAGGGGAAGTGACCTGCCAGAGGTTACCGGAGTTGGATAGTCTTGAACTATTTCTCTGAACATAAACATATTCTAAGGCAAGCCAGTGTTTTCCAACCTTTTCCACTTGGCAGCACACATAGAAAATGATAATATTTTGATGGCACACTGGAATAAAAGGAGAAAAACATTGCTCCGAGGCAAAGGAGGCTGGCCAAGGGACTGTAGCTGCCCAAACCCCACCTGCCACCTTGTGGGTTAATGGACCAGCATCTTGGCACACCTGTCACCCTATTAAGCAGAGCAAGACATGCTGCTTGGGAAGCTCTGTCATACCCACTGCAGTCTCAACTTTCCCAGGATTGTTTGCTTATTAAACCAAACGACTTTTTTTTAATGGATGGATTTTGACAGCAATTAAAGTTGAGGTTTTTAGTTTGTGGGTATTTTTTTAGTGTAAATAATATAAATTCAACTTATGGGAGGGGAGGAAAAAAGTGTGGTTAGCAGCTCAATTTGTGGAAGGGAAATAAATGAGTCAAATGTGCAGAGCAGGAAGATTCCCAATAAATGCTTGAACCACGTGGCTCTCTCTAGCCCAAGGGAAATCCCAGGTGTTCTAGAGCTGGGCCAGGATGGACACTGGGATCCTGGGCACAATCCTTTGTGAGATCCTTTCTGCTGAGACCTTTCAGTCCTAAGCACTGTGTGTAGCACATAGTAGGTGCTCACATATTTGTTACACGAATGAGTGCTTGAAGCTGGTAAGGATGGAGACACACTTCCCAACTTCTTCCCTTCTCCCAGTACAAAAAACTTCTAGCTGTCCCAGAAATGCTTGCTTTGGCTGTAGAAAAGGTAAAAATAAGACTAGTTAACAGTAATATTCATAAGCTGTTGACTGTTTATACCTAATTACCAAGCAGAACATTAATAGTAATGCATATAATAAAATAGCATTACGCTTAATTCCATGGCTAGATTATTCTCATAGATTCTATAAATGTGTTTTTCATATAGCATGATCTTTGGATCATGGGCCCATGGGATTAAAATTAGAAGAAACATTAATGGCAATTGAACATTGTTTTCTGGCACTTCTTCTTCTGATGCCCCTTTCTCCTGAGATAAAGAAAGACATTTGTATGATAAAAGTGTTCTGACCTGTGCTGCTATCTCTGCCCCGTACATTCCTCTTTTCTCTTCTTGTCCTTTAACTGTCTCCACTGATTGAACTCTTACTCATCCTTCAAGACCCAACAAAATACTACCTCCTTTCTCACCTTGACTCTGGCCAGAGATAATCTCCCTATATTGTAGCACTTTCTTTGTTTTGTTTTTAAAGTTCTCTTACATACTCTTTTTTGGTATACAGGTGTAGTGGGAAAGTGCCTCGTGGAAGATGTAAATTAAAATCCTGCTCTGCTATTATTTACTGTCATCTTGGACAGGCCACCATACTGGCTGGGCCTTGGTTTCCTCATCTGTAAAATAATGGCGTTGAACTGGGCAACAGCCAGCTCTCACACTCTGAGGAACGTAGACTGAGCAGCACCCAGGCACCAGAGGATTGAGGTCCTTACCTCAGATCTCAGCATGCAGCCTGTGCCGCTCTCCAGCCTCACTTCCCGCTTTCTGTTTATAGTTCACCTTGTGTTAAAAGAGCAAAGATTTGGCTGAGAGCTTGCCTGGGGGAGGCTTTTACTTGGGAGTCTCTTACTGTAACCTGCCATTGATTGACATTTTCAAGGAATAACTTTTTCAGCAGTCTGCAGCTATTATAAAAATAGTTTTACCATAATTCTTCTTTAAAGATAGATGTCAATATTTATACCTGTTAAGGAAGAAAGCTTCCCCCCGCCACTCCCCTCACCCCCCCAAAAATTAGCTATTGTCCAGGGCTTGGAAATTAACATATGCCAATTTTAGTTTTATTTTTTCCTGCTGTACCTCTCCTTTCTTTAGCGATATTATGACCGACCATCGTTCTAGTGTACCCAGTGACAGACCCAAGGACCATGAGCTAGAGCACCTCTTCTTTTATTTAGCAGTGACTGTGATTCCCTGTCATTGAAAATCCACTTCCACAGTAGTGACCACAGCCTGACCAGGTTCACTAGGCACCACTTTTCCCAAGTGCTTCATGCAAGTGAATTCCATAGCTTCCCCTCTCCTAAGCAAATCTGGGACAAAGCTCTGGTGTCAGTTTAGTCCCTGCCCTTTGGTTCCAACCAAGGCCACATATACAAGTAATCCTAAATATGCCTGGATTTGGTGCATGAGATCATTTCATTCAACTCCCTCATTTGAGAGAGGGGGAAACTAAACTGTATTGGCTTGCCCAAACTCTGCACTAGAAACCACCTTTCCTGATTTGTGGACCAATTCTTTATTCATATTCTTTCATTTCCTCACTCTGTCTTTGCTTGTCAAGGCTCTTGTAGAAATTGACACCACAGTGAAAATTTCTCTAGACCTTTTTTGCATTAACATAGTATGCGTTTAGCAAATGGTTGTTAGTACCCCTCATTGCTGCAAAACCCATTTACAGATAAGTTATAGATTGACGTTTGGGATACAAAGAAAGGGAGAAAGAGGGGGAGAAAATTGTTCCTTAATCCCCAAATCTGTTAACCTTTTGACAGATTTTCTTTGTCTTTGTATTTTTTAAAAACATAGCTATGATTTTTTTATATAAGAATTTTATATCCTGCTTTTTTCATTTAATGTCATAATGAAAATATTTTTCTATATTTCAAAAAGGTCTTAAGATAAGTTTTAATGGCTTCATTGTATTCAATATGGATGTACCATAATTATCTTAAAATTTTCTATTTTGAAATTTTTTTTTTTTTGCTGTTATAAATAACTCTGTGATGGTATCTCACAGAATTTATTCTTACAAGTGGAATTGGGACCTTGAAATGCTCATGGTAGAAAACTTGGAAAACTATAGATGAAACAAAAATCATCTAGGTAACTCAATTTGGATTTTTCCTTTCATTCAGTAAGTGGGTGGTTGTCTCAATGTGTAAATAATTCTCCTTAAAAATCATTTACTGAGAGTTGCATTTAATTAGATCAAATCTAACTTTTCATGTAAGACAGATGGCTGCAGATCTTGTTAAAAGTGTGGCATCTCCTCTCAATTAAATTTTAAATAATCTCTCTAGATCTTAGTTTTCTTGAAAAATTGGGTAGATGATAATGAATATACATTTAGAATGGCTCCTGGCACAGGGCAAGCACTATCTAAGTGGGCTTTCATTTTTAGGTAGTTAATTAAAATAAATTGATGTTAATGGCCATGGAAAACCTGCTGGTTTTCAGTGGGCTTTTAGATAGAGGAGGAAAGTGAACCTGCACCAGGTATACCCCATTCTTCCCCTAGCCTCTGCTTGTCCCAGGAAGGCTCAAATGGTACCTCATGTGGCTGCTGTCACTGTTCATCTACTTTTTTCCCCCAAGCCTCTCCCTGCTTTCTCTGAGCCTCGGTCCCGTGAAGTCTGCAGTTCCTATAGAGGGAAACTCTGGAAAGGGGCAACAGGCTGCCACAGCTTTGGGAGGCTGGATAGGCAAAAGAATATGTCAACACCACCACCACGGCTTATCCAGGCCTGCTTTGGGGCGGGGGGTTGAGCATGTAGGACTCCTGTGGTGCCCATATGGGACTACCTGGGGCTGGAAAGGAGGCATGGTAGAACATGGGCCAACCCTGCCGTTTCTGTAAGGGGTCAGTGATGGTTCCCAGAAGTTGGGGTTTTTTGGCCAGGCATGGTAGTTCCACCTGTAATCCCAGCTCTTTGGGACTCCAAGGCGGGAGAGTCACTTGAGGCCAGGTATTTGAGACCAGCCTATTAGCATAGCAAGACCCCATCTCTACAAAAAAAAAAGTAGTTGAGATTTTTTTTGGTATGCTGACTCTCACAGGTGTTAATCAATCAGAACTCATGCTGTAGCTCTGGGGCAGGGCGTATTAGACATCTGGTAGTCCATTAAATTACTGGATTGAATGGCAGTGTAGAGTAGGGTTGCCAGACATAGGAAATAAAAGTACAGGACATCCAGTTAAATCTGAATTTCAGGTAAACAATGAATATTTTTTTGGGATAAGTATATCCTTTGCAATATTTGTTTTATACAAAAACATTATTTGTTTACCAAAATTCAAATTTTACTGAGTGTCCTGTATTTGGCCTGGCAACCCTAGACCTTATGGAGGGTCCAGGATGGTGAGAGGGGCACTTATCCAGATCTGGGAAATAGTGTTTAACTATTATTTCAAAATTTAACAACCAGTTTGGTTGTGCAGATGCATGTCAACCAGTTATCCTCAGGTCACATTCGTAATTATTATAGGATCATGCTTTGTTCACTTCTATGATTTGAAAAGTTCAATGAATTTCAACGTGTATTATAAAATTGTTCTCCCTAAGGACTATGCCGGTTTATACCACCACCTCCAGCAGTATTAAACAAAACTCTGGGAAAGAGATAATTAATTTGACCTTGATCATTCTGTATGTGATTTGGTAGCCCTGTTCTGTTAGCCTTCAACTATAGGAATCTTCTGAAGCCCTATCACTGGAGTGAAGACAACTTACCTCGTAAGTTTTGTTTTCTGATATCTTGGGCTAAAAGACCCATAGGAATCTACCCATCATCTCCAGAAAGTGAAGTTTTTACTTGGAGTTTATTTTTTAGTCCAATAGCTTTCATCATATTTTGTATTTCAGTAGATGCCAGAGCAAAGCCCTGAGTGTCTTGGTGTTTCTGTTGCCTGCTCAGTGGTGTCAGTGGCTCTCAGAGTTGCAGCATTGCTGCCTAACCTCAGACCAAAATAGCCAAGAGTGGTTGAAATGGGTATTTGGATCAGGAAACAACCATGGTAGTCAGGTAGGACATTCTAGAAGGGATGGTGGAAATAAACTTTTCCATACTCATAAGTCCTCTTAATATTATTTTTGACCTTTCAAACATCTAAATTTCCCCTAATGCATACAATTAAATACTGGAAATAGACATTAGGATTTATTTACTAGAAAATTGGAGCTATTCTACGCTTTAAGTACATTGAACTTGTATCACAGAACTTTTAAATAATGAATCTAATATTTTAAAGGAGATTACTTAATTTTTGTTTTTTTCACTTTTAATATGATGCCTTTTGATGACTGAAAGTCTTAATTTTAATGAAGTTGAATGTATCAGTCCTTCTTTTATGGGTGAGTGTTTTTGTGCCTTATTTAAGAAATTCTTCCAATCCCTGAAGTCATAAAGATATTCTCCTATAATTCCTTAAAAGTTTTAATTTTCAGATTTAAGTCATTAATCTATCCAGAATTTATTTTTATATATGATGTGAAGTAGAATTCTAATCTCATGTCTTTCTGTATGGATAATTAGTTGTTCTCTACCAATTTTCAAATAATCCATCATTTTCCCATCAATATACAGAATTTTTTATCACATATTAAATTTCCATATTTTCATGGTGGCTGTTTTGGACTCTTTTACTGGTCAGGTTTTTATATCCCTAAGCCAAAATCACACATTATTATTAACTATAGCATTTTAACAATTTCTTACATTTAGTAGGGAAAGTTCTTCCCACATATTTTCCTAATAGAACTTCTTGACCTTTCTTTAGCATTTGCTCCTCTGTTTTATTTTAGAATCAACTTATTCAGTTCCTTGGGGAAAAAAAATCAAGATTTTTAGTGGAACTGCATTGATCCTGTAGATGAGTTTGGAGAGAAGTGGGTATCTTTATAATACATATACAGCCTATGAACATGTCCCTCCATGAACACAGTATATAGTAAATCCTCACTTAATGTTGTTGATAGGTCCTTGGAAACTACAATTTTAAGTGAAACACTATATAATGAAACCAGTTTTACCATAGGTTAATTGACATAAACAGGACTTAAGTTCCTATAGTGTATTTCTGGCCACAAAAACATCACTGAACTTCTAAATAAAGACCCAAACATTTTCAGTATTAAAATTGAAATAAATGTAAGCTTTATATACACTTAAGAAAGATTAATAAAACAATATAACTATTTAGTCCCTTATTCCAATTCAGGATTGCAGGTGGTGTGAGCCTAGCCCAGCAGCTCAGGATACAAGGCAGGAACCAGCCCTAGACACGACGCCATCCCATCACGGGGCTCAACCACACTCACTCCAGCTGGAACCATTTAGACATGCCAGTTCACCTAACGGCACATCTTTGGGGTGTGGGAGGAAACTGGAGTACCTAGAGAAAACCAGCGTAGATGTGGGAAAACAGTAAACACACAAAAACACAGAGAATGGGCCCAGCCTAGAATCAATTTTTGTTTTTTTCCCTTATCAATGTTATAAAGAAACAACATGGAATGAAATGACGTTATTTGAGGACCTGTTGTACTTTTATTTTGGTTTTCTTTAAGTCCTTTCAATAAAGTTTTAAAATTTTCTCTACAAAGGTTTTTTTTATACCTTTTATTAGATTTATTACTAAGTACTTTTTGTTGGTATATAGGTCATATCATTTTTACACTAGTTTCCTAGTTATTTGTTGCTGTTACAGAAAAATTCAGTTGATTTTGCAACTTTATCTTAAATCTAGCCACTTGGCTAGATTCTTTCGTTAATTGTCTAAAGGTTGTTTTGGGTTTTCTTTGTAGACAGTCACATGATCTGTGAATATTGACAGTTATTTTTGTCCTTTCTTGGCCTAACACCTTTTATTTCTTTTTATTGTCATGTTATGCTGCTTGGGACCCCCAGGATAATGTGGGCATCATGTTTAGACTGAGCTAAAGGAACAGCTTCTACTACTTACTTCACCATTAAGTCTGGTGTTTTCTGTAGGGTTTGGTACCTACCCTTCACCTGTTAAAGAAGTTGTCTAAGGGTCATTTTGTTATATCACTTATTCATCACTTACTAGTGTATTGTGTCAGGGAGAGACTTGTTTCCTAGCTAAATAAACATTGTTTAAATATTAGAACTGTGAAGTCTAGATTTTTATATAATGTTTTTATATATATACAAAGAATTGATTTTTGTATGGTAATTGACTATGAAATCCTAAAGTTCAAATAAACTAAAAACTTCATCCTATATTAAACTCAGGAGAAATGAAATGCTCAAGGAACATATATGTGATTGTGTAGTTTTGAAGGCCAGCCATTTCTGTGCAGGTCAGTATAAAAGAAAAATGTCATTCCTTTTGAAAATATTGGAAAGTATAAGATTTGTTTATTCACTTTGGGTAATACCTCTTTTCATCAATGTATATGCAATTTAAATTCAGATGAGAGTAACATTTCATAAGTGCCACACATGTAATTTTACTTATCAGAATCTTCATAGAAGTTTAACATCTGATTTTTACATTAGGCCTGGGCTAAATATATTTCATTTCCTTTAGTTCATGTCTTCTGTTTCAATCAATTAGTCTATAGGGCATTGGGACTTTTTCTTCATGTGGCTGTTTTAGGCATTTTTTAAAGAAATTATTTATAAAAACTATTACAGCATTTATGGTTTCAAAGGAATTTCATTTATATTTTCTTATTTATTTTAAACTTCACAAAACTCATGTAGGGCCAGGATTTCTGTTGTTATTCAATCTATAGATAAGAAAATGAGGCCTACCTAGTTAATGGCAAAGCCAGAAACTGAATCCTAGTCTTCTAACTCTAAATGCTATTATTATATGCTTTATCACTACAAATCTTATTTATTAAAATAGTTTATTAAATTAAGATATTAAAAATTACTCTGTCAAATTACTGATTTTCATTGGATGAAAAAGCTAAATTGAACAATAAGTATAAATACTTCTATATTTCAAGCATTGAAAGGATTAAGGTTTCTACAATATAAAAGATTATACATTTTTTCTTTTTTTTCTCATAGCTTTCCTAAATTACTAATTTAAAAAAATTTCTGTTTCTGTATTTCCATCGATCACCCTCATGTCTCATTGAATTTGGTAATTCACTTGAGACAGCTCCTTTAACAATACCGTCATGGTTCAGGGAGCCTCAGCCCTTGGCACGTGTAACCCTTCTGTGTGGTATTCTCTCTGGCATTATATTCTTTCACTTTCCGTTTTGTACTTTTCTCTGTTGCTTTATTTGTATGTAATATTCTGTAAGTCCAGATAACAAAATGTCACTTGGAAGTTATGTGAATTTTTCCTAAATTGCATAAATGTGTTTGTAAAGAGTAATTTGATTATTCATGATGATGACCCATGAAATAATGAAATCTTAAGACCATTCATTTGATTTTTAATATTTCAAACAAATGAAAAAGTATAGAAAACAGCATAACAGACATCATTTTACCTATCACACAAATGTCATAGAGGTTGACATTTTGTAATATTTGTTTTGTTTCTTTTTCTTTCTTTTTTTTTTTTCTTGAGAGAAGGTCTCGCTCTGTTATCCAGGATGGAGTACAGTGGTACGATCATAGCTCACTGCAGCTGCCTCAAACACCTGGGCACAAGCGATCCTACGTCTCAGCCTTTCCAGTAGCTAGGACTACAGACTCATACTACCACACCCAATTGATTTTTAAATTTTTTGTAGAGATGGGTTCTCACTGTTTTGCACAGCTTGTCTGAAAAGCTCCTGGCCTCAAGCAATCCTCGTACCTTGACTTCCCAAAGTGTTGGTATTACAGGCGTGAGCTACCACACTCAGCCCTAAGTTTTATTTTAAGTAAATAAAATATTACTAATACAGCTAAGGTCACAGTAATTACCTGTTATTCCTTTTCCTCCCTCTTCACCTCCTACCCTATGTGGTAACCATTATCCTGATGTTATTAATTATTCTTATGCATAGTTTTTATTTTATTTTATTTGACATGTGTATCTATTAATAATATGTAATTGTTTTGTTTATTTTTTAAATGTACATAAATGTCTCACTGAGCCTATTTTGTGTTCTACATTGTAAATAATTGTTTTAGTAAGTGTACAAGTAGGCTGAGGTGGAGGATCGCTTGATCCTGATAGACAATTAGATTATTTCTATTTCTGTCTGTTACAAATACATACAAACAGTACTACAGTGAACAATTTTATAAATGTCTTTTTTAGCACTTGTGTACTTTTCTAGGGTAGATACTTAAAAGAGGAATTGCTGAGTCATATAGACCAATATATAGAATCTTTAACTTTATTAGGCATTTCCAGTTGATCTCCGTATCTTTGCCAGCAAATTATGTTGAACATAGTATGGACACTGCAGTGCTAAGTCTATTGCACTACAGCGCCACCTTTGTCATAAATCAAGGAACTGTATACATGTCAATCTGTTTCTGGACTCTGTTCTGTTCCACTGGTGTGTACATGTAATATGTGTGTGTATATAGATCCTTGTGCCAAATAACACTACTATTAATGTAATTATTATAGCAGTACAATATTGAGCCTTCCAGTTCATGAACATGGTGACATGCTTTCATTTAATTAGGTCTTCTTTAATTTCCTTCAATAATGTTTTGTAGTTTTCTGTATAGAAGTCTTGCTCATTTTGTTAGATTATTCCTAGGTATTTTAATTTCTTTTGATACTATACTATGGTAAATTATATCATTAAAAAGTTTTTATTTTCAGTTACAGGTTGAGCATCTCTAGTCTGAGAATTTGAAATCCAGAATGTTACAATGAGCATTTCCTTTGAGCATCATGTTGGTGCTCAAAAAGCTTCAGATTTTGGAGCATTTCAGATTTTTTTATTAGGGATGATGAACCAGTAAGCGTAAAGTGCAGATATTCCAAAATCTGAAAAATTTCTACTCCTAAGCATTTCAGATAACCTTTACTTGTTGCTAAAATTCAGGGAAAAAGTTGACTTTTGAATACTGAACTTATATCCAAAGATCTTACTAAATTTATTTATTGATTCTAATAATTTTTGTAGATTTCTTTAGATTTTCTGGTAATGCAATCATGACATAGAGAAATAATGACAGTTTCATTATTTGCTTTCCAATACTTAGACCTTTTATTTCCTTTCCTTGCCCTTTTTTTCATGAATGGATGCCAAATATTATCAAAAGCTTTCTCTGTGTCATTAGAGATAATCATATGATTTCTTTATTCTGTTAATGTGATGAATACATTGACTTTTGAATATCAAACCAACTTTGTATTCTTCAAAAACTCTAAATGGTTTATATAGCCTTGGATTGATTTATTAATATTAAGGAATTTTGCATGTGCATTTATGGGTGAAATTGGTCTGTACTTTTTCTTTTCTTATAATGTTCTTGTCAGGTTTGGGTATTAGTATTATGTTGGCCTTCTGACATGATTTGGGAAGAGTTCTTATTCTGTTCTCTAGAACTATTTTTGTAATATTGGTAATGTTTCTTAAATGTTTGTAAGAATTCAGTGGGGGTGGATTTACAGTTTGTCTTGTGGAAAGGCTTTTAATTACAGATTTAATTTCCTTAATAGACATGGTATTATTAGATTTTCTATTTCTTGTGTCATTTTTGTCATTTTTTTAAAAAGATTTGTTCACTTTATTTAAATTTTAAAAGTATTTGATTCCACCAAATATTTTGTTGTTCTATAATAGACTTATTATTTTTTAGTCTCTGTAGAATTCATTTTGTTTTTATCATCGGTTTCATCATTCTACTTGTACCAAACTTCTTTCTGGGTTCTTTCTGTCGCAAGAAACACAGATTTACTCAAGTTCCTTCAAGTAATGGAGATTCATTAAGTTCATTATAAAGCTGCATGGAGCCATAAGAGAAAGGAATCACACAGGAAGAATAGACTCTCTAGCACAATTTGGCATTAGGGAGATTGGAAATGTGTGGTTAATTAGGTTATGAAACAGCTTTAGGGATGGGACAGGGTTTCTTTTTTTCTCTCCCATTAGTAGGACTTTATAGGGCTTTGCTTTGATACCTGTTATTTATGTGAAGTTTCTCACCTCCTTTTGGCTCTTCTGTATCTTTTCTTCCCTTTATTACTAACTATCCTCTTTACCCCAGCTCTGTATAACTTTTCTTCATAGCTTTTATCTCCTCATAACTTCTTGTTCATGGTCCCCCAGTGCCTTGTGGCCTCATTCTGTGATTCTTTTCAGCCTTTGCTCCAGTTACCAACTGATTGAACCTTGCCAATTAACTCCCAAGAGATTATTTAATTGGCCTAGTTTGAGAAGAGCTTTTATGCTAGGCCCATTGGCAAATTATGGATTGGCTACTCTTGACTAGGTGCAGATATTGCCAAGGTGGTGGGTTCACAGAGCACAGATGCCCTGGGCCAACTCCTGCAGAGGGCTGTAGTTGGACCGTTTTCCTTAGAAGGGGTCTGTATATTGCAGGTACTATAATTAATCAATACAGGATCACTCTAGAAAAATAAATCATTGTAAGAGTTACATTGTAACTCTTCATTTGCTCTGGTGAAATGCCAGTAAATAATTAAATGCTGATAAAACCAATATCTAGAATTTGGTGTTATAAATCTCTCTCTATATAAATGTACTATTGTTCTCCACCTATAACTGAAAAATTCATGTGCTACCAACTCAAAATAGGGCCTTGGGCAATACATATGTTTTAAGATGGACAAATGGCAATTGATAAACTTTAAATATAAGCAATATCTCCACATTGGTAGATTAAAGAATGTTTGATGAGAAAGCCATAGTACTTATCCAGTTCTAGTTACTTCTTATTTCCTTTTTAATACCCAGAAATAGCTGTGTGTACTGCTAAGAATTCACTTTTCTGCAGTGGCATAGTTTAGGTTGAAGATAAAGAGATCGATCCTCTTTCCTTATGTGATATTTATTGTTGACATATTTAAATGTGCCACAAAGCAATGTTGTGCCTAATGAATTTTCATTTATGGGATAAATTGTAGATATTACATAAAAACCCTTCTGGCACAATAAGTGAAATTCCTTTTTCATTTTCTAGGAGAACTCAGAGAGAGTAATGATAATTACTGGTCCAAACATGGGTGGAAAGAGCTCCTACATAAAACAAGTTGCGTTGATTACTATCATGGCTCAGATTGGCTCCTACGTTCCTGCAGAGGAAGCGACAGTTGGGATTGTGGATGGCATTTTCACAAGGTAAAAACATTCATCTTGTTTGAATATATTTCTGAAAATAAGTCAAGCCCACAGTATGACATAATTCTTCTTTTTATGTACATATTTAGATGAATAGATTTGCTCTTAAAATGTTTAGCATTTAGGTGCTTAAAGAAATCAATACATCATGAATGTTAATACTAGAAGAGATTTAGAAATTCATTTTGTCCAGTAGCTTTCAAATTATTTTTACTTACTGGCTTCTTACTCTAAGCAAAATCTTATGTAGAAAATCAACATTTAAACAGATAAAAGCACATCTATCTGCTCTGCCTTCCAAGGGTGGAAGGCTTGGAGACTTGGCTAGTAGGCTCTATAGAGCAGAGCCTGAAAACTATCTGCTCTCCCGATTTGATAGGTGGAGAACTGAGGACAGACTGAGAAAGACACTGGACCAAGATAATCTAGTTTATATTCCTTTCTACTCAAAGAACATTATATGCCACTGATTAGGTTTTACCCTCAATATATAAACCTAAATTTCATGCCATATTAGGAGTGAAATATACTGGTCTTGCTAAGGAGAATTCATAGTTCAGTCTATTTGACACCTTGTGATTTATCACTTCTTAAAGTATTATATTTCTTACATGTACATTTAAAAAGTAAGTATCATTGTTTGTATAGTCAAGCTCTGTGTCTAAGGTATCTGAGTGTTCAGCTGCATATTTATATAATATTTGCGGAATCACATCAGAATATATCACATGCTAATATTAATATTCTTGAGTAGATACTAAAATACTTGAAAGCTTCATTTTTCATCTGAGAGTTAACAAAGCAACCTAAATTCTGTTTGTCGTGTCACTAAACGGATGTTATTCTGATCTCCATGTGTTTGTAAGTTAACTCAATATAAGAAATTTAAAGAATATTTCTTTAATTTTTACAATTGTAATTAATTTTCTATCTTATAAGAAAAATATGCTAGGTATTTTATTTTGGTTATAACATTAGGGAGAGTAACAGAAATTTAATGAAGAAAAAGAAGAGACAGAAAAAAAGAAAAAACATGTTGGGCAACGTAAGGTGATTGTCTGGAAGAGAATCTTGTTATCAAGCAGAATATCAGGGGTTAGTACATGTAATAGAAAAGAAAATAAGGGTTATTTTTTTCATATAATAAGAAGGCTTAAGGGAGACAGCTGCTTTTGGTGTTTCAGTAGCTCTGCAAATTTTTTGGCCTTTCCCTCATGGTCGCAAGGTGGCTGCTGCAACTCCAGGGATCACCTTCCTATTCACATGAAGAAAAAAGAAGGAACTGCTACAACTTTCTCATTTTTTTCAAAAAACCAACAGCTTTTCAGAAGCCTCCCAGAAAACTTTCACTTACATTTCACTGATGAGAACTGTGTCTCATGGCCTTGCAATTGCAAGGGAAACAGAAAATAAGAATGTAGTTTTGTCCAGCTCTTGTAATAACGTTAAGTATGGTAGTTGGGAATGAATTCAGAGATAACTAGAAAATAGTTTCTGTCTTAAGCAGTAAAACCAGTAATATTGAAAGCTAATCTGTTAGTGTAATAACATTCTTATTTACAGGCACTGTTCTGTGCCCTTTATATAGGGTACTTTATGTAAAGTACATTTAATGAGTACAAGTCTAAGCCATCTAAACCACACTAATTTCAAGAAATTTGGATATTTTTCTATTCATTTTCATTTATTCATCCAACATGTACTGAGTAACATATGACAGTGCTGGCAATACAAAGCAACCACAGTTTGTTTTCATGAAACTTAACTAGTGGATAAAATCAGCATTATCCAAATAATCATATAACGAAATGTAAAATTGCAGCTGTGACAAGTCTACAAAGGGTATATGGAAGATACTGGAGTAGCCTGTGGTCCTGGGGAATGATCTGGTCAGGAAGGTCAGGGCAAGGCTTCCCTTAGCAAGTGACTTTTGAGTGCCTGTCTCTGAAGGATGAGTTAATCAAGGAAGGAAAAGCATTTCAAAGAGCAGCATGTACAAAGGTCCTTATAGTATAAAAAACATAGACAAGGAAGCGAAAGATAGCTCTCTAGGAGAGCAAGATTCTAGATGAAGCTGAATAATAGATCGGAGCAAGTTACACAGAGCACAGGCCATGTTAGGAGTTTACCTAGGAGCCATGGGAAACTATTGAAGAATTTTAAGCAGGGCTGGGCATGATTGTGTCTGCACTGGCTGCAATGTAGAGAATGTCTGGAGAAAGAATCAAGTAGATCAAAGTAGCCCAATCAGTAGGCTCCTACAGTGGTCTTGGTGAGAAGATCTGTAGATTGGACTAGGTTTGTAGTGCTAATTTAAGTGGAAAGAAGTCATACTTGAAAAGCAGTGGGAAATAAATCAATAGAACTTCATGATAGATGGGAGTATGGTGGCTGAGATAAATGGAATTGTCAGAGATGGCAGTGGTTTGTACATCTGGATAGTAAATGCTGTCACTTTCTAGAAGAGGGTGATTTTTGTTTCATAGATTCTGACTTTATTTTTGTACAGAATAAGTAGAATTACTCTGAGACTTACAAGGAGAGCTGTCATGTGGGCATTTGGATATAAAGTTTAGAGTTCAGAGGGAGAGAGCAAAGATAAAGATATACATTTGTTGTGAGACATCTTTGTGTAAGTTGATAATTGAAATCCTGGGTGTGAGTGAGGTCATCTTAGCAGAGAGTACAGTGGAGAAGAGTAATGTTCTGAGACTGAGCCTTAAAACTGCCGACATTTCTTGGCTAAGAAGATAAACTTGAAAACCAACAGAGGAGGAGGAGCCAGAGAAACAGGAGAAGAACCAGGACATTACAGTGTCATGGGAGTGAGGGGAAAGAGTGCTTCAAGAAGGAAAAAAGTGGTCAACAGTGCCTAAAGGTTAGGTGTGGTGAAGCCTCAAGTCACCTTTCGTCTTAGCAAAATGAATGTTACTAGTGACCTCAGCAAGAGCTGCTTTGGTGGAATGATGGGGCCGCATTCCAGTTAGAGGATTGTAGAGTGAGTTAGAGGTCAGAAAGTAGAGGGTTTATTACAGTGACACTGGGGAAGATAGGCTGGGAAGACGTGAGAGATCCAATGAAGGATTTATTTGTTTTTGTTTTTGAATGGTAGACTTGAACACGTTTCAGTGGGATATCCAGTGGGATGTGCTTATATCCAAGAATTTACGATTCTAAAAAAAACCCCCAAAATGCATGGATCACCTTTGGGAGACATCAGAATGAGTCATAATGATACATAAATCATTAGTCACTTTGGAGGATGAAAACAGAAAAATAAAGAGAAAGATTCAAGCAGCTCTCCTACATTTTCAAACAGGTGATGAGGTGAAGTGTCTCTTTACAGAAATGTTCCAGCTGATAAAGCAGGAATGATAACAATTAGAGTATCAATCAGCCTACTTGCAGCCCCTAGTGTAATAGTAGATCTAAGTAATAATCAGAAATGGCTGCTAACATTGCCAAAGGAGAAACAACCAGACATTAGGTAAAAATTTGTAACATAATCTGTGTCATCATCTGGCCAAAAATATCAAACCTGAATCTATTCAGCCCTTTAGATATATCTACTAGTTTACAACAAAGAAAAAAGGACAGGAACATGTTAAATACCACCAGGGGGAATACTGTCAGCAAAATCTAGACTATGGGAAACTATTGGACAAATGACTGGTTTCTTCAACAAATAAATAGCAAGGACCAAAAAATAAATAAAAATAAAAAAAAAATGGGGGAGAGAGGGAAAAGAACCTGTAGATTAAAAGAGAGTTAAAGAGCCTGTCACCTGGTTCTAACATATATAGGTCTTAATTCAATCCTGATTCAAATACATAAACCCTTTTTTAAGCATTAGTGAAACATTTAAACTGTAAATTTAAAAAGTGAGATAAAAATAATACAATGGTTATGATGTAATAGAAAAATCTTTACCTTTAGTGATACATACTAAAATATGTACATTTTAAATATCTGCTTATCTGGGATTTGCATCAAAATAATCAAGATAGACGAAGTTGGTAGGATAGAGATGAGATGAGATTGGCTATGAATTGATCTCTTTTTGAGTCAGATGTCGGTTACATTGGGGTTTCCTTGTGTTATTTTTCTTGGTTGTATATGTTTGGAATTTTTCATAATGTAAAAGTTTTTTGTTTTCAAGTTCATGACAGCCATTTGAGAAAGAGATAAGATCCCTTATGTAGGATAAAGCATTGTGTTTCAAACTGTGGATATGAAATCAATGCATTGAGTTGCAATTAGCATTTTGAAGGAAAATTTTTATTATGAAAAATTTTAATCATGTACTGAAGTAGAGATAATAGTATTCTGAAACCCTGTGTCACCATTATCCAGATTCAACAATTATTAAAATTTCTCATTTTTCCCCCTTTGGTGAAGTCTTAAACTAAATACTAGACATCATGTCAATTCATCCTTACATACTTCAGTATATACTTCAAAAAGGTGGAACATTTTTATACATAACCTCAGTGCATTATCACACCTAACAAAATTAGATAATTCTTGGTATCATCTATTACCCAGTTCAGCAATAAATGCTACACGTTCTCACTTGTAAGTGGGAGCAAAGCTGTGGCTACACAAGTACACACACAGTCACACAGTGGTATAATGGACTCTGGGGGCTGGAAAGGGAGAAGGGTGGGAGAGGGTAAGGGATGAAAAATTACTTATTGGGTACCGTGTACACTATTTGGGTGATGAGTGCACTAATAGCCTTGACTTCACCACAATGCAAGGTATTAATATACATGTAAGGAATTCAGTTTATACCCCCTAAATATATTGAAATTAAAAAATAATCATAATACCCAGTTCATAATCATATTTCCCTCATTTCAAAAATAGCTTTTTATGGTTGAATTGTTTGAGTTGGGATCAAAGCATGGTCTGCATGTTATATTTGAATGTCATATCTATTAAACATCTTCTCATCTATACCAGTTATCTTTCTTTCCATCTCTTTTTTTCTTTATTCTACTGATTTGTTACAGAAACTGGTTTGGTTATCCTAATGAATGTCCCACGTGCTGAATTTGTCTGTTTACTTCCTTGTGATGTTAAAAAACTTGTTCCTCTATTCCCTGTATTTTCTAAAAATGAAAATCAGCTCTAGAGGTGTAATTAGATTGAAGTTTAGAATTTTTTTTTTAGCAAGAATACCTCCTAGATGGTACTTTGTTTCACATCACAGTGTAGTAGGATGCAACAATTGACCCAAACAAGCTTCTTTTTTAATGGAGTAGAAGAAAAAAATATCAGTATGTTACATGTAGTAACCCATCCCATTCATGGTGAAACCCATCTTCTGTGAAACTAGTTTTTGTTTTATATACTCACACATACATATATGGTCAGAATAGTTCAAAAACTCCTGATGTAAAATTCCTATGGTTAGGACTCAAACAAAGGTGAAGGCAATAGTCATAGCCAGGGACATCTTTCCTATTGTAAAATAAGAGAAAGTATAGGTGAGATGTGGGTAGATTTGTATATTTGGTAAGATGAGGGAGTACATATTTGGTGGCTTTTATATTCTAATCTGCTAGCAAGTAGAAGATAGTTTGATAGAGTGGAGAAGAGCTGTTGTACAGGGTAGGAGGGTACCAAAGAAACATAGTAGTATTGATGCACAGTTCTGGGGCTCACTGAGGGTAATTAACGAGTTTTTGGTGGAACCACCCTGCCTGCTGGGTGGCTTTCTACAGCGGCTTGTTTGCAGTCCTGAAATAGACAGTTGGCTTACTCCACAGTGGGGTTTTGTCAGGCAAACAAATGAAAAAACACGGAGTTTAATGTGGCAAGTATGTGTTTAAAATGATGGACCATGGGACTTAAAGAACAGAGAGGGCTGAAAGAACAGGGGAAAGTCGAATGGCAGGTGGGCTGAAAGGACTGAAGAATAGTTATAGTGGAAGTATTGCATGAGCTGGGAGGGACAGGAGGTTGTCTGAATGGATGACTTTTTAGGTAGGACAGTTCATGTCTATGACAAGGGCTAAGATTTGACCCTGCTGTTGGATGGCTGGGGTAGAGTAGAGGAGAAGAAAACGGGCAAAAGGACATCGAGAACTGATCCAGATTGTGTGGGTTGGTTTAACACATGGACCTTGAGATCCCCCCAAACGATGGCAGGGCCCTTATTCTGGAGAAGACTATATAAGCCAAGCACGAATGAGGGAGACTGATTTGAACTTTAGTTCCTGACAACGTGGAAGAAGGGAAGATGTTATGGTCAATGGCACAAGCTGAAAGGAATTATTTTTATTACAAGAAAGTGGAGCCTAGAAGTGAGAGTGGTGAGCAGAAGAGCCGTTGAGCTATCACACGATGTAAGAAAATGAATAGCCATTTCTGGAGAGGGCTACAAGGCAGAGTCTGGAGAGCAAATGGAGAGAATGCCCTTGAGGAAAAGGAGTTGAGGACATTGGAGAGTTTTCTGGTTGGTTGGGAACTATTCCAGGGTGCTAATGTCTGGGTTTAGGAGGAGGGGAGGCGGAGAGTTGGATAAAGCTGAAGAACTGTAAAGCAATATGGACTTGAAGTGGGGATCCAGGAACCACAGAGTACATACACTTAGAGTTCTGACTGATGAAAACATGGAAAGGAGATATGGTATGTTCTATCTCAGCAGTTGCCTTGAGCAGAGTGAGGCCTGGGGATGGGTCACACTTCACTGGGTAGTGATGGGCCCAGAAGCTGTAGGTACCACACACGGCAGCCTAACTGGGCCAGCTGATGGTGGCCCCAGAACTCCACATACACACGTACTGGACCTAGAAGCTAATCTATCAAACAAGGAAGAAATGGATGAAATATGTGTGAGAATCTAGTTACAGTGTCACTAGCAGGTATTATTGATCACCTGCTTTGGCCAGTCATTGTTCATTTCTCACTGCTTCAGCTCTGATTCTGGCCCCCATTACTTCTTGCATATTATTGCAGAAACTCTTTTGCTGCCCTCCCAGCCTTCATTTTCTCCCCTCTTCAGTAAGTTTTCACGTCCTGTGAATTGTCTCTCTGAACCCAGCTATGATTAGGTCATTCTCCTACTCATAAGCCTCTAATCACACTCCTTGTAGCAAATATAGATCTCTGAGCATGGCAGTCAAGACACAGCAGATGACCTTCAACCATTTTAATCTTGTCTTTTATTACTTCCCTTACTTACCTATCAGCCAAACAATTCTTTCTGAATGGCATGAAGTTATTAGTTATAGTAATTTACCATTTGTCTTTTTCAGTTGATACTGTTTCCTGTGCTAGAAATACGCCTCCTCTTTTTTTTTCTTGTTAAAATCCCACCCATTGTTGAAGATCTAGCTCAGATACCTCTTCCTCCTTAAAGGCTTCCTTGATTCTCAAGCCAGAATTAATCCCTCTAATCATACATGTATTTTTCTTTTCAGTTCTTACCAAATTTTGCTTTATAGTTATTTGTGTGGATGTCTGCTCTACTATTGTGTTTTCAATTCCTGTAAGATGTTTCATATTTTGTACATTTCTCTTCCCCTCCCTTTGCTTTGTACATACATAATAGATACTTGAGAACAGGGCTATTGAATGAATTGACTCTTAAGTCAAGGTCAGGCACATGGAAACATTCTGTGGGTAGTGGGGAGTCCTTGAAGCCTTGTTAGCAGGGAAGTGATGTGATCAGAGCTACAATTTATGTTTCAAGAATATTCATCTGGCAACACTGTGAAAGACGGTCTCTACAAAGGCATAATGTGATGCATTGTTCTCAGGGAGATCCTGAGCATCTTAAGTGTTAATAGAATGATGGAAATACAACAAGGGACAGAGGAGAAAGTTTGTAGGGCTACAATGGACAGGCCTTGGCAACTATAGTGGATGAAGAAAGATGAAGAAATAGAGGCAAAGAGTAAGGCATCAAACCTGAGTGATAGAATGGTGGTGCTCCTGAGAAACGGTGATGCTCAGGTGGGAGGCTCTGATTTGAGAAGTCATCTTAACTTGTAGTGTGTGGCATAGCAGTGAGGATACATGAGAAGATGGCCATTACATTTCCGTGTTGTCAGTACAAACTATAGTGGTATTAGGAGATGTTAGCATTGCCCATTAATAAGATCGAAACTCTGTTGTCCTAAAAACATACTTTTATTAAAACTTTAGTGTACCAAAGTTTTATGCAAGGCATTTGGATACAGAATTGAATAAGACAATTGCCTGTCCTCAAGGAGATCATGTCCAGTAAGGGAGATGAAAAAACAAGTCATTATAATTCAATATGATCATGCAGTGCTACAGAAGTATGTGTATAAGTTTGTGTTTGCTTGCTCATTTGTTCACATTTATCCTGCCATCTTCCAGGAAGGAATGAGGCAGCTTGCAGAAAATTCAAAATAGCATAAGTCAAAATGAAGATGAGGGCTTAAAATATCCCATAATGGCCAGCACTGCTGTGGATAAGCCACAAATCTAGTTCAAAGGTTTCCACAAAGATAAACTTGTTCAATTAAGTAGTTCACAGTGTCCAGAAAACCAAATGAATTACTTAAGAAAACAACTGAAAATAAAAACAACTTTTTATTGTATTGGATAACAAGTTTTAGTAATAAGACCAGCTAGAAGTATATATTGGATAATAACACACAGACTAGTTTTTATTGGGTCCCTTTGGTTTGCCTAAAGTTTAGGAAACGATATTTGATTGTTATTCTTGTACGACAGGTGCCACTGAGACAGAAATTGTGCCTATTCTGCACATCTTTGTATCCCTTCTTCCCAGTACAAAGCAGGTGTGCAGTAAATATTTGTTGAAAGACTGACAATAAAAATTTTAATATAAATGAAATAAATCTGTTGACATTGTCTGTTTCTTAGTCCAGATTTCTGGAATCTGGCTGAAACATCCCCTGTGATTCAAATGTCATCTAAAATAGAACATTGCAGCTTAACTAGGTTTTTCCACAGGACTCAAAAACTCATCTAATTTCTAGGTAAGATTTGGTCTTATAAAGAAAACATTTAAATCTAGGTATGTGATGGAATAAATTTGCACTGATACAGAGGTAAAGAGCACAGTTTCCAGTGTTAAGGACATTAGTCTGTCCTAGCAGTTCTCTGTGCAGTGCACCTTTGTGATGCTGAACAAGAGATTTGGACTTTGTGACAAAATCCAGGTTGAGCTGAGTTGCTCAATCTGAAGCTAGTCTGGATTCTCATCCTTATAATGGTAAGTCTTTGGCAAATCTGAGTATCAGACCATACCGGCAATTAAAGTCTCTAAGCCTGCTTCCTTCTCTGTAAGATGGGATAATCATGATACATATATTCTGGGATTGCTGTATAGTTTAAATAATGTACAGAAAACATTTAATGTAGTCCCTGGCATATAACAGTTGCTCAATAAATATTAGTTATTATTTTAAGTCCCATCTCCATGAAGCTTACCCTGACCATTTCATCCCACAATGATCTATGTACTCTGAACTCCTAATGCACTACTTACTTGGACACTGAGTTTTTTCAGTGTCTTATTTCAGTATCTGTTTTAAGTTTATAACTGCTTGTCCCATGCCATCACGATGGGGGAAAAGAACTCCACTCCATTTTTTATCCTCTACCCCATTCAGTATGGTAATAAGTATAGGTATTAATATAAATTAAAATCAATCAGAAATGAAATTATTTTCAAATTTTATATGAAATTATTTTTACTTTTTCCTGGAAGTTTTCATTAATCTAAAACATACCCAGAGTTATTGACCTCATATTTCAAGATCAATCATGACTTTAAAACATTAATTAACAAAGAATCATTTAGGCCAGTTAAAAAAGAAATATGCAGATTATGAAGATTTAAATACTGAAACATGGGACATTTTCCTTTGCTTTGCCATTTGAGTAGCTGTTGTTTTGTGGACCTTAAAGTCATGTTTATAGAAACAGTCTGCTGTGGGCCCTGTGTCCCTGCATGTTCTGTTCTGTGTTCCAAGAAAGCCCCTTATAGCTCTTTACCTGGGCTGTTTCCCATTTGTCAAGGTTGTGCTTGCAGCAAACAGTGTTGAAGAATGAGGTAAATCTTCCCTCAGAGAGGAAGCTTGCTTTTCTTACTGCATACACAGCATACATGCTGGGCCCTTTGCATCACCCTCAGAGGACTTGGGGGCTGTTGCAAACAACATGAGTAAAAGAGTTCTTTGTCTCTGACCCTTGGGTCTCATGTCTTCTGCCAGCATCTATGAAACATTATTGGGCTAACTTGTTAGCTTGGAAGTATAGTAAAATCCCAGACTTGCACAGTTCTTGATGTGTCAATAGTATTCTCTAATCTCTTGCCAATATTAAATCTCCTAAGATGTGAGTAGACAGGCTGCGTATGGGAAAGAATGGAGGCTACAGAGCTAGAAAGCTCAGGATTCAGTGCAAGTTCCCCTGTTTCCTGACCATGCACAAGTTGCTTCATCCTTGTGGGGCCCTGAGAGAAGTACTGTGCCGTAGTAAAAAGAATCTGACATGTTATACTTGAGTACAAATCTTGCTTTTTGCACTTAACTATTATGTGTGACTTTTTCCAAATTACTACTCAGTGCCTCAGTTTTTCAACTATAAAATGGAGATGATACTGCTTACTTCATAGATTACTGTGGGAATTAAATAAAGTATATAAAAATGCCAGGCACATAGTAGGTACTTGGTAAATTTTAGTTTTCTTTCTTCTTCTAGATTCTTTGTCATTAGTACTTCTGGGTTTAAAAGTCTGTTTTCGTATATGTGAGTGTATAGTACTCCCTTTTCTAAACTGAGTATCAGTTTTCGCATCTATAAAACAAAGTTTGATAATACTAACTTCACAGGGTTGATTTGAGAATAATTTTTAAAAGAATGTAAAGTCACTATGAAGTGCTCTTCATTATCATCACTGAAAGAAGTTAACCAAATACAGTCACCCTGACCTTGTCTCTATTACACCGTGGCTGTAATAGAGTTGAGAATTCAGAAACCCGTAGACCACCCAGAATGGGGTGATGGCAGTGCCATTCCTCTTGTTCTCAGGAAATGGCTGGCATGGAAGATGCTCACAGGAAAGATGCCCATCTTCCTCTATGCTGATGGCATCCCTTTATCTCATGACCCAGAAGCAGCCTTAAGGAGCTGGACCAATTGCCAATCATTATGTGAAAGAACAACTAAGTTTCTCCCTAAGCCCTTGCTGGAGAGCTCAGTTGTGTAATCGGCAAAGCAATAGATGCGTATTATGAAAAATATTTGACAGTATAGTAGGGTATAAAGTAAAACAAAAACATACGCCCTTCTCCCCAGGTCTAGCACTATTAATGGCTCCTTATGTAACCTTTCACAAGGCTACAAGTAAATCTTTTCTTTTTTAAAAAAAGGTATCATACTAAGCATTACCACTGGGGTAGCTTGCTTTTATGTGGGGGACATATTTCCCTATCAGTTCATACAGATTAGTCTCACTCTTTTAAATGGCTGCAGTGTATCTGGAGTACAGATACTCCTTAATCTCTAACCTCTGAGAGCTCCATCTGGGATGGACTGCCCTCTAGTGTACAGGGCATGTTCCCTATCCGTTCCCCTGTCCTCCACCTCTCGTCCTGAATAAGAAGGAATCTACATGGGCCACATTAAATTATATCCTTAGAATCTTTACTAGGATATAGTTTAATATTGTGCCCCTATATTAATAGTTTTCACTTATTTATTATGAAATAATTCAGACATATAATAATTCCCCGTGTGCCTTCCTGCTACTGAAGAAATACAGCACCACAATATGATTGAACCCCTACTCCTCCCTAATCCAATTTCCCTCCACCCCATCCATAGTAACTAACTGGTTGTCCTTGACTTAGGTGTTGATCCTATGCATTTCTCTATATTTTTACTTCATTGGTATGTTTTTTGAAACAATACATAGAATTATTTGGTATGCTCTTAAACTTTATGTGTACTACATCACACTATCTATTCTTCTATGATACAATGGCTTTTTCCCCCCTCAATGTTATACTTATGAAATAAATTCATATGGGTACATACACTTCTAGTTCATTAATTTTCCCCTAATTGTGATATTCCATTATATACATATATCACAGTTTATTCATTTTCCTTGACAGATATTTGGCATGATTCCAATTTGTTACAAACAGTCCTAGTACTATTATGCAACTTGTAGTGTACATAAGTGAGTTTTTCTGACTCTAGAATTTATCTGTGAGTGGAATTGCTGGATTGTAAGGAGCATGCATCTTTTCATGTTCTCCAAGGGGGCTATACTAGTTTAGAATCCCACCAGCAGTGTTTAAAAATTTGTCCTTATGCTTAAAATAAATTAGAATAAGAAGTACCCATTTGATTATGTTTCTATATATTCTCTAGAATTGCTCTAAGGACATTTTCATTTCTATTACTTAATGTCCTTTACATGAGGTGCCATCTGGTAAATTATTTTGTTAATGCGAGGGATATTTTTTCTCTCCATGTGCACACTGTGCCTGTTTACAAAAAGATTTGAAGCAATTGATTGGCCTTTCTTGACAAACTGCCAGACTTCCTGTTATCAGCCAATGGCTGCTTCCTCTTTAATTCCTTTTTGTCTTGGCTGCCAAGACAGCAAGAACTAAATTTGAGGCTCAGGTGTGGAAACAAATTTGGTTTGGTTTTCCCCTTCTCTTCTTACATGGGAGTATTTATCTAGCATGATTCTTAGAACAGCTGTATCAGAATCATAGGTGTGCTTGTTAAAAATGCTACTTTCTAAGTGCTATTGCATACATCTTTTACTTGGAATCTCTAAGGTAGTACCCCAGAATTGGCATTTTAAAGCTCAGGCTTAAGCTTGCTTCCCAAATTCGAGAATCTGTCATATGTCTTGTAATCTTAGTTTCACATTCATTGCAATTCTTTCCTTAGAAATATGTTATTGTAGATCACTTCAAATGCTTTTTGTACTCAGTGGAAAAAATATTAAAATCTAATAGACTGAGATATTGCATAAGCTCCAAGCTTTCTCTTTAAATTGGTTATTTTTATATTATTAATTGGTCATTTAGAACACTAGGTTTAAATTTGTGGATTCCATAAATATTCATAGAATGCCTACTCTGTTCTGTGCAGCGTGCTCTAAGAATAAGTAAATGGATGAAAAGCTATAAACAGGAGGTTAGGAATCTTTTTTTCTGAATATTTTAACTTCATATGAGCCTTTTCCTGAATAACAAGCAGATTTTTTTTTAAAAAAATAGAGTTTTGGCCAACATATACATTTGGCTTTAATTGATATATTTATATCTGTATTGTGATGTATGTACTCATCAATGAAATATTTCTAGACCCGCATTTCCAAGGATCATTAAAATCTCTGAGTGCATCACTGAGATAAGATCCATTGTTCATTATCCTGATGAATGCAAACTTAAATCTCATTCAACTTTTTAGACTCAGTAATTAAGTTTTAGAAAAGCAATGAATTATTAAGTTTGGTTAGCAAATAGTTTGAAAAAAAGCAAAACAATTGGCCTCTTCTCCCAGCATAATTTATTTGTATTTATGCCAATTAAATGTTGGTGAAAAGGGATATTTACATTAAGTGGCCCCTATTTAATAATTTCCATGCCACACTACCCCCATAAACTCCCTCTTCTGACACCCAGCTTCAGCGAATGCTATATACTCAGAATGGCACCAGTATGTTTATCTTGAAAAAGAACTGGAAGATAATAGGCATTCAAGTGCTTAAATTATGTTAAATGTTTGCTTTTGACCATGTGGATGATAACTTTGTTTGCCTAATTTAGTTTAATTCAGCAAATATTTATTGAGTACCTACTGTGGAGTATTTGTACTCTATACAAAATATATTCTTTATGGGCAGAAAGAAAACATCTTGAAGCAGTCCACATCTTCTAATTAGTAGTAAATACCAGCACTAAAAACCACATGATAAGTGACATTTTACTAGATGAGTAAGTTGTTATGATTTTATTGGCATCAGAAATGTTGCCTTATGAATGTCTGTGCTTTTTTTAGCTCTGGTAGCTGTATCTAGCAAACATTAGATATCTCACTTCATCTTTTGGTGGGAAGTGGCTGTATGAATTTAGTGCCTGTTCTTTATCGGCTGCCTCAAAGATACCTGAAGGTTTGATTTGATTTGGTTTTAAACACAGATCCCAGGCAAATCCCCTGAATGTAGATCCCCTGGAGATACTCTTGCAGTAGGTATGATGGAGACCTTTTTTTTTTTTTCCCTTCAAAGAAAGGTCTCAATCTGTCACTAGGCTGGAGTACAGCAGCATGATCATCACTCACTGTAGCCTTGAATTCATGTGCTCAAGGGATCCTACTCAGCCTCCTGAGTAGCTGGGATTACAGGTGCCACCATGTCCAACTGATTTTTTAATTAATTAATTAATTAATTAATTAATTTTTTCCTTTTATTTCATTATATAATGGGGGTACAAATATTGTTAGGGTTACATACATTGCCCCTACCACCCCTCCCCGCCACATGCCAGAACTTCAAGCGTGTCCAATCCCCAGGTGGCGTGCACGGCTCACATTATGTAACTCTACACTTCCTCCCCCTTCCCGCTAAAAAAAATTTTTTTCGTAGAGGTCTCACTATGTTGCCCAGGCTGGTCTCAAACTCCTGGCCTCTAGCAATCCTCCTACCTCAGCTCCCAGAGTGCTGGGATTATAGGCATGAGCCACTGTGCCCAGACGAGAAGCTTGAACTCTATTTTTTTAAAGACTTTATTTTTATTTTTATAGCCGGAGTCTCACTATGTCACCCAGGCTGGAATGCAGTGGCACAATCATAGATCACTGCAGCCTCTAACTCCTGACCTCAAGTAATCCTTCCATCTCAGCCTCCCAAAGTGCTGGGATTACAGGCATGAGCCACTATGCCCGGCCAAGACTTTATTTTTTTAGAGCAATTTTAGATTTACATCAAAATTAAGAGGAAGGTGCAGAAATTTCCCTTATATCCCTGCTTCTGCCATGCATAGCCTTTCATATTATCAATATCCCTGACCAGAGTGGTAGCTTTGTTATAATTGATGAACCTACATTGACACATCCATTATCACCCAAAGTCCATAGTTTACATAAGGGCTTGAGGCTGGCTGCATCTGGTGAAGGCCTTCTTACTGCATCTTAACACGGCAGAAGGCATCACATGGTGAGAGGGCTCATAAGAGAAAACTAAACTGGCTTTTATAACAGACACATTCTCGTGATAACCCATCAATCCATTAATCCATGAATGGATTAATCCATTCATAAGGGCAGAGCCCTCCTGACCCAATTACCTTTTAAAGGCCCCACCTCTTAATACTGTTACATAGGGGATTAAGTTTCAACATGAGTTTCAGAGGCGGCAATCATTCAAACCATTCCATTCTGCCCCTAGCCTCCCAGAACTCATGTCCTTCTCACATTTATTCCATCCTTATAGCCCCAAAGTTCTTAAGTCATTCCAACACCACTTCGAAAGTCCGAAGTCCAGAGTCTCATCTGAATCAGTATGGGCAAGGCTCAAGGTCCAATTCTTTTTGAGGTAAGTTTCTTATAGCTGTGAGCCTGTGAAATCAAACAAGTTATATGTTTCCAAAATACAATGGTGGCACAGGCATAAGACAGACATTCCTATTTCATAAGGGAGAGATAGTCAAGAAAAAAGAAGTAACAGGCCCCAAATAAGTATTATTATAAAACCCAACAGGGAAAACATAAAATCTTGAAGCTCCAGAATAATCTCCCTTGACTCCCACTTCTTAGATACACTGGTATAGGGATTGGCTCCCCAGAGTCTTTGGTGGCCCCCCAGGGCCTCAGGTAGCCCTCCCTCCCAACCACAGCTTTCCTGGGTTCAGCCCAGGCTTCAGTTCTCGCAGGTTGGCAGGTTGGAGTCAGGTGCCTGCAGCTTTCCCAGGGTGGAGCTGCACATTGGTGATTATCCAGTTCTAGGGTCTCAGTAGCGATCCTGCTCTCACTGTTCCACTAGGCATTGCCCCAGTGGGGGCTCTGTGCTGGCTCTGGTTCTGACCCCACATTTCCTCTTGGCATTAATCCACTCATGAGGACAGAGCCCTCTTGACCCAGTCACCTCTTAAAGGCCCCACCTTTTAATATCATTACATTTGGGATTAAGTTTCAACATGAGTTTCAGAAGGGACAAAAATTGCAAACTGTAACACCTTTTAATTCCTTTTTCTGCCTTATTGCATTTAGCTAGTACTTGCAGTAGTGTTGAAAAGGAGTGATAAGAGTGGACAGCTTTTCTTGTTCCTGATCCTAGTTGGGAAAACTTCAAGTTTCTCACCATTAAGTATGATGTTAGCTGTAGGCTTTTTATAGTTATTCTTTATCAAGTTGAGGAAGTTCCCCTCTATTCCTAGTTTACTGGGAGTTTTGGATTTGGATTTCCAAGTTGAGGAAGTTCCCCTCTATTCCTAGTTTACTGTGAGTTTTGGATTTGGATTTCGTCAAATGCTTTCTCACCATCTGTTGATGGGATCATGTGGTTTTTCTTTAGTCTGCTGAGGTGATTAATTACATTAATTGATTTTCAGATGTTAAACCAGCCTTGCATACCTGGGATGAATCCTATTTGGTTGTGGTGTGTGATTCTTTTATACATTGTTGGATTCGATTTGCTAATATTTTGTTGAGTATGTTTGCATCTATATTCATGAGAGATATTGGTCTGTAGTTTCCTTATGATGTCTTTGTCTGGTTTTGGTATTAAGGAAATGCTGGCTTGTGCTAGGAAATATTCCCTCTGTTTCTATCCTCTGACAGAGTTTATAGAGAATTGATATAATTTCTTCCCTAAATGTTTGATAGAATTCACCTATGAAGCCATTTGTGCCTGGTGCTTTCTGTTTTGGAAGGTTATTATTGATTTAATTGCTTCAGTAGATATAGGTCTATTCAGATTGTCTGTTTCCTCTTGTGTGAGTTTTGGCAGGTGGTGTCTTTCAAGGAATTGGTCTATTTCATCTAGATGAAATTTTGGAGCATAAAGTAATCCTTTAATACCTTTTTAGTGTCCATAGGATCTGTAGTGGTATTTTCCTCTTTTATTTGTAATATTAGTAATTTGTGTCCTCTTTTTGTTTTCTTAGCCTGCTCTAGAGGCTTATCAATTTTATTGATCTTTTCAAATAATGAATTTTTGGTGTGTTGATTTTCTCTATTGATTTCCTATTTTCAGTTTCATTGATTTCTGCTTTAATCTTAGCATTTCTTTTGCTTTGGATTTAATTTCATTTCATTTTTCTAATTTCCCCTTGAACTCATTATTTTTAAGCTCCTTTGCAAGTGATTCTGATGCATATCCAGATTTAGGAGCCATTGTTTCAATTTCAACTTCTAACATCTTATAGAAAAAAAAAAACAAACTGAGGATCAGAGAGATTGTGATTTGCCTGGGGCCATAGTGTGTGCAGTTGTAAGAATGCATCCTCTCATTATGTTGAGTTCCCCTCTATTAATCTTATTAATCTGATTAATCTTATCCCTGATGACTGATAATTTTATCTTCCTTTGGCAACCGTAACTATCTGTGGTTTTACACAGCTGTAGTTAAGGTTGAGTAAGAGCATTTGCTCTTTTAATTATTTTCCTTTGCAATTCTTAGGGCTTTTCCACAGAGTGGACTGCTAGCCATGTCAGAGGATGATATACCCTGTCAGCAGTAAATTTCCTTTGATAGGAAAATACCCACGTACTTCATAAGTTTCCTGCACATGCTTTGTAGGCAGTTCTAGTGAACATTGTGTCACATGAGCCAATACAAGTTTAGCATTTTTTAGGATTGCTATCTTGATTCTCAGCAATGTTTCCACTGAAATTGAAAGATTACTACAGTGGTTTTTGATTGGTTATATTTGCAGTTCAGTAGTATAGCTTTTATAAATAAACATTAAATACTGTAGTGTGAATTGATTGTAACCATTAGTAGAAAGGATTATACTAGAGAAAGAAACATTTTTCTTTTCTATTATAATGCAGATGTTCCTTAATTTACAATGGGGCTATGTCCCGATCAACCCATCATAAGTAAAAAAAAAAAATCATAAATCACAATGCATTTAATACCCTGATAAACCTATCATAAAGTAAAAAACTCATTAGTCAGGGACTGTCTGTAATTTCACCAATGCCAATAAAATATTTTTGATATTGCTAGAAGAAAAACTGGTTACTTAATCTGGTAATTATCATCATTCTGCCTTGTCTTAACATAATGATAAAGTATAAAGTGTTCTTAAATGTATCATTTGTGATTTTTAAAAATAATGTTTTTTTTCTAATTACACAAGTAATGCTTATTCATAATGCAGAATTTAAAACTCAAAAAGAAAAATTTTTAAATCACCTGGAGATGATTATTGTTTAGGTATTTGGCCTTCCAGGCTTTTTAAAAATGCACATGTGTAAGTGGTTTGTCATTTGTAATTTCAGTTTCTGAGTTAATGTTTATGTTTAATTAAATGCAACACAGATGTACTACTTCACTATTTTTATGGCTTTTAAACTCTATGCAGTGCATACACGTCTTTTAGTAATTGGTATTCTTTTGCAGCCTTTCCTCTTGGACTTTAATTTTTGGGGATTTTGGGGGGTTTTTTTCTTCCTTCTACCATCCTTCTTAAAAGTTACTTTTGTTTTTTTATTTCAGACTACTTTGTTTTTTAGGAGATTATCTTTTGTAATATACAGAAACACCAAGAAGCTTAGACAGCCATTCTGGATAGAATTCTGCAAACTATTTAGTAAAGTGAAATGAATGGGAACATCATCAGTTTCAGAAAGAAGGAAAAATAAGCTAACATAAAACTCTCCTATACAAAGACCTTAAAGAACAAATGTATTGTATGATTCCACTTATATGAGGTACCTGGAAATAAGCAAATTCATAGATACAAAATAAAATAGAGGTTATTAGGGGCTGCAGAGGGGGAGGATAAAGTTATTTTTAATGGATACAGAGTTTCTGTTTGGAATGATAAAGTTCTGCAAATGGATAATAGTGATGGCTGCACAACATTGTAAATGTATTTAATACCACTGACCCTCACACCTAAGAAATATTAAAATGATAAATTTTGTTATATTTTACCACAATTTTTTTAAAAAGGACTGAAAGTATGTCAAGGAATATAATACAAGTAATTATCGCCTCTATTTAACAATTTTAATATTTGAACTCCAATTATTTATCATTCAATAAAAAAAATCTTCTTTTCTTCCAAATTACAGTATTTTCCCCTCATACTAGCATTTTCCTTGCAAAAGGCCCAGAGATAGTAATTTGAGGGGACACAGGCCCATCCCATTTGCATCTAGAATATTATCTCAAAATATCAAGATCTCATAAAAGCAAACTTTTTCCAATTTTCATAATAATATATTTGATTTTAGAAACTGCCTTAAAAAGTAATAATTTCTTTTCTACATTACTGCTTTATTAAGCTTTGTTGACCTATATAAGGGTTATAGGAGAGGAGGAGAGTAGAGGGATTAGAAAGATTAGTCAGCCGCCACTCCTAAAAATATCAGAGTGATTTTTTTTTTTCTTAATCACATAACTGTAACCTTCTGTCTACTCAGGGCAAACTAACTCTAAGATGAAACCTAAAGAATGTATTTTCCATTTTTTTACTATGTTTGACTATAAATAAAGACAGAATGATGATAATTTACATGTTCTATAATTCCTTAAATCTATAATATATTTTAACATTTGAAAATTTCAGAATCATTGTCCAAGTAGCATGTCTTATAAATGACTGATTTAATAAAACTTATAAACTTTATAAATTTAAAAATTAACTAATTTATTATAAATTATCTTTATAAATTATAAAACCTTATAATTTAATACTAATAATTACTAATTACTAATACTAATAATTATGCTGCCTTGCTAAAAAATTATTTTATACAGTTTACTGAGATATATACAATATAGCAGAATACTGGGAAAGGAGAATGGTATTTAAGACATTGGATCAAAGAGGAAATAAGGATAGAAACATAAGATAAAGTCAGGTTTCTATTTGTTATTATAAGACGTTCAGTTGTTTTCTAGTAATCAAATGAGAATAAATAAATTAGAATAAACTATACATTTCTTAAGGGAAGTTAACAGAAAATATTTTCTCGATGACTGGTTCATGGGTTAGTATTTTTTTAATGTCTATGGGGCAGCATTGCTATTTTATCATCAGGTTCTGTGGAAAAATAGAATTGTGATAGAAAATATGTTGGCTCCTAGTGCCGTGGCCTTAAAACTGTTCTCCAGGATGCTAGAGTTCCCTCTGGATGAGGATAAGGGGCCTGATAGTGCTGAATTCTTGACCAAAGCGTCATTCCCTTTATCTAATCTGCAGAGTGAATTTTCTTATAAAATGTTATTTGAACAAAGTATTTAACAGCTAAAAATATATTTGAAAACCACTGACCTAATAGTAGAGTCAGGACCATTGCTTAGTAAAAAGTACATCCAAGATCTTCTGAAATCCCACCTGGCCTCCTTAAGGACAGAGGATCCCTGTGATATCATGAGGCACATAATGGTGACTCTAAAAACTCCAACGAGGAACCAGAGGACCTGAGTATTTGTTTCTTCTTTGCCACAGATTAGCTCATCACCTTGGGAAAGTGACTTGACTTCTGAAATGTTCTACGTAAGCTGTAACATGAGAGTATAAAATGATTACTAAGAAATTCTCCAGCAGCAGAACTTTTTGGTTCTATCTCTTGCCTCAATGATGACAAAGTCTTTGCCATCAGACGAGTTCTTCCCTTCTGTCAAAGGAGGAGGACTGAATTCTCTGTAGAGAATATGAGCACAGAAACAAATAAAAATTATAGGAAAGGTGAGTAGCTCTAGGACAATCACCCTTTTGTTGTTTATGACTTGTCCAGGTTAGACAGTCCTAAAGGAAAGGTTTGGCAAGAGCAAAAGCTTTTGTTAAAAGGTGACTGAGAGGCTATCTGGGCTTTGTTGCTAAGATTGTCAGAAGCATCTACAAGTGGGTAGTCATCAGTAACAAAACCTAAGAGGGGCAGACTGGAGGATGGGTGGTGATCTGTTAGTCATGTCTGTGAGGAAGGTCTTGAGGATATTAGCAAAGGCAGTTTGGATAAGCAGAAGGTTAAAAAAAAAACACAATAGAATTTTTAAAAAATTATACTTCATTAGCATGAGTTTGACTTTACCAACATAGGAAAGACATTTTTACATTAATTAGGTCACTGTGAAAAATAAAAATTGGAATTACTTTTTAAAATGCAGTGTTTTTAACTGAGTGGAAAATGTGAATGAATACTACTGAGGTTGTGTGCCAATCTTTAATTACCAGTTATATTATTATAATAAACTTTGCATTAAAATGTTAAAAATTACTTTTTGGTATCCCATTAAAAATTTAAGATTTTCATATTTCTTAGAATTATGTATATTGTAATTTCATCTTTTAGAGTAAACTCAGCAACAATGTACAAGGATACTCTAATTTATATGGAAGCATAAAGGAAAAATATAAATTTAAATCATGGCAGGGTGCAATGGCTCATGCCTATAATCCCAGCACTTTGGGAGGCCAAGGCAGGAGGATTGCTTGAGACTAGGAGTTCAAGGCTAGCCTGGGCAATATACCAAGACCCCATCTCTACAAAAACTAAAAAAAATGAGCTGGATGTAGTGGCAGGCACCTGTAGTTCTAGCTACTCAGTAGGCTGAGGTGGTAGGATCCTTGAGCCCAGGAGTTCAAGGCTGCACTGAGCTATGATCGTGCCCCACTGCACTCCAGCCTGGGTGACAGAGCGAGACCCTGTCTCAAAAATAACAACAAAAAACTTAAATCCTGTTGCTCCTTGCAACTTTCCCCACAAAGGATCAGTCAGTTCTTTCTTATTTTAAACTTTGTTTTAATTTTTTGGACATTCACAAAGTTGTTAACTCTTGAATGATTTGGGTTGAGGAAGTCGTATTACAACCCTGGAAACAAATCATTCATTTCAGCATGTGTTGGTCATCTTATGTAAAGGACACTGCTTAGCAGTTGAAAAGAATACAAAGGATATTGTATTGGTATTTCAGGCTTGTTATCAAAGAACTCTTCCAGAAAGGTAATGTGTGTGTGTGTGTGTGAGAGAGAGAGAGAGAGAGAGAGAGAGAGAGAGAGTGTGTGTGTATGTGCATATCTTCTAGTCAATTCTACAAGAGGGGAGTTAGGGAGAGCTACAGAGAAGCAGCTTAAAGAATAGGTTTGGGTCCATAGAAAGATAGGGGTGAAGACTATTTCAGGCTAACAGAGCAATGAGGAAATGCACAGAGGGACAAGGGTGTGTGACATCAATTCTCTGAATATACTAAAAAAACACTGAATTACAGTTGTCCATTGGTATCCATGGGGGATTGTTCCTGTGATCCCTGCCCTCATACCCAAATCTGTGGATGCTCAAGTCCCCGATTTAAAATGACATAATATTTGCATATAACCTGTGCACATCCTACCGTATCCTCAAATCATCTCTAGGTTATAATACCTAATACACTGTGAACGCTTTGCAAATAGTTGTTATACTGTATTGTTTTTTAAATTGTACTATTTTTATTTTTTTCAAATATTTTCAATCTGTGGTTGGTTCACTGTGTAGCTGTGGAACCCACAACTATGGATGGCCTACTGTATACACTTTAAAAGGTTGAATTTTATGCTATGTCAGTTATATCTTAATAATGCTGTTTTTTAAAAAACAGTATATGCCATGTGTCAGCGAGGACAAGCATAAATTGTTGTGACAGGGATGTGGGATCCTGGGGCAGTGCAGAGAGTGGGGAGAGGTTTAGCGCCAGAGCATACCAGATGGTCTCAAACCATGCTAGGAATTTTGAGTTTTATTTTCCAAGTATTAGGAAACCATTTAAAATTTTTAAGTGTAGGAATCAAAATGACTCAGTCGATTTTAAAATGTGAATCTGCTGGCATGGTGAAAGATAGATTAGCTGTTAGGGAAAGTGAGGATAGAGAGAAAAGTTAGGCTATTCAAATAGCTTAGGCCAAAGAGTATAAACTAGTGAACCAACAGTGGGGTTGAAAGAGTACTAGGGACTGGATATTAGAGATTAAGGGAGCAAGGAGAATGAAAGAAATGCTGAATTCTCATTTTTCATATTTATAAAATAAAGTTACTATATTAGTTTTCTGGGCTGTTTAACAAATTATCACAAATTTAGCAGCTTAAGCAACACTTTTATTATTTCACAATTTCTGTGATTCATGACTGCAGACACAGCTTGGCCAGGGCTTGTGCAAAGGTGCAGTCAAGGTACTAACCAGGGCTGGGTTCTTGCCTGGAGACAGAACTAGAGATGGGTCTGCTTTCAAGCTCACTCAGGATTTCATCTCCTTGTGGTTGTAGGACTGAGGTCCCCAGATCCTTGCAGGCTGTAGGCGGGGCACTGCTTTCAGCTCCTAGAGGCTACTCACAGGTCACATGGCCCTCTCACAACATGGCAGTGAACTTCTTCAGAGCCAGCTAGGGAGAAAGTCTATAGTGCCAGTCAACTAACAAAGCATAGTATATATATTCACAGGATTAATATCCCATCACCTTTGCCGTGGTCTTTTGGTTAAAAACAAATCACAGGTCCTGCCTACACTCAAGGGGAGATGATCATATGAGGGGGTGAACACCATGAGGTGAACATTACTAGAGTCACCTTAGAGCAGAGGTAGGGAACCTTTTCATGTTGGAAGGCTGTATGAATTTAGCTGTAATCAAATAGGGCCACATTTAAGAAACTTCAGTTAGATATACTTAAAAATGTATATTATTTTGTAAAAATCTAACTACCATGTACTTAGTTTCAAAAAATGAAAAGTATTTGTTAATTTTAAAGTTAACCTTTTAATGACGTTGTTGTGTCTGCTTTTTGTTGGAAAGCATTTGAATATTTGGTTGCAGCATGGAGGTCCGCGGTTTTAGTTGATCTTCTAGATGGGTATCAGTCATTTGTAACTTTAAGAGCATCTTGATTTGGGTTAGATAGGAGAATGTTGATTCATAGCTGTAAGAGGTTGAAAAGCAAGAAGGCATTTTTCGGGCATGTTGCTGAAGGCATGGATATTCTGCATTTTTCCATATTTCAATTGGATCTTTCTTAGCATCAAACAATGACTTTAAAACGTCATCTACTGAGAGCTCTATCAATTTCATCTGTAGTTCTTTAGGTGCCTTGCTGATATCAACTGGGTAAAGCTGAAATGCTAATTTGAGTGAGATATCATGATTCTCAAAGTCTGTGAACTTTTCATGGTATTCTCCAATTAATAGGTCTATAACACTGTTCTTCCATGATTTGCATATATCATCCTGCTTAATTCAATGATCTTTCCTAACTGGGAAAAATATTCATCCAAAATTTCCTTTTGAAGCAGTGTTTTGAAAAAAGATAGCTTTTTTCAAAATGCTTGGATTTTTTGCCACATATCACATATAGACTTATTAATAGTTTTACCTTGCAAAGAAATATTCAAGTCATTTTAATTTGGCATGTATCACACAGAAATGCTGTATTCCTATAGAAATATTTCAATAATTCACATTGCTAATTCTGTTCTTCATAAAATTTAACTACCTGTTCTCTCAGAGAGAAAATTTTGGCAAACACCTGTCCCTTTGATAGCCAACACACTTTAGAATGATAAGGCAGTTCCACACTGAATACCTCATCATTCAACTTTAGGGTGTTAGGAAACTGATGGTGCCATGTTGAATTGCAGGAATATAGTTAACAATACTTATAATTGTTGCAAAGTATCACTTGAAATAGTAGCTTTAGCACAGAGATTTTGCCGATGCAAGATACAATGAAATGAGAGCACCTGGATCTGTTAATACTTTTTTTTGTCTGTACAATAAACCCTTCATGTTTTCCTGTCATGGAAGGTGCACCATCTGTACAAACATACTCACTATATTTATCAAATTCAGTCCAACTTCCTAACATTTATCTTGAAAGTTGGTGAAGATATCTATTCCCTGTGTTCTATTCTCAAGAATGCCCAAAGCAAGTAACTCTTTGTAGCAAAGAAAATCTTGTGTTATGACAAGAATGAAGTGTAAAAGCTGCACTGAGTCAGTAGTATCAGTTGATTCATCCAAACCAACTGAATAATATATATTTTCCCTTTGAAGTATTGCATGAAGTTGTTCTGTTAAGTCGAAGGCTGGTTCATGCTGCCCATCAGTTGTGGTTCTCCTTGAAAGAGGCAGTTGTTTGTACTTTAAAATGTTATTGCCATCTAAGCATCCTACAACTTCGACAATGCATTCTTTCACAATTTCTACATCACTGACTGGCTTCCCTTTTTTCCTGAGTATATAAACTACTTTATAAGTTGCTTCAGTGGCATTATTTCCAGATCTTATTGCTGCTTAAAAGAATAGTCTTTGCTTTTGTTTTTCATCTTTTAATTTCTGTAATACAACCTTTTGTGCCTCTCCCTCTAATTTAAAATATTCGTTGTCCATATGAGTGTTACAATGCTGATGAGCATTGAATTCCTTTAATGTTGATAATGCAGTATCACAAAGCAGGCAAATCATCTTATCTTCAGCAAAAGCAAGATATTGCAATTACCTATCATTAAAAAATCTGTTTTCTTCTTTCAGCATTCTCCTGGTCTTCAGGCTATTAAGCAGACAGAATTAAAAAAATACTGTTGAGGTGTGCAACTATTCACAAATTCCACTTCAAAAAGAAACACAGAAAACAGAAATACAGTGTACCATTGTCAAAAGCTGATAACAGACTGGCATACTTGACACCTGTAAACTCTCACCAGCCAGCTTTGTGCGGTAGTGGTGCCAGTCAGGCAAGGGAAGTTAGAACTAAATCATGAGCATAGAGACTGTAAATTTAGCCCATAATGTTTCTTATATGTTTTAATCCTTTAGAGTTTGAAAGGAAGGCTTTATTATGTTGCTTTTATTTAATATCTGTTTATCAATTTCATCTTTGTGCCAGATGTTTTGCTAGGCCCTTGGGGGAGGAGGAAGGGTCACCAAATGACCAGTAATCCTCCCACCCAGAGATAACTACTCTAAACATGTTCATAATCTTCTATATTTTTTTCTGTGCATACAGTTTTTAATAAAAGTGACACAGTATACTTTTTAAAAATCATAATTACAGAAGGTTAATAAGGTTTGAGGTCAATAACAGTATTTGAACTTTGAAAAAGTAGCCAGAATGTTCCTAAGATAGAAACATTTCAGAAATTATGTGTTGTATTTATTGATTTTTAAATGGATAAAATTGACAGCACTTTGAGTAAAACTTTATTAACTCCATCATAAATGTAATTACAGTTTCTAAATGCCACTGGTTACTGGAACAGTTCTAAGGCTCTGTCCATCTGTGGACATCACACTTCATCTCCTTGCATTATATGGCTTCAGCCACACAGCTGGTTAAGGCTTGTTTTCACCATGAATTTCTCCAGAAATGAAAGGTACATTATAGTGCTGTAGGTCAAGTGTGAAGTGTGTGCTCTGCTTTGTGAACTATTGTAGCAAAACTAAACTGATGAAGGGATTTTGCTGAAAAAATACTTAGCAGCATCCACAAAGCTGGCTAGTGGGTCAAAAACCTGAAATCTGAGTATTACAATTAACTGCATGACATTAAATAAGTATTATGTAATGATTCCTTTTCATTGTTTCAGGTTCCTTTTGCACTAAATAGGTGCTTTCTCAAATGTGTTCTGTAGGACATTATTGCTACAAGGTGCTCTGAAAGAAATTTTAAGGTCCATTGTTAAATCAGTTAAATAAAAGCTGTGCGCTAGAGATCCTTCTCTAAGAGATGCACAGTGTGTAATCCAATATTACAGGTTCTAAGAAATCTTAACAGGAAAGAAATCGTTAAATATTTTAGACCCACTTTTTGACATCTTTAGGAACTGTGTTTCATAAAATCCACTTTGGGAACCTGCAACCTGTATTAGCTGCTGTCCAAGGTCGCAAACATCTATAATTCTAGTTCCAGTAAAAAGTTTTATGTAAGTAAGTTATTTTACACATGGTACTTTAATTCATAATATCAGTATACAATCTTAAGGAAACATTGAAAAAGCCTTTAATTGTACAGCATCCCAGTACTGTATTCATGCTGTTTTAAACACAGCAACACAGAGAAGCATTGTTTTGTCCTGTGAATACCAAAACTTTGGTTTGGAAGTAATTGGTCAGAAAAAGGTAGGGTCAAAAGTTTGCCTACTTCTTAGGAGTTCTGTCCAATACCTCAGATTCTATCCAGAATGTTCCCACAAGGTTCACTTTGAAGTTAGGCACTCCTTACACTCAACATATGTTTCATTTGTTTAATACAATTTCAGCTATTGCTGGCTAAAACTACATAGATTGCTAGGGATCTTTTATTTTTATTCATAAAATAATGCTGGGCTTCTTAAGAAAGTTAAGAGGAAAATCAGGGTGTTTTCATCTTATTTGCAGGATGGGTGCTGCAGATAATATATATAAAGGACGGAGTACATTTATGGAAGAACTGACTGACACAGCAGAGATAATCAGAAAAGCAACATCCCAGTCCTTGGTTATCTTGGATGAATTGGGAAGAGGGACAAGCACGCATGATGGAATCGCCATTGCCTATGCTACACTTGAGTATTTTATTAGAGATGTAAGTATCCTGTATACCTTTTCAAAAAATAAATTAATACAATTTTAAATTGATAAATCATAATTGTATACAATTTGTGGGGTACAGTGTGATGTTTACATGTGTGTAAATAATGTGGAATGATTAAATCAATCGAATTAACATGTCCTTCACCTTGCTTATCATTTCCTATGGTAAGATATTTGAAATTTAGTCTCAGTTATTGTGAAACATGTAATATACTGTTATTGTTATTGTTACTATAGTCATAGTACCTTTATGCAATCCTCGCATGCCTTTTTGTATGTGGGTGGTACGTACTATGCAAACCACTTTCCTGATCTCAGTTTCCAAATACTCAATTATAATTGACCGTAACTCTGCATAATCTAATTGATTATTAGAATGCTATACACTGAAAAAAAAAAAGAATGCTATACACTGAATTCAGATAGATTGACCCTAAATAATGCTTGTGGTTGTTTGATGGTCTTCCTTTGTTTTGCTAAATCAAAATAAATCTGTTTGTACAAGAAGGCTGTCCCTGGCAATATTTCCACTGAGAACTATATCTTATTATCCTTGACGAACTCTAAATCAAGAGCAAGGACCATACACCTCCAGCCAGATTCCTTGAGGAAAGACAATGAGATAGTGCCATTTCTACTCTCTGAAATACTTTTTTCACTGACATCCTAAAAGATCTCAATATAAGACCTTTGATCTCATCTCTTTGCGTCCCTCTCTGATTCAGTAACATCATTCTTTCATCGCATATCTCGTTTTTTCAAAGTGCATTTCTGAGCATCTCAGTGTAAAATTTTGTTTGTGTCAAACTTTCCGTCCCTGTCATCTCTGTCCAACTCTCCCCTTTTGTTTATTTTCTGTGTCTTTGTTCGTTTTGGTTTCTGCCTTTCTATTTCTCCCTCATAGCACCTGCCTAGAGCCGTTCTTTCCTTTGGTCTTTCTTTTTCTGTTTTTTCCCCCATTTTGTTGCTCTTCTTTGTGTCTTCTTCCCACTTTCATTTCTTCCTCTCTTACTTAAGTAGCCAATGAAAGCATATTTTATTACTTATATTTCTTTTCAAAAAACAATACAAAAATAAAATTACTTTTTCTTTAACCTTTTGTGGCCTTCAGTTTTTTGTTTTGTTTTTAAGGTATAATGTCCATTTATTTTTTTTCCAGATGATAGTTTTCCTTCAGTCTTCAAAAATGTTAATGTCATAAACAACAAGAAAAGAGGGAAAAAAAGAATTATTGGGACAACTAGGGGAATTTAGGGATTATATAATACTAATATATTTCTTGAGTTTTATTCTGGTTATATAGGAGAATGTTTTTGTTCTTAGAATCTTATGTATTTAGGGATAAAGTGTCATGATGTCTGCAACTAATTCTCAAATGGCTCAGGAAAAATTGTGTGTGTGTGTCTGTTGGGGGAAGGGGAGAAGGAAGGGAATATGGCAAGATATTAACAATTGGTTGCCTAGATACAGAGTATAGGGATGGTCATTGTACTTTTCTTACAACTTTTATGAGGGTTTGAAATTTTTCAAAACAGAAAGCTTAAGAAAAGTTGTCATTAAAATTTAAAAGTAAAATAACATTTGTGCTATGTCTTATTGCTTTAGGTGAAGTCCTTAACCCTGTTTGTCACCCATTATCCACCAGTTTGTGAACTAGAGAAAAGTTACTCACAACAGGTGGGGAATTACCACATGGGATTCTTGGTCAGTGAGGACGAAAGCAAACGGGATCCAGGTATGAAATACTTCTGTAGTAGGCACAAGTAGAATATTACTGGTTTTCATGTTTGACAACTTGAAGTTTATAGGAATATGAACTTATTGCTTGTTAATAATGAAAGCGATGAATGTCAGTTATAAATAACATTTATCCAGATACATTTTTGCTAAGCTTTGGGTTCAGTAGACTTTACATATAGATCCTTGCTATCTCTGAGTCCTCTGGTCTTCCTCATCTCATTTGTAATGGCAACCCTTTTTTAAAAAAAAACAAGAAGTAGGGAGGTTGAAGGGTGGAGAGGGCTCTTAGGTTTTCCTCTTAGTGCCTTATCTTCTTACATGATTCATCTCAGGAAGGATGCCTTGACAGTCAAGTGCAGAGTATTATTTGTCATCTTTAAAAATACCCAATATTTTCTCCAGAATATCATTTTATAGTACTTACTAAGGACTAAATACTGTACTGGACATGTATTTTATCTTAATATTGCCAGGAAGCTGAATCTCATACAGGTTAAGTGCTTGCCCATTTTAGCCACTTAGGGGGGCTAACCTGAGCCTAGAATCTGCATCTTCTGCTTCCAGATTCTCTTCTCTTCCACTCTGCTAGAGCTGCTATGGAGGATCTACAGTATTTTTCCTGTCCTTTCCAGTTATTACACAGACATGAGACATTTTATGAAAAAGAACATCATTAGCCAATAGATATAAATTCAACTGCTGTAAGTAATATAGTAGACTTTAGCATTTTTTTTTCTCTTTAATAGTAATTTTTTTAAGCTACCAGCCTGAGGGCTTGTGGTGATTTGCACAATTGTGCTACAATGGAAAATCCATTATCCAGGGCACTCCAGGGTCCAAATTTTATTTTGGAAAAGTAATAAGGATAGACCTGAAAAAGAAATCAGGCAACTGGCCCAAATAAAACAAAGCACTGGACCTAAGATAAATGTAATATTAGGCAATTCCTGTGTTTCACCGCCATGAACTCTTGAAAAACACATCATAAATTCTGTCATGGAAGAAGTTTTGTATCTATTAATCTGCATCCAAAGTGACAAGAGGAAACTTAAGGTAAAACCCATGGGACAGACAAAATAGAGTTCACCAACAGAGAAGGGGAAGCGTCAGTACCGCTAAGCATTTGATGTGAACTGACTGCTAACCCAGAGCATGATACCTTTCCCCTAAGTGTTCTTGTGTTTTATTTTATTGATTCAAATTTTATCAATGAACATAATTTTTAAAATTAAATGATCTAAAAGGCTAAGGCTGACAAGTTTCTGTTCCTTCACTCCACACCTCTCCCCATCCCAGTCTTCAACTCTTTTCTTCATTTCTGTCATATTTTTCAATAATATGCATATTTTCCTATCTCTGATTCATCAACTTGGTGCATTATTGATGGACTTCTCGTGTTAGTTGGGAGTCTTTAGCCTTTCCCTCCCCTGTCTCCCAATATTATAATCATTTCACATTTTTTGTATTTCATTCATATTTATAGTTTCCACTATTGTTTTTTTTTTTTT
>VBSM01002608.1:24863241-24878343 GCA_008086735.1 Cheirogaleus medius
AGTAGGTATTGCTTACTGATGAGCCAAGTATGCAGACAGGTACATTTTCTTTCTTTTATAAATTTTTCTATTTTCTTAAAGATAAGAATTGCCATGTGCTTATTACATTTTTCATTTTGGCTTCTTTGTTTATTTGGTTTTTTTAGTCTATAGCTGAATCTTATGTTCTCTTTGTGAAATGCCTCTCTAGAGGTTCTCCCACATGTTTGAACCTAGTGTTTCCAATTTGTCCCCACTGGGATTCTTCATGTTGGAGCCCTTTGTCTTCCTCCTCATCTGAGCTGGCTGCTGTCCTGAGGCCTGCCTTTGCTGCCATCATAGGAATTCTCTTACTCCTCTTCTGAGCATTTGATGCAAGTAACAAAATACCTGGACTCACACTGGCTCAAACAATAAGATACAGTAAATATAACCTCAAATAATCTCAAATTATAGGAACCTCAGGGGAAGAATGGGCTTTAGCTCCTCCTCTTTGCAATTTTCCAGGTTCTCTCTTCTTGCCTGGCTGGCTTCATCATCAGCTTCATCATCTGCTAGTGGCCACATGGCTGCAGCTTTTTCAGGCATCACATCCAGAATTGGCAGTATCCAAAGGAAGAAAGAAAAGGAACCAACATATCTTGCAACTCTTTCTTAGGAACGAGGGAAACTTTTTCTCAGAGCCTGCTAGTGTCTCGTGATTATGCCATCTCGTTTTCAGAATGGAATCGCATGCCCCTTCTTAAATCAATTCTTAGTAGTGAGAATGGCAGAGATGACTTCGATGGGTCTAGATGGGCCAGGATCAACTTTTGGAGCTCAATATGAGGATGCAGTCAGTTGAGTTAAATGGTTAGGGAGTTAATTCCTTATAAAATCAGGGTTTTCTTAGGGGTGGAATCAATTTTAGATAGGTTACTACTAATATCAACTAAAGGAAGTAAAAGTTTTGAGGCTTTACAAGAATGAAAATGTCTCCATCATACCTCCATATTTGATTTATACTTCAGCTAGGGTTAGAGTTTTAAGTCAAAAGCCATTTTCACTCAGAATTTTGAAGTGTTGCTCCATTGCCTATTCCCTTCCAGTATTGTTCCTGGCTCTGTTTATGCTGCATCCATTACCCCTACCCCAACTTCTCCTCTTCTAAGTTAGAGGCCATCAGTAAAATGCTCCAGAGGTCTTTTGGATGGCTTCCGAGATACTCTGCTTGTCCATTTCCCATGGTGTGATAGGTAAAGTAAGGGACAAGCAGTCAGGAAGCTTGTGTTTTGGTCTATTCTAGTCTGCGTGATTTTGGACAAGATTCATCTACCTAACTTCATCTACCTCTAAATTTTCATTAATCCTAAAAAAAATAATTTGATCAGCACACATCTCTTTAATAACTGCCTAGAAAAGTTTGGCTTTAAAATAAATTTTGCTAATTTTCCTTATGATAAGCAGAAACATGAATTATTACTCTCAGTGACTCCAAGCAGTGCCAGATCAACTTTTCAGTAATATCCATTTAAGAAATCGTCATAGCTTATAAGTAAAGTCGTCATCAAGACCTTTTGTTGTGAGGCTGTTGTAAGGAAACAAGTTGTTTTTGTTCATCTTCTCTCCTGGCTGGCTCTCTGTCTCTATATTTCCAACACACACACACACCGCCTCCACAAAGAGGGGTAAAGGCATATATAACTACGGAAAAAGCCATTATTTTCCTTGAAGGTGTGAGAACTACCATAATTAGTACTAAAGTGGAGACCAGTATAGGATGACAAACGCAGCAGCTGTTTGTACTGAGGTGTGTGAACAAGGTGTTCAGAACAGTGTAATATTTCATGTAATTTAGTGATATTTTATAGCTGCATTATACATTACATATAAAAACATGGCTATATCTCCCTATCTATATATTAATGTATATATACATACTACATATTACATATCAAAAACAAAAAAGTAAAAACCCATCAGCAAAGCAATTTTTGAGTAGGGGGGTTTTGTGGCATTTAGTAGGCTCTCAGAAACTCCTGGTATTGGCTGAATGGATGGATAGACGGACGGGCAGACAAACAGATGAATGAATCTTGTTTTAGAAAGACCAGCGTGGAGGCTGGGTTATACAGGGGAACCTAGAGACAGGGAGATCAGTTAGGACTAACCCAGTTGAAGTGATAAGACTATTTTTCTGTCTTAAAGATGAGAAAAATTTGCTTTTTTGATTGCCTCCTGCTGTTCACTTCACTCTTAGTCTTGTGAGCATCTAAGAGTAACAAAAATTATCAAGGTTCACAGGTATTGGTTTCTAGACGTGTCTTCCCTAATGTGTTTCCACCCATTTCCTCACCTGTTCTTTGTGTTCTTTAAGTTTTATTTGGGGGCAAAAGGTATTTTCAGTGCTTTGTGATGGTAGTTTGAGCCTGTGTGTTCCTGAGTGAGTTGGCATTCTCTCCACCTCTCACTTCCAGAACCCACCCTTAGAAAGCTCTTATTTGTCTGTTGCTGGAATCTTACAGGAGGGTAAGGAAAATTCCATTGTCCTTTCTCACTATTGTATTCAGTCTTTTGGTGTTTTAGTTTTTAACTAATAAAAAAGAATGCACATTTACCAAATGAAATAATGTATGAGAAAACGCTTTTGAGAAACTTATAATAGGGTCACAGAAATCATAATACATATGGTCCATCCTGGACACATTTGTAACACCATGCAGTTATATTGAATTTCATAATGAAAGCTACATTATCTGATGTGTTTTAGATTTGTCAAAGATTAAACTGCATGCAGCATTGTGTTAGTATTGTATTTCATTATATCCCAATTCTTTAAAAGTTCATGTGTATGTTTATGTGTGGCAGACTGAATTCTCCAGGAAGTAGATTCTGAGATTTGCATTCATGAGGTTTACTGGGGAGCACTGTGTCATGATTTACACCTGCAGGCAGGACTGGGCAGTATTGGGCTGTGTGGCATCATAAGGCTTCAGCCAGCCCTGCAGAGCTCTGAGGCTGGGATAGTCCTTTAGAGTTACCTCAGATTGGGGTGAGGCGGCCAGGCCTTATACCCTTTATTTGTTATCTTTATTAGTTTGGGGTAATTTGCAAACAATATGCAAAAAATTACCCCCAAAACATAGCATCTTAAAACAATAAACATTCATTACCTCGTAATTTCTTTGGATCAGTAATCTAGGGGCAATTTTGCAGAACACCTCTAGCTCAGGATCTCTCACAAAGCTACAGTCAAGGTATTGGCCAGGGCAGAAGTCACTTACTTCAAGGCTTGACTGAAGCAGTCTGCTTCCTAGCCCACTCACATAGTTGTTGGCAAGCCTCCAAATTTTGGTAGGCCTCAAGCCCTCACTGACTGTTGATGGAAGACAGCTTCTTTCCAGGTGGGCCTCTCCTCGAAGCAAGCCAGCAAGAAAGCAAGAGTGCTGAAGACAGAGGCCATAGTCCTTATTACCCAATCTCTGAAGTGACAGCCCATCCCATCACTTTTGCCATACTATATTCATTAGAAGCGAGTCACTGGGTCCAGCCCACACTCAAAGGGAGGGAATAATACAAGGGCATGAGCATGAGGAGTCAGGGATCATTGGTGGCCATCTTAGAGGCTGCCTACCAACCCCCATAACAATGAGTCACCAGATGCAGGCTGCCCTGAAAAGAGAGTGTGACTTTGGGTGAAGCAGCTCTCTTTAGCTGTACCAGCTCCCAGAGGGGCATACAGCTGAGGGTTGCTGGCTGGCGACCTTCCTGACAGCTGGGGGAATCCCCTTAGTCCTAAATGGGATTGGGGTGGTACTGAACAGCACCCACATCAATATGTATAACTCTTAGTTAGCCAGGATATTTAATAAAGCAAAGTTTCTCAGTCTGCTGTTTAAGCTGCAACATGTATTCCTTATCTATTTTTAAAGGAGAAATTATTTTGTGCCACATGTGTCAGAATCACTTTCTTTTTGATAAAATTCAGTTCAAATTTTGCAGTGATTTGTTGTTAAAAACTATTTTAAGGCCAGGTGCAATGGCTCACACCTGGATTCAAACCTGGCACTTTGGGAGGCCAAGGAGGGAGGATTGCTTGAGGTCAGGAGTTCAAGACCAGCCAGAGCAAGAGGAAGACCCAGTCTCTACAAAAAATTAAAAAATTAGCTGGGTGTGGCTCACGCCTGTAGTCCTAGCTACTCCGGAGTTTGAGGCAGGAGAATCACTTGAGCCCAAGAGTTTGAGGCTGTAGTGAGCTATGACGACGTCACTGCACTCTAGCCAGGGCAACAGAATGAGGGACCTTGTCTCCAAAAAAAGCCCTATTTTAACTGAGCCAAAAGATCTTAAATGCAAAAGAATTTTGAAAACAGTATTTACCCTTTTACTAGATATGTAAAATTGACAAAAAGAGCCAACAGGTGATTAGGAACAATGGATTTCTTTTTCAGATTATACATTTTAATAAAGTTATAAGAATTTATGTCTTCTTAATCCTCTAACATTTTCAACTTTCAACCTTTGATTTTGATATCCTTTTCTTTTTTTCTTTATTTAATAGGCAAAGAAGAACAAGTGCCTGATTTTGTCACATTTCTTTATCAAATAACCAGAGGAATTGCAGCAAGGAGTTATGGATTAAATGTGGCTAAACTAGCAGATGTTCCTGGAGAAATTTTGAAGAAAGCAGCTCACAAGTCAAAAGAGCTGGAAGGATTAGTAAATATGAAAAGGTCAGAATGATTGTGCTGCATTTTTTGTTTATAAAGAAACCTTCAGAGTTGTCCAAGGAAGAGGATTGTCCTGTAAATGAACATCAGATCTACTTTTAAGCACCTCTTTAAATATTCCGAATCATTTAATGACGATAAAGTGAAAATAGCTCTTGGCAAAGCTCAGGTGACTTCAGTCCATCTTTATGTATTAGTCAGATTTTATTAAGTTGCTAAATTGGTTTTTCAATCATTTTTCTAAAGAATTAAGTTAACTCTTTACTGTGTGCCAACATATTAGTTGTTTAAAACATTCAATTATAAAAAACATTACTGAAAGAAACTTCAATATTTGCAACCCCCAGAGGACCTCTTTTATTCATATATTACATTCAGTTATGCAGTAATTGCATTCAGAAATTAAGAATTCTATCAGGATATGAATGAAAATAATAATGTTATATAACCACATAATCATAGTATTCACACATCACTTATTTTGTGGATTGTTGGTGACAAATTTTACTTTCTCAACTGGTTTCTCTCTGTCACCTTGAATGCTTTCCACCTTTTACCTTGCTGTCCCTCCAGTATGGAGTCAGCATATTAACTAATCTTAATATAAACCTGACATATGCTTTGGAAGGAAGATATTCCTAGCACTGTATCATGTTAACAAATAGTAAATGACAGACTTTTGTATCCCAAACATAAAATTATAAAACATCATAAGCTCCCCATCCACCTGCTGTCCCACCCCTGCCCTACCCGGAGAGTCTGATGTGCTGCGGGCAGGGCATTAGTGTCCTGGCTGATAACCATGTGACCATAAGTGGACAGGTTGTTGATCAAATACAAAGTCTTGGCTGGCTACCAGTGACCCCCATGTTACACTCCAAGAATATTCTTTAGTTCTGAGAATCATTACTGAATTTCAATATTGAAATAATATTAATACCTATAATGTTAGTTGAAGAAACAGTTGCTAACTTGTATACTGAAGAACAATTGTGCAGTCTGCTCTTCCTCCACCTACTTCCTTCTGGGGTTCTGCCTTGCACGCCACACCTTGCCATGGTATATGGCGCTTGACCATGTCCAGAGTGCTGGCACTCTACGAATGGCGCACAGCTGCCTCCGTCAGCACTGTGTCTGGCTCATTTACACAATGCTAGATCAGAAACAAAGTGCCAGAATCAGTTTTAGCCTATTTCTGTTACAAGGTAGATTAATATAAAATTTTTCCTGAGAGAAAATTGTCTATGAGAATTTTAAAATAAACTTAGTCCTTGTTCCTCTGCAAAGTCCGAAGACAAATTTAAATCTTCTTTTATCGTTGTCTTATTATTATCATTATTCTTTTTCCCTGAAAAAACTAGAATAAAACTTTAATACAAAGGATATATATGCAAGATGGCAATAAAATATGAAAGTTTATACTTGCTGCTGCTAGATAGCCTATAAAGCAAGAACAAGAAAATTCACAGAAAACTCATAAATATTTTAACTCTTCTAACCTAGTATATGACATTTTGAAATCTATAACGTTCTACCAAAGAGATGAGAGAATTGTTAGAAGAGCTTGCATTGGGATGGAATCTGGTAATGTATTAGGACACTATATTTGCTATCTTACTTTTTCACTAAAAGTGCTTATCACATCAATTCCATTGGCCAGATCAAAGAAATCAAACTGACTCTCATGCCTTCATGTAGATTTGTCATAATGGTATTTATTGTGTGCAGAAAGCATTTGGAGCAGTTATTTGTGGCAGCCTAGACACTGAGCCAGTTACTGTTCTTACTGTTTTACATACATTAACTCAGTTAATCCTTATAACACCTTGTGAGTTAGGAACTATCATTATCCCCATGCTATAGTTGGGGAAAGGGAGGAGAGGAAGGGCCAGGGTCACATAGCTGTGTAGAGAGGTAATTAGAACTCAGATATTCCAGCTCCGAACCCAAATACTTAACTAGGTTGCTACTCTGCAGGAAAAAAAAGCAGGTCTATGTTATGCTAGCGTTTTACTCATTCATTAGCTAGCTTATTTTATTAAATCAATTTTACTTTCATCCTGGGAACATGCCACAGGAGTGTTTTTGTCTTCAGGTGCAAATAGGCACACACAGCCTGGCAGAGTTAGAAGTGGGAGAAGGTCAGGTTCTCCACTCTGGGGGCAGGGATTTTAGGAGAAGGCACAGAGGCAATAGTGGTGATCAATAACCTTGGTCCCTCGATTAATTATAGCAGCAGCTCTGAAAGCTCTTTTTGCCAGAAAGGTGACACTGACACAGCTTCCTAACCACAGAGCCTGCCTGGTATTGTGTTGTCATAGACTTTTTATTGTTGGGGGACATAGACATATTGTGCCCCAACAATTTCATTTATTAAATAAGTAGTATTTTCTTTTTTCTCCAGGAAAAGGCTGAAGTATTTTGCTAAGTCGTGGACAATACATAATGCAAAAGACCTGCAAAAGTGGACTGATGAGTTTGAAATGGAAGGAACACAGACATCTCTTCTTGATTAAAATGAAGACTGAATTTTTGAACAAAAAATGGAGAATTAAAAATACCAACTGTACAAAATAACTCTCCAGTAACAGCCCATCTTTGTATGACATGTGAGCATAAAATTATGATTGTGGTATATTTCTATTGGTAACAGAGGCTCTGTGAAGAAGTCTTTTTCAGTTTACTGTCTTTCTGATTTTTCAAAGTATAAACGCTTTTGAATATTAAGGACTTCCACCATGTAATTAGAAAAGTTCATGGACAATAAATTTCACATAAAATCAAAACCTTCTAAATAAAGTCTAAAGTGATAGAATGCAATTCATGAACTTTTGGAGGATGATATAAAAATTTAATTCATATTTTTGTTTCAGTTCAGATAGTTGGCGTCTGGGTCAGTTTGGCAGGAATCTACCCTTCCATTTGAACTAAAATAATTTTATAATGCCACCAGTTTACTCACCAAGAACATAAGAATTTCTTATAAGAAATAAAAATAATTATCAAGCTTTTAGAAACTAGAGTACAGAAGGAATAAGGTCATATGAAATTTGAAAAGTTGCATATTTTAAGCAGTTTAAGGCTTATTGGATGAAATTATTTGTCATTCAAATAAATAATAAATATTTAATGAATACTTGCTATAGATTATGACATGTCTTGTTGAATTTTGATGTTTTCAAGTATCTGGCAATTGCCATTGTTTAGGTTTAATTATGGAGTCAAGGTTGCTACTCTGACCTTAGCAATAAACAGAACTGAACTTGTTCACTTTGGACCTTTCCATTAACCAACATAGCAAATGTATGATCTCCCCAGTATTCAGCCTTATAGCATAGTTGATTCATAAGAGCCCTCCCTCCATGCAAGTTTAGGGTAACATGTGCTCAACTATGTCCCTGGGTTTTTTACAGCACTTACAATCTGGTTTCTCTTATCCATGTGTTCTTTTGGTTTCTAAATATATGATCTTGCACAAAGGCTCTCCATCCTATTTCCCACCCACTTAGTATTTTGGCTCAGTTAAATGTCTTCCCCACATTTGATAGGCACATTTATAATCCCTTCTTCTTGATTATTACCTTCAGTGAATCAAACAGTGATTCCAGACATAGGAGTCAATACAGTGTCCCCAAAGTTGCTGAAGAGTGGTTTGGTGCTTCACTTTTGAGTGGCTCACACTTTTGCTCTCTGATTCACAGTCTTTTTGGAGTTTAGGGTATGATGTAGTTTGATTGATTCCATCACTCCTCCAGAAATATTAACATGTAGTGAAATTCTCAAAATTGTCTCAAAATAGACTTAGTTGGAATGTACTGTTTACATTTAAAAAAAACTAAATTGTTTCAATACTCTATATGACTGAAAATGTTTTATATTCTAAAACATTTAAGATTTCAGAGATGATGCTGTAACCTCACTGGCAGGCCAGGGAGAAAAGGAGATGAATCCAGGAATGTCATGTCCATGCCGGAGGGAGCTGCAGGGACCAGCAATCACTGGTAATGTCCAAGTGGACGTTCAGGGCTCCAGGCCAGCATCAGCGTTCAAGCAGGTGGGGGTTCCAGGAGCAGCGTGTCCTGGCAGCGACAGGACACAGCTTCTGGCAGGTGACAGTGTGGAACAGTATAGGGTAGATTCTCTGGCATGAAGTAGGATGTCCACCAGAGCCAGCCAGCTCTAGGCAGGGGAGAAACCTAGCACTGCTGAACTGCATTTCTAAGTAGGGCTTATTCCCAGCCAGGTTACTGAGATGTTGAAGGGAAAGTTGAAGCCAGATCTCAGTCATAAAGGAGGCACAAAAGCCATGGAGATGGGCAGGAAAGTTGCAATTGATTGGGTTTGTATGCCAACTCAGGGTTGCAATTTAAACATGAGATATGACCCACACATGTGAGAACCGAGATGCGAGTGTATTGTTAGGACCCTCTAGATTCCCTCGGGTACTGGGTGGGCCTGAGCCTGGAAATTAAGTGTCTTCAGTACTTCAGACTGAAGCTGGGGAAGACAGGCTGACTGGTGGCCAATATGTCAAGGAAAGTAACTATGAAATGGGAGATACTCCTTTAAGTGACTTGTCTGTTTTTAGCCACAGAATTACAAATTAAGAGCTAGTGCTTCTGCAGTAACAAACACCAATTCCTCTTCTCAATACAGACCATTCAATTTAATAACTCCAACCTTAGGGGGAAAAAGCCAAAACGTATTTTAACTAGTTTCAACTTTGACTTCCCTCTGCTTCATCTCATTAGTGCTGTGTATTCTATACAGTTTTTAAAATATTCTTATTGTATAATAATATAACTATTACAAGAATGTTTAAAAATCCATAGGACTATAATTTGTCATTTTAAAAGAGAAAAAAAGGGAAAATGCAAGTTTTTAAGTTAAATATTATAATTTAAAAAACATCTTTAATGGAAAGAAAAACTGTAAAAATCTAAGCATTTGAGTTATTCAGTCTATCCCAGTGGTTCTCAGCACTAAATATTAAAATCAAGTGATTCCAGGTACCACCTAACGTAATTGAATAATATAGTCTTTGGGACTGGGACTTAAGCTTAGTATTATATTTTTTATCAGCTTTATTGACATATAATTTATACACTGTACAATTCACTCATTTAGAGTGTATAATTTGGTGGGTTTTCATATTCACAAAGTTGTACAACTGTCACTATAGTCAATTTTAGAACATTCTTATCACCCTAAAAAAGAAACCCTATACCCATTAGCAGTCACTCTCCATTCCTTCCCAAGATCCCCAGCCCTAGACAACCACTAATCTACATTCTATCTCTATAGATTTGCCTATTTTGGACATTTCATGTGAATGGAATCATACCATATGTGGTCTTTTGTGTCTGATTTCTTTCACTTAGTGTGATGTTTTCCAAGTTCATCCATGTTGTAGCATGTATCAGACCCTCATTCCTACTTATTGCTGAAAACTATTCCATTTTATGTATCTACCACATTTTTATTTACCTGTTCATCAGTTGATGCACATTTGGATTGTTTCCATTTGGGACTATTATGAATAATTCTGCCATGAACATTTGTGTACAGGTTTTTATGTGACGAGGCATAGTATTTTTTTTTTCAAAGCTCTCCTAGTAATTTTTTTTTAACTCTTTTTTTTTTTTTTGAGACAGAGTCTCACTCTGTTGCCTGGGCTAGAGTACCATGGCGTCAGCCTAGCTCACAGCAACCTCAAACTCCTGGGCTCAAGTGATCCTCCTGCCTCAGCCTCCCGAGTAGCTGGGACTACAGGCATGTGCCACCATGCCTGGCTAATTTTTTAAATATATATAAATATATAATTTTTAATTGTCCAGCTAATTTCTTTCTACTTTTTTTTTCTTTAGTAGAGACAGAGGGTCTCGTTCTTGCTCAGGCTGGTCTCAAACACCTGAGCTCAAACGATCTGGTTGCCTCGGCTTCCCAGATGCTAGGATTACAGGCGTGAGCCACCACGCCCGACCCTCCTCTAGTAATTTTGATGTGCAGTCAGGTTTGTGAACCATTAGTCTCAGTGATTACAAATGCAAAACAATATATTTTATTGGGTTGACAATCATTTGGTCCATCTGTCCCCTGCTTTATCTGTCACTTAGGACAAATATGGCATATCATAGATGCTGTTAAACATTTGTTACAATAGAAAATAAAAACAAACTCTTTCAGGTTAGAAACCCAGTGCTTCTTTTCATAATCAATGCACCATTTCACTAGAAACTCAAGATCCTTAGAGAAGTGTGCTATATCTTAAGAAAGAAATAAAAAGGTTTTCTAACAGTTGGTTCAAGTTTGAGTCTGTTGTCATGGTGGTGGTGGTAATGGGGCTGGTGAAACAGTGCCCACTGCATGAATTCCAGAGTAAAGACTAGATCGAATTCAATGTGTTCTACAAATTAATGTTGACCTTTACTAAGTTCTGAGATCAATATTAATTACTGCTGTGCTATGTAATTATAAAAGTGCTATTTGATGTTTCACACCAAGGATATGGGTAGAGAGAAAAAGCAACTTGTATTAACACCATCTGTGGTTTCCAACTTTGTAATTAAGGCCGATTCCTCTGTGGAACATTCGGATTAGTATATATGATTATTGTTAGGTTTATTAACATCCAGGGAAATATTGCAGTTGGGGAAATATCCATTCTGGTTTACCTGGGACAGTCCTGGTCTATACCTGTTTCACTGGCATGTTTATTAAAAGCCTCTTTAACTCAAAAGTGTTCTGTTATGGATAATAACTTATATAGTTACCCCAATTATAGGTGCTATTTCACAGTAATACTCACTGATTTGCTAGATTTTGAATGTCATCCTAAAAAATCCATTTTTTTTCTTAATCCATTGGGTGAACCTATTTTCTCCCCAAAAACCTGTCAATTACACAGAACAATTTTTGCTTGTTCTTTGTAAGTGCTTTGTATTGTGGCATTTAGAAAGTGCAACACTGCTAATTGGTATGTTAGGGCTTTACTACCTAATCTATTTTTGAGACTAAATCCCTGAAGATAACTTGTCATCTGCCTTGTTTCCATGAAATCATGGTGAAGAATGTGCACCTACATGACTTCGTGAGACACAATAGCCTGGCTGTCTTCTTGCAGAAATAATTATTAAGCTTAAGAGGAAGAATCCTTTTCTCTGGTTGTTTTGTCTTTTGCTCAAGTCCTTTCTTCATTACCTCTGGTTTGTTTATCTGCTTGTTTGTTCGTTTGTTTGTTTGCCATTCAGAGCAGTCTTTTATTTCCACATCAGAAATATTATGTGCCACTTTAATCTCCTTTCCAGCTACAAGTCCCTTATTCTTAAGCTGACTTCCATGAAGCTCCCTTTTAGATGTAGGCATATCCCATCTTATATCAGAATCACCTAAGGAATTTTTTAAAATGCAGATTTCTAGGCCCCACGTTAAAGCTATTGAATCTGAATCTCTGAAGTTGGGACACAGAAATACATCAATATTAATTTCTGTCCTCATCTCAGGTCTGGTGTAGGGCCCTGAGAACTTTATTATTATTTTTTAATGGGCTATTTCCTAGAGCAATTTTAGGTTCAAAATTATACATACCATATGTTTCTATACGTTATGATTCCAGCTCAGAACGCCAGCTGAGAACTGGCATTTTTCACTTAATGATTTGCCCTTAAGTGTCCTCCATGTCTTTTCATGGCTTGATAGCGTGTTTCTTCTTAGCGCTGAATTTAATATTCCATCATCTGTATGAGTTTATCCACTCACCTACTGAAGGACATCTTGATTGCCTCCAAATTTTGACAGTTATGAATTAAGCTGCTGTAAACATCTGTGTACAGGTTATTGTGTGACGTTTTCAGCTCATTTGGGTATATACCAAGAAGTGGTCGCTGAATTGTATGGTAAGAGTATGTTTAGTTCTGTAAAAAACTGCCAAACTGTCTTCCAAAGTGGCTGTACCATATTGCATTCCCACCAGCAAGGAATGAGAGTTCCTGCTGCTGCTCATCCTCTCTAGCATTTGGTATTGTCAGTGTTCGAGATTTTGGTTATTCTAACAGCATGTAGTAGTATTTCATTGTTTAAATTACATTTCCCCAATGACATGTGATATGGAGCATCTTTTCATATGCTTCTTTGCCATCTGTATATCTTTGGTGAGGTGTCTATTGAGGTCTTTGGCTCAATTTTTAATCTGGTTATTCATTCTATCATTGTTGAATTTTAAGCATTCTTTGTATATTTTAGATAACGGTCACTTATCAGATATGTCTTTTGCAAACCTTTTCTTCCCATCTATGCCTTGTCTTCTCATTCTCTTGACACTATCTTTTGCAGAGTGGAAGTTTTTAGTTTGAATGAGGTCCAGCTTATCAATTCTTTCTTTCAGGGATCAGTCCTTTGGTGTTGTATCTAAAAAGTCATTGCCATGGCCCAGTTCATCTAGATTTTCTCCTCTGTTATCTTCTATAAATTTTATAGTTTGCACTTTACAATGATCCATTTGAGTTAAATTTTTGTAAAGGGTACAAAGTTTATATCTAGGTTCTCTTTTTAATAGGCTTTATTTTTTAGAGCAGTTTTAGATTCACAGCAAAATTGAGTGGAAATACAGATAGGACTTGATTTTTAAGCTGAGTATCCTAAGAAATCCCAATGCAGATATTTTAAAGAGTCAAGTTTTGAGAAGCATAGACATTACTGCCTTCATATTCTTATTCATCAGAAGAAGCCACTTCTGCAAATAACAGTGGGCCTCTAATTTCTCTAAATCTTTAGATTTCTTTTTAACAGAATATCAGACAAAAACAAACATTTGAAGTTGTATTTTTATGTTACGAGATTTAAAGGGGGTCCTATAAAGAACACACTTGATACCTCACATTGTTTATAAACTCTCTGCTATAATGGTATTTTACCTAGTAAATAATATTCAAATCAGTGTATAACATTATCAGAAAAAGATTTAGTGAAAGTACTCCCAAGCACTAACTCTGCTTTGTGACCTTGGGCATTACAATTTTCTACTGATCAATAGCTTTGGTATTAGCACACAAAATATTTTAGGTTTCTAAAATATTTCGCCATAGGTACAAAAATATGATGGACTTAGAAAAGAGTTATTGATGGACACAGGAATTAACTCACACTAAACAACAGGCAAATATATCCTTGTGTAAATGAATGCTGATCAGCAGTGGGTTAAGTTATAATGCAGTATTAGATGCCCCTAGAGCAATCACTCCTTTATCAGAAGGCTTGAAGTGAGGTTTGAATTTAAAAAATCATTGAGTTAATATTCTCTTGCAGTGAGAAGATGCAATTCCTTATTTGTGGGAAGGAACAAATTGAAAATAGTAACTTTTCTGTAGAATTAAGTACTAGAGACTTCAAGGTATCTGATTTAAATGTAAAAAATACATTTATGAGTGGAAGCCAGTATAGGTAGTCAATTGCAAGACACCTTGTGACTATATTCAGGCAATTTGTGACCAGCCCTAAAGTAGAGAAAATAAAATGTTATATGAATGCCCAACCATAGTTAAGACCTTGTTAAACTAAAATGATTCCTTCAGAATGGCAATTTATCATAGGTTCATTGATCTGTGTCTAAATGAATAATTGCAAACTTCATTAACAGTGATAGATTATTTTAACTTTCAAGAGCAGAAAGACACTAAAGGATACATTGAAAAGAAAAACAGAAACAGTGGCCTAACATGGGCTCATGGAAGTAGAGAAATTGGAATAATTTTCAGAATACAGCATAGTTCTATTTCTGTTGTTTTGTCACTTCGTCAGCAATAGGCTTCCATTTCTCACTGCTTCTGTTTCTCCCTCTTTGGTGGCTGTTCCACCATTACAGAGAATCAGCTTTTCTTTCTTTGTTTTTGCTATGTCTGCCATTACTGACTTTGTTTAAAATTTCAAAATACTAAGGGAGTACAAATGTTTTTGTTATATGGGTACATTGTATAATGCTTAAGTCAGGGCTGTTCGTGTGCCCATCACCAGAATAGTGTTCATTGTACTCGATAAGTTTTTATCTCTCATTCCCACCTTCCCCCTTTTTTTGGTTTCCAGTATCCTTTACACCTTTTTTTGCCTGTGTGTGCCCATCATTTAGCTCCCAATTATTAAAGAGTACATATGGTGTTTGTTTTTTCATCCCTGAGATACTTCACTTAGGATAATGGTCTCTAGTTCCATCCAAGTTGTTGCAAAATACATTATTTCATTCCTTTTTATGGCTGAGTAGTACTCCATGGCATATATATACCATATTACATAGAAACAGGCAAAATAATTCAAATGACTGGATTTCTTATCAGAAATCATGGAGGCCAGAAAGCAGTAGAACATTTTATTTTATTTTATTATTTCAGCATATTATGGGGGTACAAATATTACGGTTATGTAT
>VBSM01002608.1:24878443-24895815 GCA_008086735.1 Cheirogaleus medius
ATGAAGAAATACTATTCATGGATTAGAAGATTTAATATAGTTAGGATTTGAGTCTCCCAAGTTTATAATTTTAGTGAATTCTAACACAAATTCCAGCAAGATTTTTTATAGATATAGACAAGGTTGTTTTAAAATTTATATGAAAAGGCAAAACAATTTTGAAAAAGTTAGAAGACTCATCTTACTCCATTTTAAGAATTACTCTAAATGTACAAGAATCAAGACAGTGTGACACTGACAAGGGCAACCACATAGGTCAATGGAATAGACTAGAGTCCAGAAATAAATGCCACAAATATGGTCAATTGATTATTTAAGACAGGCTCTCTGTCACCGGGCTAGAGTGCAGTGGTGTCATCATAGCTCACTGCAACCTCAAACTCCCCTACTCAAGTGTTCCTACTGCCTCCTGTCCCCGAGTAGCTGGGACTACAGGCACATGCCACCATACCTGGCTAATTTTTTAAAATTTTTTTGTAGAGATGGGGTCTCACTATTGCCCAGGCTGGTCTTGAACTCCTGACCTTAAGTGATCCTCCCATCTGGGACTTTCAAAGTGCTAGTATTACAGGTATGAGCCACTGCACCCAGCCATCAGTTGATTTTTGACAAAGAAGAAAAGGCAATTCTTTGGAGAAAGGACAGTCTTTTCAACAGATGATGTTGGAATAACTGGATATCCATATGCAACTAAATTAACCTGAGCTATACTTCACTCCTTGCACAAAAATTAACTCAGAATGTACTGTAGACCTAAATGTAAAATGTAAAACTATAACATTACTAGAAGGAAACATAGGAGAAAATCTTCATGACCTTAGATTAGGCAAAGAGTTTTCAGATATGACACCAAATATAATTCATTTTAAAAATAGATAAGTGGGTCTTCATCGAAATTTAAAAAACACCTTTGATCTGTAAATACACTGTTAAAAGAATGAAAAGAGCTATAGCCTGGGAAAAATATTTGCAAATCACATATCCAACAAAGGACTTATAGCTATAATATAGAAAGAACTCTTGAAACTCAGCAATAAGGAAACAACTGAATGAAACAATGGGCAACAGATGTGAACAGACATTTCCCAAAAAAAGGTACATGAATGGCAAAAAAGCACGTGAAAAGATGAGCAGCATCATTAGTTATTAGAGAAATGCAAGTTAAAACCATGAGATACCACTGCACACCTATTAGAATGGCTCAGCACACCCACAACTGACAATACCAAGTGCTGGTGATGATATGGAGCAATTGGAACTCTTACACGTTGCCGGTGGGAGTGCAAAATGGTACAGCCACTTTAGAAAACAGTTTGGTAGTTTCTATTAAAATGAAATATACAGTTGCCATATGGTTTGGCATTCACACTCCTAGCTATTTACTCTAGAGAAATGAAAACATATTCATACAAAAACTTGTAATAAATGTTTATTGTGGCATTATTCAGAATGTTCCATAACTAGAAACAGCCCAAATGTCTTTCATCTGGTGACTGGATAAACAAACTGTGGTACCTCCGTACAATGAAATACTTTTCAGCAACAAAAAGGAACAAACTATTGCTCTGCACAATGACGTGGGTAAATATCACGTATTGTGCCAAGTGAAAGAAGCCATTCCCAAAAGCTTACATACTCTGTGATTCCATTTATATGACATTCTGGAAAAGGCAAACTATAGGGAGAAAGAACTGATTAGGGGTTGCCTGGGGTTAGAGAGGGGGAGAAGGTGTAATGAGGGAACTTTTGGGAATTCTGTATCCTGAGTGTGATTACACAAACCTACGCATATATCGCACAACTCAGAACTGTACATCGACAAAAGCCAGTCTGACCACATGTAAAAAGGAAACAAAAGTATTTTTTAAAACGATCATTTTTAACACATCATCATCTATGTCAGTTTAACAACTAATAGACTTAAAAAGGAAGGAAATTCTGACATATGCTGCAGCATGGATGAAGCTTGAAGACATTATGCTAAGTGAGATAAGGCAGTTGCAAAAAGACAAAATACCGTATGATTCCGCTTACGTGAGGTACCTAGAGTAGTTAAATTCATAGAGACAGAAAATAGAATGGTAGTTAGGAAAGCAGGGAGAATGAGGAGTTAGTGTTTGATGGGTACAGAGTTTCTGTTTGAGAGGATGAAAAGTTATGAAGATGGAAAGTGCTGTTGGTTGCACGATACTGTGAATGTACTGAATGCCACTGACCTGAACATTTCAAAATGGTTAAATGGTAAATTTGATCTTATGTATGTTTTACTACAGTTTTCAACAGTTAATAGATTATATAATATTGTTTATTCATAGGTCTTGATTTAGAAATACAGGGAGAAAATTTATGAACTCATTCAAATTCATGTTGTTTAAAGAGGAAAAGGTTAATCTATTAACTATTTTAAATGAGTTATGTATGATTTCTCTATAATATGTTGCCATGGAATTTTTTAAATCACAAAATAAGTTCAAATATGCTGTAAATGCAAAAAGCTTGTTTCAAATCCTTCTGCAAAGCCCTATGCGACAAGAAAAGCAATGTTTCTTCCTATAATTATTACCAGGAAATCACAGATGGTTACATAATTACCCTGATTCTCCTCCTGAGGATACAGGAAAGAAGGCTCTAGGAGAAAGTTGCTTTACAAGGACGTTATCAGGCTGTGTCCTGGGAGGACTAGAATCGAGCTTTAGAGGGTGTGGGGTTTGCACTCCCCCACCCCCCACCACCCCTGGTTTAAACTAGCTGCTCAACAATAAAACTTTTGGCTTTTTCCAACGAGGCCATATCTGAACTGTGCAGGTGAGGCTGTTGTGGTTGTGTGAGAATATCGCTTGAGCCAGCTTAACTCTAGATTTTGAAAAAAGAGTATGGGGTGTTGAAGGGATAAAATTCTTTCTGCATTCAGGAGGGCTTAAAGCTGAGAGAGGAAAAGGGAGATGGAGCCCAGGAAACGAGATTTTTTATGGGCCATTCTGAACAGTCTTTAATGTTGTTGTATTGATTATTCTACTGAAAAAATTTAATATAAGATGAAAATAAATGCTGTTGTACATCGACTTTGTTCTTCAGGTGGCATTCCATCATAGGGCAAATGATGGTAAGGTCTGCCTGCTATACTTCTAATGGCAACAGAAAAACTCAAGCAAGACTGCAGTCTTAGAAGAGCCTAATGCGGAGTCACAAATGAGCACAACCGTTTTGATGTGAGGAATGGCTGAATCCGTCTTTTTGGCAGATTGTTATTATTCAATACTTGTTGGCATTATCTGAGTTCATCTTCCTGCAGGAGGATTATACTTCCTGGCTGTTGAACTCTAGCATGGTCAAATGGCTTTCTCTGGGCAATAAATTGTGAGCAGAAGTGACCTGTGTCACTGTGAAGCAGAAACATTAAGAAGTGGCACCTGGTTCCCTGTGTCTTTTATTCCTCTACTGCAAGACCAGTTGTATCCCAGATAAGAAGTGCTCTGTGAGCCTGAGTCTGTGTGCGAAGCAGGTTTACAGCTGATCTGTAATAGACATATAACATGAGCAGAATATAAACCTCTGTTTTCTTGGGGTTGTTTGTTCCTGCAGCTTAACTTTAGCCTATCCTGACTGTTGCATTTTGCCATCCAAATAATAGAAGCATCACAAACATTTATGTAATTTGTATAACATTTTGCTTAGGCTTTTTATGTTCCTAATTATTCTGTCCTGAAAGCCAAATTACTCAATTTCCTTTTTGTTCCTTGATAACAGAATCCCAACTTCACTCTAGCTACAATATGCCCAGTGTCAGCAATGTGCCCAACTACAGTTTGATAATTCTAAGCCAATCATAGCAACTCGGTTCTCTCTTGGAAGGAATTGATCTAGGGCTGAGCATGTGACCCAGTTCTGAACAATGATATTTAAGGAGAATCTGCCCAGGAATCCAGAGGAATTTTTCTTTTCTGGTAAGAGTAGCATGCGCAGAGAAAGCCTTTTTTGTCCTCTTCCCTCTGCTTTCAGCTTCAAAAGCCATAATGTAAGAATGTGATACTTGAACTCTGACCATGAGGATAAACACTGAGAACAGTAGAGTCTAGGAGAGAAAGAGCTGGGGTCCTTGATGACATAATTGAACCATCAAATCACTTGATGGACTGCCTACCTCGATTTCTCTGTGAACTGTTAATGTGTTCATGTTTTAAGCCATATGTCTGATTTTTCTTTTTCTTGCTGCCAAAAGCGTCCTAACTGATACAACCTGTGTGGACAAAGCATTGTTCACTTGGCCTGTTTCACAAGGGGTTCATCTTTAGGGCTGCCCCAGGTAGGCCTTGGAATTACCCGTTCTTTAACAAACTATAATGGAAGTAAAAGGAATTTGGGGATTTTACTTAATTTGACTACCCTAGTGCAGCTCAGACCTTGATGAGGTCCTCCTTGGTGTATGCACTGAACGAAGCTCTCAGCTCCGTGTGGCCATTTCTTGTAGGGTCCTTTATCTCTACTTAGTCCTAGAAGGTACTTAGGCCTAGTTTTTTCCCCAGGTCTCTACTCTCAAACCCTAATGTGTAATTTCAAAAACAAAAGAAAGGTAAGCCAGAGGAGCTGCCAATACCACTGTCTTGAGCGCTCTCTATCCATCTTCTATCTGAATGCTGCAACATGAATGCAAAGGGACCTCATAGCTTAAGCCCCAAAGACTACAGTGCATGCCACTCCTCCGGAAGCAAGGATATTCCCCCACTCTCAGTCACTGTCATGAGCAGCAGCAACCACCACAGGGTAGTGATGGGGAAAGCTGTTGGGCGCTGGGAAGTGGCTGCTTGCTGCCTCCCCGCTGCTCCGCATCCCCGCAGGCTGGTGCTGTGCCTGCCGGCTGGAGGCAGCAGCAGGCAGGTGTGCGGGTGCGCGCTGCTGGGGCCCGGCCTCATCTATTCCGGATGGTGGTCGGCCACCTGCTCCCGTCCTCCGGCCACACTGCTCGCGTGATCCTGATTGGGTACTTTTTGAATCCCCCTGTTGCTGATTGGATGTTAAAGCTTGTTGCCAATTGGATGCTTTTTGAGTCCTACCAAAGGTATAAAAGCTGGAGGAGCGAGGAAGGGGGGCAGAAGATCAGAAGTCAGCAGAGCGTGGTGACAGAATAAAGGCTGTTCTCCACTCTCCACGTGCTGCTCGGTTATTTCCCTGGTCAAGAGCTGTTATAAGAGCTGTTAACACTTGCTGGAACAGTAGATCATGGACTTAGGCAAGTAAGCCGGCATGTAAATGCTCAACAAAAGTTTGGTCTTTTCATTGTTTCTTGGAGCAGTCTCCATTTAGGCATTCTATCATCTATTATTTCCAGATGTTCCTTGTTTTTTTTTTCTAGTTTTTATTTCACAAACGATGTTTTGTGACTCAGTCTTTTTCTTATGTCTGTGTTTGTGGACCCTAGAAAAAGTCTCAGAAGTCTGATCATTCTTTAATTTTTCTTGGTGTCTTTCTTCTTTTTGTCATAGCAGAGTATGGTATCTGGATGTCATGTAAGGAATCTGACTTTAATTTCAGGGTTCTGGAAACACATAACAAGTATCTCAATTGTTCTAGCATTACTTTCTTTTTATCTCTGTTTTACATAATATATTTCATTTTTGCCAAAAATGTTATTTTGATACTTGGGTCTGTGCTACCATATACTTCATTCTACCTTGTTAATAAGAGAGAAATATGCAAAACTTGTATGGTCACTTAAATCAATCCTAGTAACTGCTTTGAAAAATTCCATTAAGAACAGTTAAGCTGCTATTAAAGCTAATACAGTGTTTTCCTAAATGGTCCAAATTGATCTTCATCAAAATAAGTTCCTCTTTTTAATTTGTACTATGCCATTTTAATTTGCTTCATATAAATTAGTTAGTAATTGTGAGATATTTGCAATTTTTCTCCACTTTTTGTTTCCTCCCTTTTATAGTTAGATTGCTCCTAGCTCGTTTTTTTGCTACTCAGCTCCTGTGAGTTCTTAGCATTCTTTCTAAGATTTATGCCTTGAATTAGAAGAGCTTTACCAAAAATATCTGTTTCTGCACATCCCATAAAAATTTTCTTTGGATGCTAATGCATCAAGCTCTTACAGAGTGTAATGGTTACTTCACCTTGTTGATTTATTGTGGGTTTTTTGTTGGAACATTTCCATTCTTCCATCAGCTTACAAAAACCTTGAAACATCTGTGCAGATACATGTAAGTGAAAAGCACATTTAACTACTTTGTTGCTGCATATCATGTGGCAAATAAAAGTCAAAGGCCCTCAACATTGCAGGCAGCCAACGGTGTACAAATGGCTTGTGTTCTAACAGTCTATGTGCTAGCTGGTTACTTGAAATGCATTTCCCCATGGAAACAAGGTTAAGAGGGGCACTTATGTTTCTAGGTAGCTCATAAAAGCCTATCTCATCCAGAATAGAACTAAAGTTCTGTACATTGCAATGAATAAGAGCAGAATATTGTAATAGTGGTAACTTAAGTAGCCAGAAAAGCAACACAATTAAGTAAGAAAGAAGCTTTCAAAAACATGTGTTGAATGCAAACTGTCAAGGAAAAACAAATTTAACTAGGTGGGGATGTAGAGAAATACTCTTATGAATCCAGCAGGGACAATAGAAAGACAAATGACACTAGTTTTATTTATTATATCTGTTTCTCTTTTTAAAAAAAAGTAAGCAGCTTGACATGGTTTCAAGATATTCTTCAGTAAACATTTTCTAAAAATTGTCAGGTAAAAGATGCAAACCTAAATTTAATGAGAAAGAAGAAATGAAAAAATCATGGTATTTTTCTTGTTTGAGTAAGTTGTATCAAGGACACTTTTTATTTCATCGAACAGTCATGACTTCAGTCTCCTTCAGTCCTTTCTTTAATTGAACAGATTGAGTATTGATCATCTACTAAGTGACAGGGGCTGTTGCAAGCTCTGAATGGGGAATAGCAGCAAACAAGGGACAAAAGTCTGGTTGGTTGGTTTATAGAATGAACAATGTCTGTGGCAGAGATTTTCCTGGAGCAAGGAAGAAAGAGCTGAAGGAGGAAGAGAATTACTGGAAACATGGATGGGATAAAGATTTTCTGAGAAGGAATGAACTGAGCTGGGATGGGAGAAGACACGATGGAGAAGGTAACTCCAGAATGTTGGACTCACTGGGGAGAAGAAAATAGAGAGGGAGAGAACTCGGATCAGACAGAAACCACCCAAGACAGGGTGACCTTGTCCACCCCAAAACAACTTCTTGTGACCTGAGGTGAGAAGAGTGAGAAGCAGCACAAGTAAAGGGAAGGAGCCGTTTTGCAGGATGGATGTTAGAAACTATAGGAAGCAAAGCACAGGGAAAGGTTAGACTGATTTAGCAGAGATTTCGCTCAGATAAATTACATGGTTTCAAACAATAAATCATAAGAGATAATTAGAGAAATGTCCAGAACTTTCAATTCATATCTATTTCTTCACCATAAAAATGTTATTTTATATTTGTTATAATGTGATAATGTATGATTATAAATTGTCTAGTACATTTGGGGGCACAGAGTTGGGAAAAGCTAAGTATCTAAGACCCCAGGAGACAGTGAATTAAGAAGTGGCCTCCTTCAGGGTGGGTCAGAGCTGAGCTCACAGACACCTTGCTGACCCCATGCATAGCTGCCTTGAATTGCATGTACTATTCGTGATAGATCCTCATTTTCACTTTAAAGAGTTCTTAACATTTGTCGGAAAGATATTTAAAGAAGCGTGGATTCACCTAGTTGTACCTCTGCCCAGTTCCTGTGCCCCTAGAAAAATGTCCCACTATAATAATCCCCTTAAAGGGCCACAGAAGCACAGGGGTTAAGAGCAAGAGTGGGACCAGAAGGCCTGGATTTGATTCCTGATTCAACTGACACAGTCATTTCCTAGCTATGTTGTGACTTTGGCCAAGTTACTTAACTTCTCTGGGCCCTATTCTTCATATATACAGTTGTATAATAATGGTGCCTAAGTCACTGGGCTACTTTGGAAATTGAATGGGCTAATAGATGTGAAGATCTTAGAAAAGTGCCTGGCTCTAACTAGTGTTAGCTTTAAAAAGCAAAACAGAACAATTTTTTTTTAAAAAAATTCCTGTATCAGTTCCTCATATTAACAAAAACAAGTGCATATGTTGCTGTATGCACACTTATTCACCTTTGAAACATTCCAGTAAATACTTGCCAGCATGTGAATAGTTACAAGCTGGCTCATCTCCTTTGGCTCAGTCCACCACCAACAGCGACTGTCAGAGGAGCTCCAAGACTGTACTGTCTAAACATGGTTCATTCAGGTCCTTCACTAGACCAAATGTGTTGGCTGCACTTTGCTATAGCAGTATTATAAACTGCATGTGTTAAGTGCCCTGGTCTTCTCACTCAAATATGGTGATGTTATCTATCTGTGTATGGATATAGCTGAATTTCTTTTAAGTCAGTCCAAGGAGGGGGGAAATAACCTTCAAAACTTTCCCTTTCCCTTCTTTCCCTTTCTTCATAACAGAGACAGAGATGTCTTCCTTCTAGCAGAGTTTATGTGGAACAAAAAACTGACTCTATAGCCAGGTCTGGCCTCACACAGCCAGTGTTGTAACCAAAGTTCATCCTTGGGACACTTCCCATCTGGGCTTTAAGCCCTAGTCAGATCCCTGTCACTATACATAACCCCCATAACCCACCTATCCTCAGCCCTGTCTTAAGGAAATCTATGAACATATTTTAAACAGGTAAATATTAGAGGCCCAATGTACAGCTCCCTTCCTCTGGAAAGCCTGCCTGCCTCTTGCTCTTCTCCCATGGAGGGCCTCCTCTACTTCCTGACTCTCTGCATTTAGATAAAATATGTCTAATTGTCAAGGACTTTTTTGAGGGAGAGTCACCGATAATGTAGTGGACATCAAATGGGATCAAAGTTGGGGAAGAAGAAAAGGAAGAAAAGATAGGATAAAACCCCAAGAGCAACAAAGTAGTGGGGAGAAACCACAGGAAAAAGGCATTAGAGAAAGAGAGAAAGGAAGAAGGAATTGAGAAGAGAGTTAACTACTTTTGTGATCAGTGTCATAAGAAGAAAGTTGAACAGGGTAGGATTTAAGCAAGAGTCCACTGACTTATTTAGGAAGTCAGGTAGGGAGGCTTACTAAAAACACCTTTGTCTTCAGCCACAATGAGGTAACAATATGCTTTGTTATACTGGGGGCATAGCAGAGACAGAGATATTAAGTCAGTAGAGGATGTGGCCCAAATTGTTGGTCAGGTAGGCTCTGGCTACTTAAGCCAATTAGCCAAAGGTCAGCACCATGGATAGTCCCAAAGGGTGGTTACTGCGTAGACTCTGGAGAGAAGCAAAAGGAACCCTTGGTATTTGGTGATAGATTAAAGTTTATTTTTTTATTCTACCCCTGAGACAAGGCCATCTTGGTTCTGCCTATATCCAAACACAACAAAACATTTATTGAACACCTACTGTATGCCAGGCACACTTACTAGTGCTGAAGAATGACAGGAATAAGATAAAGCTCTCTGCCCTCAAGAATCTTACTACTCCTTGGATAAATAGAAATTTAAAATAATAATACCTAATATTTATTGATCAATTACCAAATACCAAGCACATAATTCTTTTTCTTTTTTGAGACAGAGTCTCACTCTCTTGCCTGGGCTAGAGTGCCATGGCATTAGCCTAGCTCACAGCAACCTCAAATTCTTGGGCTCGAGTGATCCTTCTGCCTCAGCCTCCTGGGCAGCTGGGATTACAGGCACGCGCCACCATGCCTGGCTAATTTTTTCTATTTTTAGTTGTTTGGCTAATTTCTTTCTATTTATAGTAGAGACAAGGTCTCACTCTTGCTCAGGCTGGTCTCGAACTCCTGAGCTCAAGTAATCCTACCTCCTCGGCCTCCCAGAGTGCTGGGATTACAGGTGTGAGCCACCGCGCCTGGCCCCAAGCACATAATTCTAATTGCTATACATAAATTACTTAATTCTCTCAACAACCATATGAAAGAGGCATTATTATCCTTAGAGAGGAGAAAGCCGAGGCACACAGGATTTAAGAAAATTTCTTTAAGTTACATAGCTTGTAAGAAATAAAGCTAGAATTTAAAGCCAGACATTCTGACTATAGCATCCATACTTTTAATTACAACACTATATTGTCTACATGTCATAAGAACACCATGTAATAGATGTCATCTATTATATGCATTGTGCAGATATATATATATAAAGTATAGGAGGAACATATGGGAGATGGACTTAAATCAAAATTAGGGGTGGGAACAGGGGAGAAATTCAGGGAAGTCATCTAGCAGAGGTGGCACCTGACCTGAGTCTTGAAAAAGGATAAAGTAGTCATGGAGAATGTGTAGCAGAAAGCACAGCATGCTCAATCTTACAGTGCCAGACCTGTGGGAGGTCTGAGCTACCAATCAACTGTCCCCCCTATTCCTCAGATTCTAACTGGTGAATAATGTACTCAAGGAACTAAATGAAGACCAAAGAGTGAGGTTTTACCTGATTCCTTCTGAAGCACAGATCTCCCTGGTGGAGGTTTGGAAAATACAGATAGAATGAGAGATTGGTCATGTTGCCTTTGCATTCCTATACCGCAATCAAAAACAAATTGAAGTTTCAGTACAGCTTCTGAACACATGGTCAATATTCAATAAACAATATCCTTTAGACACAGAAATCCTCAACAAAATACTAGCAAAATAAATCCAGTAATAAATAAAAAGAATAATGTCATGACTAAGAGGAGTTTGTTCCAGACATAAAAGGCAGATTTAACATTTGAAAACAAACAATATAATTGGCCCTATTAACAAACTAAAGAAAAAACCCATATGACCATCTCAGTAGGTGCAAAAAAAGCATTTGCCATCCATTCATGATAAAAACTTTCAGCAAACTAGGATTAGAAAAGGACTTCCTAAAACTGATAAAGAGTGTCTAAAAAACCTACAGCTAATATTCTTAATTGTGAAAGACTGAATGCTTTTGCCCTAAGATCAAGAACGAGGCAATGAAGTCTGCTCTCACCACATCTATACAATATCTTACTGGAAATCTTAACCAATGCAATAAGTCAAGAAAAAGAAATAAAACATATATAAATTGGAAAAGGAGAAATTAAATACAGATTACATGATTGTCTATATAAAAAAATCCAAAGAAATCTACAAAAAAAAAAAAAAGTCCTAGCACTAATTAAGTTAGTTTTGCAAGTTGTAGGATACAAGATCAATATATAAAAAATCAATTACATATAATTTTATTCAATTTTTTTTGTATAAAAGATTTTAATCCAAATTAAAGGACAGTACCATTTACAGTACCCTAAAAATGAAATACTTAAGTACACATCTGACAAAATATGTGCAGGATATTTATAGTGAAACTACTGAACATTGATGAAAGAAATCAAAAGATACTTAAATAAATGAAGAGATACTGTGCTTATGTATTGAAAGACTCAATTTTGTGAAGACATCATTGCTCCCCAAATTAATCTATAGATTCAGTACAATCCCAATCAAAGTCATACCAGATATTTTTGTAGATACGACAAACTGATTCTAAAATTTACATGAAAAGGCAAAGGAACTACAATAGCTAAAACAAATTTGAAAAAGAAGAACAAAACTGAAAAACTCTGATCTATTTTAAGACTTGTTATAAAACTAATCAAGACAGAAAGCCCAGAAATAGATGCCACACAAATGTAGCCAATTCATTTTAGACAAAGATGCAAAGGCAATTTAATAGGGAAAAGATAGTATTTTCACCAATTGGTGCTGTAAAAATTAGACATCCATTTGCCAAAAATCCATTTGCCAAAAACATATCTCTCGCTCAAACCTTAAATAAAAATTGACCCAAAGTGGACCATAGACCTAAATGTAAAACATTAAGCTATAAAATTTTAAAAAGAAAATAGCAGAAAGTCCTTATGATCTTGGGTTAGGCCAAGAGTTTTGGTTTTTGGGGTTTTTTTGTTTCTCTAGAGACAGGGTCTTGCTCTGTCACCCCAGCTAGAGTGCAGTGGCATCATCATAGCTCACTGCAACCTCCAACTGCTGGGCTCAAGCGATCCTCCTCCTCAGCTTCCCATGTAGGTGGGACTACAGATATGGGCACCACGACGCCCGGCTAATTTTTCTTTTTTTTGTAGAGTCAGGGTCTCGCTCTTGCTCAGGCTGGTCTCAAACTCCTGCCCTTAAGCAATCCTCCCAAAGTGCTAGAATTACAGGTGTGAGCCACCATACTTGGCCTAACCCAAGAGTTTTTAGATATGATATCAAAGCATGAACCATAGAAGAAAATTTGTGTGAAAATCAGAACAGACACTTCAGAGAAGTGGCTGCATCATTTTACATTCCCACCAGCATCGCATGAGGGTTCCAATCCACATCCTTGCAGACACTTGTTATTTTTAAGAAAATTATAACCATCATAATGGTGTGAAGTAGTATCTCACTATACTTTTGGTTGGCATTTCCTAGTAACTAATGATGCTGAGTATCTTTTCATGTACTCATTGGCCATTTGTATAACTTCTTTTGAAAAATGTCTATTCAAATCCCTTGCCCGCTTTTTAATTGAGTAGTCTTTTTGTTGTTAAGTTGTAAGTGTTCTTTATATATTCTAGACTCTAGACCCTTATTAGGTATATAATTTTGTGTAATAAAAAATCTGGCTGGCCTTTGTCCCCATTTTCTGAGAGGTAACCTCTAAACCCTTGGAATTTCTCAAGTGATAGGAAAGTTTTTGTTATTCATGGTGGGCACCTCAGATCATACCCAGTAGTTTGTGCTAAGGAGGTGATTCATAGTGGGCTCCTTAAGCTAAAATAAACGGAATCACTTTGATAGAAACCATTGGATCAGGTATCCATTATTGACTTAATTGGGTTATATTCTTTTTTCAGTTATACATTCAAGTTTAGAAACATTATAAATTGCAATTAAGTAACAACGGTTTGAGATTGGTAAGTATGGTAGGTTTACCACAATCTCTCCTAATATCCCTTTATATCTCAAAGGCAGTTTTTGTCACACTTTAACCTTCTCAATCCAGGCAAAATAGCTCTAAATGCCTCTTTCAATTTCTTTAATGTTGTAATTCTGGTGTATGTCCCTTTTTTCAGTGCCTAGGTGATTGTATTCTTTTAAATTATAAAGATTGTCTCTTAAGTCATGTTATGTAGGAATTTCCTTAGTACAGTATGTTATGAGAGGTAAAACATGCCTTTTAAAAAAAGTAAGTAATACAGTAATCTCCCCTTATCTGCTGTTTCACATTCCACAGTTTTAGTTACCTGGAGCACAGCACAATAAGCTATTTTGAGAGAGAATATGTGAGAGAGAGAGACCACATTTACATAACTTTTATTATAGTATGTTATTATAATTGTTCTATTTTATTAATTATGGTTAATCTCTTACTGTGCCTAATTTAAAACTTATAAATTAAACTTTACCATAGTTATGTATATATAGAAAAACGGTATATATTGGGTTTGGTACTATCTGCGTTTCAGGCATCCACTGGGGTCTTGGAATGTAACGCCCATGGATAAGAGGAGACTGCTATATGTTAGTTTTGATCATAGGAGCTGTCAGCTAGTAGCATAAGTAGAAATCATGTATGCTTGGCCTCTTTTATTTGTTTCTTAGACCCTCAACATTCAACAGTAAATCTGCTATCTATATAAGAAATAAAACCTGTGTTTACCTGGAAAACAGGACAATTTCACTGGGTTTAGAAAGACAGCATTTTCCACCACGCGCTGACATTTAGAGTCGTCCTTTTTGCCCTGAACTGTCCCACTTCTTTTGGTTACCTGATCGACACAATATTGTTTTGGGCACTGAGTGTTCTGGGTACAAAAGGAGAAAGCTGTCAGCTTAGGTACACAAAGCAGTTTAGACTAATGATTGCAATACATTTGTGTGAATTTGCCGGTACTTTTACTTTAACCCCTCTCCCCTCAAAGATCAATGAAACTTGAATAAAAATATAGTGATAAACTGGGCAAAAGAGAAGCCTGCCATTCAGTGTTAACATCTCTGAGGGGTCCCTGTAGAGCTATACCAATGCAGGGAAATTTAAATTTTTTAGAGAATCCTAAATTATAAGTCAACTATTCTTAGAAGATTATTAGTGATTTTTATTCTGTTTATTTGTGGTACTGTTTTTTAAAATGTTTATAATAAACACCTACTTTTTTGGTGTTTTTTAATTGTGGTAAAGTATATTGAACGTCTGCTTTTATAATTAGATAAATTATGATGTTTCCATTTTGGAATAATTGAAACTTTATCAATGGAAGAATCTTTGCTGTGGTTTGCATTAAGACAAGTTTATGTAAGGCATAATGGAGTAAACATACACATATCACTGATGGCCTGATTTAGTTGCTGTTCTTTTAAAAATTAGGTATGAAACAATATTTCGAGTCTCTGCTAAAAGTCCACATGACCTCTCTCTTGCTCCATTTGTGTTATCCTGGACCAGTCACCCAGCCTCTACGAGTGTCAGTGTCCTAGTCTATAACATGAAACAATCCTTACTTTGTTATGAGGTTTAAAGCGCTTAGTAGGGTGCCTGTCATAGTAAATACCAAAAAAATGGAGCTGTTTTATTCTGATCACAAAATACCAAATATTTTGTTCATTAACTTTTATGGCCTAATATAGAATTTCTTCTGACATTTTGGATTCTGGACACTACTTTTTCCTATATTTAATGTATCCAAATGGTCACAGCCTTCAGTTTTCCTAGACAACGTATTTTTTCTTAAGAAGCTTGTGACAACTGTTAAAAAGAAGGTAAGATGTGACTTTGATGCTATTGGAGCTTTTCATACAACAAAGATTTACAGTGACACATCTAGGTTATGCATCCGTCTAGGTCACATAGCGGGAACACCAAGTTCCCAAACGGCCGCTTCTCTATTATGAGGCTGTCCCATGCCTGGTTTTTTCCATTTCTGACTGAGGTTTGAATGTATGAGCATCACAAGACCCCAGGCTGGGTTGGGCTTGGGGAGGGTGCTTGGGCCTCTCTGCCAGAGGTGATAAGGGGAGGAGGCCACTGACCTTCTTGGGAAGAATTGACAGGCAGTAGTGTGAGAGAGAATAACAGGTACTGTATATCAGGTACTGGTGATAGCTGCTTTGAGAACTACAAAAGAGAAATAAAGAAAATGTCCTACCCTTCAAGAAACTTAGTCAAGATGGGCATCAAGGATTAGGTACATGAATTAAATAGAGGTCAGAATTAAATATCAGCACTGAAGATCCCAGTAGGCATTCTGTGAATACAGTTGATTGGTATAGACACTGCTATGGTGACCCAGAGGAAAGAGAGAGAACTGTGGAGGGCTGGTGGGATGAGCAAAGGCTTCCCAGAAGGGATGGAATCGGATGGGCGGTAGAATTCAAACAGAAGAGAGTGATGGCAGAAGAGCAGGAGTGCTGAGGCCTGTGTGGGGTGGTAAGATGTACAGAAGCTCTGTGAGAGGGAGGGGTGGGGTATGAGGCCCCAACAATGTCAGGAACATGTGGCTTTGTGTATATCATGGGACCTGTTTCCTCATCTTAAGAGGATGAGCCTGTATTCCTTGCACTCCTTACAGTTCTGACCTCTGCAATCCTGAGAGCTGACTTGTGGGTAACAACTTGCCTTCAAAAATGGGACTCGGTTGGCTTGTGTAACTGAGAAGGACAAGAGTGGACCTAGGGGGGCTTTGTTAGGACTTGCCTGCCTCCTGTCCCTCCACTTTGAAAGGCAGTTGTGATGTGGTGGCTGAGACTGTGGGCTCCTTTTGAATATATGAGAATGACAATAACAGTGCCCACCTCCAAGGTTCTTGTGCAGAAGTGCTCGGGACAATATCTAGTGCACAGTGAGGACTCAGTATGTATTAGCCATGGTCTCATCGTGGCTTGGCTGACTCACTCAGGCTTCAACTACATTCAGGCTTCCACTATGCAGAGGAGAAAGTGGCTGCTGGCCCCACACCCATCTTTATGACCCAGAATTATGGCTGGGAGGCTGCCCTAGAATCACATGATGGGACAGATGCTGAGGAACAAAATAGAGTGCTAGGTAGACAAAGAACAGGCCACCACACACACATCTGATCCTCACGACAAAGTCTGTGGGGAAACAAAGCACATATTGTCTTCTACATTTCATTGGCAAAGAAACCAGGGTACCAAAAGTTAGGAGGATCATGGGAAAGGGATGGAACCAGGAATCCACCCAGGCCTGCTGCTCTGCATCCCTTTCCACTCTTTCACTGTTGTAACCAACTCACAGAATACTGTATTACCATGAAATATAGGCTGCATTCTATCTCCCTGAATATGGTTCTGTTATAAATGGAGGTTGCTTCACAGTCAATGAAAGAAGTGTTTATTGGACACCTACTGCATTCAGAGTGCCAAACCCTGTCGGGAAATCAAAGCATAGTCAAGGAGGAGTTGAGACATGTCTCAGTCTATTCCTGCTGCTATAACAAATACCTGAGACTGGGTAATTTATAAACAATAGAGATTTATTTCTCACAGTTCTGGAGATTACTGCACATGCAAGATTCTTAAATGCAGGAGAAGACAACACACCCCAACTCACTTGAACACAGTGTAGCTTGCAGAAAGAACAGATCAATGGATCCAAGTTGTGTTTTTTGTTTTGGTTTTTGTTTTTTTTAATGGGAGCTGGGGAGTAGAGGAGAACTTGGATTAGATTGTCAATTTTTTATTTTGCTAAAAGTATTTTTTAAAAATCTTACTCTCTACAACCACTATCATTTAATATAAAAATAATATTTTAATGCCTAAAATAGGAAAGGCAAAAAATTCAGTGTAAAGGAAGGCCTTTTAAATTTTAATAAATCCAATTGTATTATAAACTTACTACATTGTCCTTATTTTTCTCATTTCTTAAAAGACCAATGAAAATTTTTATAAACCAATGTTTTGAGAACCATGGCCTAAATTACTTCCTAAATGTCATTCCTGCAAGATGACATAGGGTCACATTTTGATATTTTTGAAATAAAAGCCTGCTAAAAATCAGGGAAGTGGGCCGGGCGTGGTGGCCTACGACTGTAATCCTAGCATTCCGGGAGGCCGAGGTGGGTGGATCGCTCAAGGTCAAGAGTTCAAGACTAGCCTGAGCAAGAGTGAGACCCCGTCTCTACTAAAAAAATAGAAATTATCTGGACAGCTAATATATACATATATATATATACACACATACATAAAAATTAGCTGGGCATGGTGGCACATTCCTATAGTCCCAGCTACTCAGGAAGCTGAGGCAGGAGGATTGCTTGAGCCCAGGAGT
>VBSM01002608.1:24895915-24930527 GCA_008086735.1 Cheirogaleus medius
GGTTTTTTTTTTGACCATTGTAACAATTTAGAATGGAAGATGTCATACAGCAAAATTAGTAATAATGTTCCAAGGTGGTCTCAATGATTGGAAATCCAAAATTTCCCTATGTGTCAACATCTATTCAACTGTGCCAATACTAATGACAAAAACTCCATCTCTAAACATGCTGCAGCCCACATCATGCGACCCTGTATGGATGTAGTTTTTTCCTTCATCTTAACTTCAAAGCAATTTCAGTATTAATTTTTATTATTAAAGCATATTACTCACCACTAAGACAAGTGAGTGTATTTTAAAAGTTCCCGTGATCTTTCAAGTTTATGCCTGCAATAACCTGACAAGCTACAGTAACAACACAGGAAATAAAAGCAGGAGATCAAGAGTTAAAATTCAACTCTTTAAGTCCAAAAAATGGTATCATCAGAGTCAAAGATATAAGTAATCATCAGAGTTAGGCTATGTCTTAGTCTGTTCCTGCTGCTATAACAAAATACCTCAGACTGGGCAATGTATAATATAAACAATAGAAATTTATTTCTCACAGTTCTGGAGGCTGAGAAATTCAAGATCAAGGTGCTGGCAGATTTGGTATCTGGTGAGGGGTGCTTTCTCTTTCCAATATGGCGCCTTGTTTGTTGCATCCTCCAGAGGCAATGAAAGCTATGTTCTCACATGGTGGGAGGGATGGAAGGGCAAAAAAAGGGCCAAGCTAGTTCCCTCTAGCAATTTTATAAGGGCATTAATTTTATTCCCAAGAGTAGAGCCCTCATGACCTAATCACCTCCCAAAGGCCCTACTTTCTAATACCATCACCTTGGGGTTCAAGTTCTAACATATGAATTTTAGAGGGGACACATACATTCCAACCAAGCAGCCAATTTCTCAATTTCATTCCGACGCTATTAAAAAATAAAGTTTAAATTATCCCTAGGGTATTTTGTTTTCCATAAAGGCAATATATAATAATCCAGCTTCCTTGTTCTCTTCCACAATTACAGTGCTTGCCAAATTGCATTTGAGATTAAAATAACACAAACATAGATGTACTCTATGAGTGAAAACCTGCTAGGTTTACCAACAAGAGCTAATTTTGTCATAAATAATGATCACAGTGGTAGATACCAGCAACTACACCACCATAAGAGTCATATAAATAAACTCATTGACAGTTAACTTCACACAACTTACGCAAACAAAGGCAAATAAAAGTAAATGAAAATGTATATGCAACACAGCGTAAAAATGCTAAGGCTTGAGTCTTCTTAAGTTATTTCTTTTAGCAGCCCAGGGCATATTGATTTCTGAAGTTTCCTTTCTAATCTCTCTGGTTCTCATTGCCTTCTTAATAAAACATTACAGAATTTATGGACTGGGTCAAGACCTAGAGATTGCTGCTACATAGAGACCACAATTTTATAAAATGAATGTTCATTTCAGGCCTAATTTTCACATTTGATTCCACCACTAAAGGAGAGCAGAACTGTAATTTGAACGAAATATGACTATTGAATCCTACAAGAAAAAATGAAACATACTCTAGATGTTAACTGCCAGGCAATGTTCCTGGCTCCAAAGGACAGCCTGGGGCGATGCCAGATGGTCCTTTCCAGGAAATCGAACTTGTCCTCAGCACAGGAAATTTGAATGACTCTATCCCACAGGAAATGCTTTATTATCCATTACCATTAACTTGGTGAAAAATAAAAGAATGAGGGTAGCAGTGGCTAAAGATGGATCAAAGGAATGAGCTTGTTAAGAAATGATTGAGACTTCTGCTGAATTTCTTGGCATTTTGGCTAAGATCAGGGATTGTGGATAGAATAATGATAGTTACCTAATGAACATATACTGCATGCCCAGCACTGTGCTAAAAATGTATATGCATTAATCTTTACAACAACCCTATGAAGTGGGTGTCACCATCATTATCATCATCATCATTCCTACTTACAGATGTGGAAATCAATGAACACATTTCATTGGGTTTTGAGGTGCCAGCTTACAGAGTTGGCCAAATGAGTGACAGAACCAGAATTTGAACCCTGACTGTTTGACTTCGGGGTCTGAGATTGATATTATGCATACTGGTACCATGACTACCTCCAGCTTTTATATAAAACCATACTGCTTCAAATGTGCTATCTTTTCAGCGTTAGGCAGCTCCACTGTGGCTTGACTTTGCTCAGATAACATTTGTTGGGCAGCTTCTCCATTTTGCTTCACAAATCCTTACTGAGGTGTCTCCTACAGGTTTGTCTTCCACAGGTGCATCTCTAGAACAATTCTGCCCCACATCCCCATGGAAGTTTCATACCTCACCTTTCCTGAGTAACATATTAGGAACACTATCTTTAGGGCTCCCACTCAAATGAACAAAGATGAGGTTAGGAATTTTAATTATCTGGTTGGCAGCTGATTTGGGGCCTAATTAACTAACAGGACTACCCTGTAGTATTGGTATTTATTTTTATTTTTTTAAGATCTTTTTTCGGTGAGATGGAGTCTCACTGTGCTGCCCAGGCTGGAGTGCACAGGCTATTGACAGGCACAGTCATTGCACACTACATCCTTGAACCCCTGGACTCAAGTGATCCTGCCACCTCAGCCTCTTGAGTATCTGGGACTACAGGCACAGCCCACAGTGCCTGGCTAAGAACTATTTTAATAAGCCCGGAGACCCTGGAGATGAGCTCAAATATCCATAGAGTGCTGAGTTGGGAGAAAGTGCCGACACCAGGACCAGAGGGGATCTGTTCAGAGCCTCTTTCCTCAGAACATTCTTTGCCTAGTGGTTGGCACATTCCCTTGGATGCCGAAAATGCACTTCATTTCCACCACGCTGACTGTGACACTTGAGCTCAGGCATAGAAATTGACACATTTAGAGAAAACTCACATTGAGGCCCTGCAAAAAATAAAACATGGCCACACTTTAGCTAACTTTCTACCAATCATTACCACAACAGCCAGGCACCATCATGGATCATACAGCAGACCATGAGATTCTTGAAATCTTTGCAATCTCTTTATTGCAAATATTACCCCAGCCCAAAGAAGTGAAAATGGCATGCAATTCAATATCATTACATAAAAACTTTTTAGAAAGGCCCAAAACTCATAAATTGCTACCTGAATAAAAAAGACATATATCAAGGATTTCATTTCTCCTGTCCTCTTACCCTCCATCTGCCTGCTAACCTGAGATTCCAGAGCTCACTTGAGTTTTGGATCTTTGGTTCAAATGACATATACTCTAGTCTCTGCTAACAACAGGATTATGTCCATCGATCATTTTTCCACGTGGCTTCAGTGGTGGCATTTCTCCTCTGCGGAGAAAGCCTTTTCATTTTCATGCCACTGTGGATGGGCCACAGCTAAGGTTGGTAAAAATTAAAACTTAAAATAAGCTAAACCCTACCATTTCTAATATTATTTGGGCAATTGAATTTCCACATAAATTCTGAAAGGTGAGAGGCAGGGTCAGATTTATAATATTGCTCAATTCAGCGCCTGGAGATGTGAGAACATGGAACCATTGAAGCCATTTCTTCTCCCTGGAACCTTCCCCTGGCAAAGCTCCTTTTCTTCCATGTCCAAAGTCAAGCTCCTCATCTTCTTTGTGGTCTGAGACCTGTGGTTCCTGGCAAACTTTAAAAGGTGCTGTAGAGTTAAAAACAAAAACAAAAAAATATTAACTCTCTCTAACATGCATGGTGCACTTAGCAAGAAAGAGTATGTAAATTATCATTTACTACCCATTAAGGAAAGTTCTATATTTCTGAGTAACTCCCATGAGTTACAGCTAGCAAGGAGCAGAAGTGGAGCCTCAGAAATGAACCTTCTGCCTGAATCTATGTGTCTAAAAGTTACTGAAGACTGTCTCCTTGCACCAAGCCATGTACAACACCCTGCAGGGAACATAGGTCAGTCAGCTACGATCACTCTTCCAAAAGTGCACAATCTGGCTGGTGAGACAAAATGCAAATGCATGGAAGTGATTAAACACAAAACAGTTAAGTCATATTTCAAGAGCTGTTACTTGGAACACAAAAGGGGTTGTCAAGTACATCTTATGTATCCTAATTGCAACAGGAATTGGCAGGGGCTGGGGTGGGGTAGAGGAGGGTAGTTGAGGATAACCTTACTTATCCTCAGGTGCAGGGAGAGGAGGCCCAAGGGAGGAGGTAGGGTTTAGTTGGCCTTACAGAAAAGATTGGGTTTTACAGAGTTCTCAGGTGTGGGCCTCTCCAGGTGAGAGTAGAGTCAACCCCAGGGGTCAGGGCAGGTGAGTGCAGCCTAGGCCGGAGCAGCAGGGTTGAGGCTGGATGGGAAAGACTCTTGCAAGGTAGTTTAAAGAGCTTACATATAATATTATCCTCCAGTCTACCAAGAACTACTGAAGGATTTGACCAGGAGATGGATGTGAATAAAATAATTCATTTGCTCAATCACTTAACAGAGAGGATGGCAATAGACAGTTGGTTATATTTATCATTTATATAGCTGCCCAGCACCTCTATTTAAGTAAACATTATAATCAAAATATAACATGCATAAGTAAACTTATAGCTCACTGTATACAGTATATAATTTTTCACTGTATACAATTTGTATATAGTGAAAACAACTGTGTAACCAGCACCCAGAGCACTAGTTAGAAAATCTCCAACAGCCTAGAAGACTCTTCCACATGCCCTCCCAGTTAGTAATTCCCTAAGGGTAAGCACTATGCTGATTTCTATCACCACGCATTAGTTTTGCCTGCTCTTTAATTTTACACATTTGTGACATTCGTCCATGCTGTTTCCTATAGTTGTATTTCATTCATTGCATTGCTGTATATTATTCCATTGTCTGAATATACCACAATTGATTGAAATATCTGTTCTAATGTTGATAGGCATTTGGCTTGTTCCAATTTGAGGACAGCACGAATAATGCTGGTGTGAGCATTCTTGCGCCCATTATATTTTGTAAATCCTTTTGCATCGAGGAGAGGCCTTGGTTATGAGTACTTCCTTCCCAAAGTAGAAACCAGAACTCAGGTGCCTGCTTCCTCAGCAGCATTGGCAGGTGACCTAGCCTCTACTTTTAGACATACATGCTGATGACTTCAGTTTGGGGAGGAAATCATGAGGAAGTAGCTGGTAAGAGTGGTGGAGAGTGACCAAGAGACTCTGAGCTGCCAGGAGCAGAGAGGCACGGCAGCGGTGGTGTCCCGTGGATGCCAGTGCCAGATGGGGGCAGGAGTCTCCAGGCAGTCCTGGGAAGTTCCTGGCTCTATGCCCCAAACCTCAAAGTCTGATTCTCTCATCCTCACCAGGATTCTTTGAACTCTTTTATTAAATTCCTATTCTGCTTAAAGAACCTAGAGTGAGGGCCGGGCGCGGTGGCTCACGCCTGTAATCCTAGCACTCTGGGAGGCCGAGGCGGGTGGATAGCTCGAGGTCAGGAGTTCGAAACCAGCCTGACCAAGAGCGAGACCCCGTCTCAAAAAAAAAAAAAAAAAAAAGAACCTAGAGTGGTTTTTGTTATTCATAAAGAGAAGAAACTGTTAGAATGAGACTAGTTAATCCTCATTTGACCCTATGGGAACAGGAGAAATGTCCCCTTTGGAAATGTGGACAAGTCCCAGATAGTGCTTAGAAGCATCAATTCTAGAGCCAGACCGCTTGGGTTCTGTGAAAATTGTCAGAATAAAAATAGAGTCACTTTTGTCAACAAAAACCCTGAAAAATAGAGCCAGGAAAGGTTATGAAGGGAGAGTTCTCCTGCATAAATGCCTGATAACAAAAACTATCACAAAAGATGCTGCAAAAATTACAACTTTTCGCAAAGGTCATTGCAACCTTTCCAAAAAAAGGACTTCTGTGAAGACATCTGCCCAGCAACTGCTTATGCAGCCTTGGACTGGTGCCACCTCATTATTGATCCTTACAGCCAAGGGGGATTGTCTCAAAACAATCATGTAATCCTCTTCTTTCCTTTAAAAACCTTCATCTTCCTTTACCTCCCCGAATACACACATAGTTTACTATGACACATGTTTTCCCATCACTGTGCTCTATTCCTGAACAAATATCATTTTCTTTTAGAGAACCTCTCTGTTTTTTTATTTGGATTAACAGTTCAAATTCTGGTTCTACAATTTGTGAGCTGTGTGTCTTTGGGCAAGTTACTCAACCTGTCTGTGCCTTAGTTTCTTCACTGTAAAAGAGTGATCTTAATAAAATGCACATCAGAAGGTTGCTGTAAGGATCAAATTAGTTGACTTATAAAATGTAATTATGAAGCGACATAGCCCAACATCTGGCACATAGTAAGCAAGTGCTATGTGTGTTTGCTGTTACTGTCACTATTGTCACCTGGGACACTACCAGGCTCCTGGGCTTCTTCAGATGAAAGCTTAATCAGCAGGAAAATGCTGGGCAGGCCTCAGTGACCCAATTGGGCAGTGTCACTTGGACAGCAGGAATCTCCAGTGTGTTCAGTTCAAAAGAACGAGGGAGGGAACCCAGTGGTTGGAGTAGCTGGGCAGGGATGTCCTTGACTGGGGCTTGCGATCCCACCTCCCAGGGGCTGAGGGTTGCTCTGTTCCTCCCCACTCCCTTGTCTTTTCTTTCTTTTTTTTATTTCAATAGATTTAGGGGGTACAAGTGTTTTTTGTTACACGGACGAATTGTAGAATGCTGAAGTCAGAGCTTTTAGTGTACCTGTCACCAGAATGGTGTACATTGTACTGGATAGGTAGATTTTTATCCCTCAACCCCCCCCCACCATCCCCCTTCTTAGTTCTCAATGTCCTTTGCACCTTTTTATGCCCATATATACTGCTCGTTTAGCTCCCACTTATACGTGAGAACATGTGGGTTTTGTTTTTCCATTCCTGAGATACTCCGCTTAGGATAATGGTCCCCACTTCCATCCGAGTTGATGCAAAATACATTATTTCATTCCTTTTTATAGCTGAGTAGTGCTCCATGGTGTGTGTATGTGTGATGTACACACACACACACGCACACACCACATTTTCTTTATCTACTCATCAGTTGAAGGACAGAAGAAGAGAGAAGGAACTATTAAAAAGCATGCATTTGCCAGGTGAAGGAAGAAGGTTACTCTTACAGAATAACAATATAAGTAAAGAACTAGGGGTGGAAAACATTCATTTATTCAATAAACCCTTTAACACAGTAAAAACTGAAATCAACCAGAAGTCCGGGGTTTCTGGAGCTCAATAATTTAAGTAACTAGTGGCAGGAGATGAGACAGGTCTGGAAGCGAGACCAGACACAGACCCTCAGGCTTCTCCAGTGAGAGATGGCATCTGACCCGGGGACTTGGATGAGCACTGATGCTGAAGAAGTTCACTTCGTCAGTCTCAGCAAGTCTCTCCATTTCTCAGTCTTACCGACTCTCGCCAAACACTTAAGAATTATGAACTAAGATTTGGCACCTCTTTCTTTTTGGTAATCATCCAACTCAGTCACCTTGTTGTCCTGGTGGTCCCAGGTAGAACTCACCTTGGCATTTTGTCTTGCCTTGCCTTATAAACATCTGTGGCTGTGTGAGCCCTCTCTTCTCAGATGGGGAACTCTCAGAGGCTCTTGGGTCTTATTCACATTTGTTTCCATCATCGGCGCCATCACTGGTAGGAATTCAATAAATGTTTGTTGAATTGACCTCTTAAGGATGTGGATCACAGAGACCATAAACTTATTTCTAGTTTGGGCAAACGGAGTTGGGAGTGTAAGGTTGTCTGTTTTGAAGTCTAGGGCTGGGACACTCCAGCGCTCAGAGCACACCGCTGGTGAGGCAGTCGGCGCTTGAATAAGTCACGAAGCAGCACCACAGCTGTGTGTCTGGCGTCTGCCAGTCTTGGGCTTGCTTGGTTTCAGATCCACTTTTGCCCACCGCGGCTCTGCATCTGTCTCCCAGGCTCTGCCTGGTGCCAGCCAATGGGAGGCATTGGCGAGTTTGGAAGGCAGGAGAGAGAGTGGAGTCAGTTCTGTCCCTCTCTCCCTATCTTGGCCGTGGCTGGTGTCTGCCACCGGGGTTGAGCCTCCTCCATGGTTCAGCCTAGACAAGCCCACCCTGATTAAGCTTCTGTCAGGTGACTCCAGGTGCCCAGGTGTTCATCTTCTGCCTTTGTCTCTCCAGACTAGAAGTTGTAGTGTCTTCCTACAGTTCCTAATTTCTGAGTTTCCACCCCAAATTCTGTTTGGCTCCTTTGGTCTTCCATCCCTGAATTAAGTTCTCTCTGTTTAAAATTCTTAAATTTTCCTGATTGAACCCTGAATGATATAGTATCTCCCAGTCTCCTTTCTGCCAAGTCTTTCAACTATACATTTTGCCCGAATATCATTAAGTATTAGCATCAACATCACCCTGTACCTCTCTTCCTCCTCCCTCCCTATAATTTCCCTTTTAGATCCAGGGACTTCATGCTGCTCTGTTTCTCTTGTTGGGAGGAACATGATCCGATAAACCCATTTGTACAAAGACGTATATCTCTATGGGGAGTACATGCATTTTTTAAAAAACATGTCCAGGGACACAGTGATGATAAACTCAAAGTGATGACTCATGGATGATAGACTCTCTCTTTCCTAGTGTCCTTCAGAGGCCTATGCCCCCACGCACACTGCCACGTCTAGATTTTGTGTGAATCAGTGAGCACACCCCAGCATTCTCTGGTCCAGATTTCTGTCCTTGGCCCCATGTGTGGCTCGATGGAGGACTGTGGATGGAGCTCCGAGCCTATTGTGCCAGCACTGGGAAGTCAACTGAGAATGTATGATTTGCTAGTGGTGGGTGAATAATGTTTTTTCAAATATAAAGTATATACACATTGTTATTCTTTATGTATTTCTTTACAATTTGTACCAAAGCCTGCACAAAAAAGAATGATCCCTATTTAAAAAGTATGATTCCCATACTAACAGTTACAGAATCTCATTTTAGTTGCCTCAGGCAAACATGCTACTCTCTGTGTGTATTTGGCTCTGACACATTTACTGCCTTGGAACGTGAACACTTTCCCATTTAAAATAAACCATGGAGATTTAACTGCATAAAGATTTGATAATAAGCTCCAGTGTGGTAAATCTTAGGTGATCTGGGAACTCGCCACTTTCACTCTCAAGTACTCAGATGGACTTAAACCTTGAGTGCACTTGAAAACAGCTCTTGGGAACAAAGAAGTCATGCATTGACACTCAGGGTTAGGGAGACCAACCATTCTACTTGTTGAGGAACGAGGGATGGGGATTGAGGAGTTTGCAGGATGCAGAACTTTCAATGATGAAACCAAGAAGTTCTGGGCAATCTGGGACAAGGCAGTCACCCAATGGAAACCAGATAGGAGGGGAGAGGCAAGGCTCTGAATTTCACAGCTGAAGTGCTGTGATTGGCCAGGCTGCCATCTAGAAGGAAAGCAGCTCTCTGATTGGCTGTGGATGTTGACAACCAGAAGGAAAGCACCTCTCTGATTGGCTAGCCTTGGCTATGTAGGGTTAGCCTTTTAGCCCACAGAGCTGGGCTACAGGTGAAATAACCCACTAGAAGAGATGACTGAGAACAAATAGGAAAGGAGAAGGTAGTGAAAGAATGAGAGGAGGAGAGGAGCTGAAGAGGGAGAAAATCAGCAATTCTGTGTGCATCCTGATAAGATGAATGGTTTCATACAACTCAGGAGCATGTGCCTCAAAGGCCTAGAGCAGTGGTTTTTAACCCTAGTTGGCCATTAGAATTACTTGGAAACTTCTGACCGCAACCTGAAAGATATCAATGTGCATTGCCAATGCTACCTGGGCCAGCATACCTAAGTGTGTGTGTGTGTGTGTGTGTGTGTGTGTGTGTGTGTTTAGGCACCAACATCCAGGGATAGTAAATAAGGAAACATGCCTCTTAATATCTAAGTGCCATGCTTCCACATCCCATCCAGTTGACTGTAGGAATTTTGCCATCAAAAAGTGTTTACGTGTTATTGCTAAAAGGCCACTGGGAGGCCAGGCATGGTGGATCACACCTGTAATTCTAGCACTCTGGGAGGCTAAAGCAGGAGGATCGCTTGAGCTCAGGAGTTCAAGACCAGCCTGAGCAAGAGCGAGACACATCTCTACTAAAAATAGGAAAAAATTAGCTGGGTGTGGTGGCGCATGCCTATAGTCCCAGCTACTAGGGAGGCTGAGGCAGGAGGATCGCTTGACCCCAGGAGTTTGAGGCCGCATTAAGCTCTGATGACACCACTGCACTCTAGCCAGGTGACAGAGTGAGACTCTGTCTCAAAAACAAAAAAAAAAACAACAAAAAAGCTGCTTCTTTGCTTCCTTATGAGATCTCATAAAGGTGTGGACACAGAGCCTCCTGCTCCAGCCTCCTCACTGAGTTTGCAGACCCAGTGGGCTTTGTCTATTACCCCCTTGCAGCTGGAATGCAATTCTGGAGCCTCTCCTCCCTCAGGCCAGTTAGAAGGATGATTGGCAGGAAAAGCACCACTCACCTTTACCAACCCATTCCAAGCATGGAATAGGTCCTTTATTTAATTTTCCTCAGAAGCACAAAGAACTCAGAGTTCAGGGAGAGCAGAGAATGCCAGTGTTAAACATGGAGACTAACACAGGAGTTTCCTGCTTCTAGAGAGAGCAGCTCTCTACCTTTGGTCCAGCCTTTCCTCTCCAGTTCTTTCTTCTTGTCTTAGAATCAACCTCCTCTCAGGATGATTTTATGGAAGGAAGATTCATTTTCATTAGGAGAAAACACATGCCTACCCCCTGTTCAAGAACATAATGGTATTTCAGGGTATAACATGAGCCATCTCTAGCCCTCTGTGTTAAATAAGCCCCCTCAGGTGGGTAGGAATCAATAATCCAGTCCATGGTGAGTTTCTGCCAAGCTTGGTGCAGTCTCTCCTGCATGTGGGTCAAGGTGCCTGTTGTTTACTCTGTAGCTATCCCAGCCACATCAACTCTGCATCTTCTATGAGCAACTGTCAAATTATTTCCCAAGAACAAAGATAGAACTTCCACTTCTTGCCTTAAACAACTAAAAAACAGGACCAAAAAGATGTGAAGCAATGGTTTCCAGACATGGTAAAATTGGCAATAACAGACCATAATCCTTGAGTGAAGGAAGCAAACAAGATGAGCCCTCCGGATGCCCCAGCCCAAGCCCAGGGTGAGTTGCCGGGCTGCACAGCTGAGCGGGAGAATCCGAAGTGGCTCTGATGGCCTCCCTGAGTTGAAGAGCTCAGTGAGCACAGTGGCTAGAATATACAGGACAGATTGCTGGAGAAGAGAGAGTTGCATAAAGAGAGAGCTCCAAATCTGCAAAAGCTTCTGCTACAGTCTTTAGCTGAATCCTAATTAGCTCATGCATGTGCGAGAACTTCCTGAAAAAGAACCTCTGGAAAGAAGCAGCAGGAACAATCTTCAAAGCTTACACCAGTTCTTAGTAGTCAGAATGGAAAGATTTGCTAACACGTGGAGTGTGAAGTAGAGCCTTCAGATGGGTAGGACAAATTAACCTCCACTAAAAGCTGTTCTAGACCCACCTAGGAAGGCTTAAACCAAGCCTCAAATGGATCAAACCATCTCCAAATGACTTAACTGAGTCCCAGAACAAAGTTGAAAATATTTAAAGGACCAAATTATATCAAACAAACAAACAGCAGCAATAACAGAACCCAAAAGGTAAAATTCACCTTTCATCTAACCAAAAATGGCAAAAAAGAAGGAAAATGTGGCTCATAGCAAGGAAAAAATGTAACCAAAAATAGCAGACCCAGCAATGACACAAATGACAAAATTAGCAGACAAGGACATTAAAACAGCTTTTATAAATATATCCCATATGCCAGAGATGGGAGAGGGAAGCGTGAGCATGGTGAGGAGAGAATGGAAGACAAAAAGACCCAAATCAAACTTTTAGTGGTGAAAAATAATGTTGAAGATGAAAAAAATACACTTAATGGGATAAACAGCAGATAATACATCATAATAAGATAGAGTTTATCCCTGTATGCAAGGCTTATTTAACATTGAAAATCAATTATTACTTTACAATACTGAAAGATTAAAAAAGGAAAACCATAAGAACACCAAAAAAGCATCTGTCACAATTCAACATCCAATCATGATCAAAAAGTCCCAGCAAACCAGGAATAGTAGGAAACTTTTTCAACCTGATTAAGGGCATCTATGACAAAACTACAGCTAACATCATACTTAATCATGAAAAGAGCACATTCTTTCCTACTAAGATCAGGAGCAAGCAAGGATGTACACTCTCATCACTTCTATTTAACTTTTTTTCTGGAGGTCCTAGCTATAGCAAGAGACAGAAATAGAAATAAAAGGCATACTGATATGAAAGGAAGAAACAAAAGTATCTTTATTAACAGACAACATGACTGACTATGGAGAAATTTTTAAACAATCTGCAAAAAGGTTACAAGAACTTATAAGTGAATTTAGCCAGGTTTCAGGATATAAGATTAATATATCAAAATTAATTCTATTTCTATCTACTATCAATGAACAACCATAAAATAACTTAAAACAAACCTTTACTATTGCATCAAAAAATACGAACGACTTAAAGTTAAGTCTGGCAAAAGTTGTGCAAGACCTGTACACTAAAAACTACACACCGCAGCTGAGAGAAGTTAAAGAAGACCTAAACAAATGAAAAGATAAACTTTACTCATGGATTGAAGGATTCAGTATTGTTATGATGTCAGTTCTCCTAAAATTGACCTGAAGATTCAAGCCAATCTTAATCTAAACCACAGCAAGATATTTTTTGGTAGAAATTTACAAGCTAAGATTTATATGAAAATATTATACAAAAGACTTAGAATAGCCAAAACAATTTTGAAAATGAAGAACCAAACTGAAAGATTTAAACTGCTTGATTTTAAGACTTTTTGGAAAATTAAAATCAAGAGAGTGTCATGTTGGTGTAAAGATATATATCAATGTAGATTTGTATATATATAAAGATAAATGAACAGAATAGGGTCCAGAAAGGGATCCTCACATGTATAGCCAATTGATTTTTGACACAGGAATTCCATAGAGAAAGAATAATCTTCTCAACAAATGGCGGTGAAACGGTCGGATAGCCATATTCAACAATATTAACCTCAATTCATACCTTATATCATTGGATCATAGGCCTAAATGGAAGAGCTAACCTCAGAAAACTTCTATTAATAAAAGAAAACATAGAACAAAATCTTAGCATCCCTAGGTTAACCCAAAGGACAACCCAAGTGTCCATCAACAGGTGAGTGTATAAACAAATGTTGTGTGCTCCTACAATACAATAGAATACTATTCAGCAATCAAAATGGATAAACCTCAAAATCATTATGCTGAATGAAAGAAGCCAGACAAAAGAGTACATACTGTATGAGTCCATTTACATAAAATTTTAGAAAATGCAAACTAATTCACAGTGACAAAGTAGACCAGCAGCTGCATTGGGGGAGGGGGGAGAAAAGGTAGGAGAAGGGATTTCAAAGGGGAATGAGATGACTTTTTGGGGTGATGGAATGTTTCTTATTTTGATTGTGGTGTTTGTCTCATGGGTATATAAATATATTGAAACTTATCAAATAATATTCTTTAAATATGTGAAGTTTGTGGTGAGTCAATTGTACCACAATAAATCTTTTTTTTTTTAATACAAAGAATAGTTTGTAGCAGGGTGCGCTTTAAATCCATAGAGTAATGTATCAGTCAGGGCAATTAATGCTAGTTGCTATAACAAGAAACCAAATATCTTAGTGGCTGGATATAACAATAGTTGATTTGTTGCTTATGTCACAATTCCATGTGGGTTGGGTTGCTCCCGGGAGCTCACAGCCAAGCAGTGACTCAGGGACCCTGGCTCTTTTCCATCTTGTAACCCTGCTACCTTCAACATGTGGTCTCCACTCTTGGAGGATAAAAAGAGAGAAGAGATAGTCATGATGAGGTCCATGAGGAAGTGCCCACCACATCTGCCCACATCCCTGAGGCCGAAACCCAGTTCCATCACAGGGAGGTAGGCAAATACAGTCCTCCCCATGCCAAGAAAGAAAAGTAGTACTTTCATTTATATTCTCACCAGTCTTTGCCGGAAGAAAAAGAAATTGCTCTCCCCTGAGTATCTATGCGCACGATAACACGTATTACAAAAGAACACTGAGCTTCGGAGCCAAATACCTACGTTCAGATTCCTTCACAGTTTTCTCTCACAGCTTTCTTCCACCAAGGGGAATCCAAGTCTCCAACTCCTAGAAGACAGAGATGTGGTTATAGTTTTAAAATCACTCCCACTGCCTCCAACTTCTTTTCCATTTTTACCCTTAAGGTTTCAAAACTTTCGGAGTCCAGCCTAAGCAAAGGACTGCAGCTTCATGTCCTACACCGTCCACATCTCTGAACCTCCAGCATGAGGGGAAACTGAGTCCAGCATGATGACACAGAGCCGCCCAGAAAATGTGGTGCATTATAGCAGGATAAAGGGACTCCTTTGCCAGCCAGATAGCCTTGATGAGTGACCATTTGGACAGGCAGTGACAGTGACAAGATGTGGATTCAAGGGCTTACACTACCAGTTGTATGACATTGGGCAAGATAAGTCATTCTGAGAGTGTCAGTTTCTTCACTGATCACAAACATGGGGACAATTATACTATCAAAATCAATTAAATAAATAGTTCCTGAGTGCTGTGATGACATAGTGAACAATATATTGAAAACTTATGGAACTTGCAGTCTAGAGTTGGAAGCAAAAAGCAAAGACAGTTAATATGATGTGTTAAAGTCTCTAATAGGAATAATACTCATCTTACCTTGTAAGACTGTAACGATCCAATGAGGCATAACAAATACATTTAAATTCTACGTAAACTGTGAAGCACCTTACAAATGCTTGTTATTGCTATTAAAGAAATAGGCCCTGATGTTCACTGTATACAATCACATCCCCGCCCCCACCTCAAATGTTTGAAATGCAGAGATGACTCAATTGTATGACACATTTGTACAGAAATGGAATTAAACGAGATAGTAACACAAGTGGAAGCATTCTGTAAACTCACATGCTACACACATATAATTTATTTAACATTCATATTGTTATTTCTGATGTTTATTATCAAACACACTGCCTATGTGGTTCAAGATACTCTTGCCATGATGGGATAGTTTGAAAGGCCTGCTGTTTTTCAGCCTTGAGTACACGATCCATGATATAGAAGATTATCAACATGTCTGACTGCAACACAAATACTTCCCCTGAGCTCATCGTCTGCATAAGAGCATGGAGTGAATTGAGAAGTTTTAAATGCCATGAAGAGCACATTTTTCACACACAAGAGAGAAAAGATATTTCATTGCAATATTTATTGCCATCTCACCCCCTATCCTTTCCATTACAAACTTCATCTACACTATCCACGTATCTTCTCTGTTGACATGACATATCATGTCTTCAGGGCTAACCAGGGGTCTTTCCCTGAACACATTTCTCCTGAGGCAGTGGGTCTCCCCCAAGCCAAACCCAGCAAAGCTTCTCAGCAGGTGTCTGTGGTCCTGGGGCACTTGTTGGCCTGACCCATCTCAGGACATCATTGGAACGTATCTGAGGGGCCAACAGATGACTCTGCTCAGAAAGACATGATCCCACTGTTGAGCTTCCAAGTCTAGAGCATGTGAGTTGATTGATGTAGGGTGTTTGTGTTTTTTTTTTTTTTTTGGAATATTTTTATTTTGATTCGCTTCCTGGATTTTTAGTGTCAGTCTCCTCAGGCAGAATTCCTGAAGTTGAGATTGTGCTCATGGTTCTCACATTTCTGTGAACTGGACTAACTGTCCCATTAAAGACAGACACATAATCAGTCCATTCTATGAGGAAAAGGATAAACACTTTCTAAACTTAGTGTTTATTGTGAGCTTCAAAATACCCAGGGAACAAATACATTGTTTTCTTCAGATAGCCAAAAAATAGGAAAAATAAGAATTACCAGATTTAGGTCCACCTCTAGAATTCTGTTTCTCCCTCTGACTCCAAGGATGTTTAATGGGAGGTCACTCTATCAACCCCCAAAATGCAAGACATCATTCCGGCAACTGAGTCTCCTTTAACATTCTCTCGTCAAGGTAGCATTGTGCCTAGCTCTGTACTCACTTCCTTTTTCTGTTGGAAGTCTCCACCCTGCCCCGTGTAATGACGACATTACTATGTGATGGACCATGTTCTAAGCACTTTCTATTTTTTTTTTGTAGAGAAGGGGTCTCACTCTGGTGATAATTGTATAGGGGTCTATCTCTCTCTTTAGCTCTGATAATATTTGCTTTATATTACTATATCTGGGTGCTCCAGTGTTGGGCGCATATATATTAATACTTAGAATTATTATACTTCTTGTTCGATTGACTCCTTTATCATTACATAATGACCTTCTTTGTTTATTTTTATAATTTTTGTCTTGAAATCTATTTCATCTGATAGAAGTATAACTACTCCTGGTCTTTTTGGGTTTCCATTTGCATGGAAAATCTTTTTCCACCCCTTTATTTTCAATGTTATTATTGATAAGTAAGTACTTATTACTGCCATGTTGTTATTTGATTTCTCGTTGCTTTGTGGTTCTCTCTTTCTTCCATCCTTCCTGTCTTTCTTTATTAAAAATGATTTTCTCTGGTAGTGTGTTTTAATTTTTTGCTTTTTATTATTTGCGTATCTGTTATAGGTTTTTTGGATTTGAGGTTAATATGACGCTTGCAAAAAAATTTATAATCAATTATTTTAAATATATGACAAGTCTGCTTACAAACAATCACATAAACAAGCAAAGAGAAATCTAACAGAAATTCTACCCTTTAACTCTATCACCCCCCTTTTTAACTTTTTGTTGTTTCTATACATATCTTTTTATACTATCTATCTCTCAAAAAGTTGTTATTTTTGATAGGTTTTTCTTTTAGTCTTCCTACTGAAGCTATAAGTGGTTTATACACCACAATGACAGCAATAGAATGTTCTGTTTTGTTTTCGTACTGTTACCTGTGAGTTGTATACCTTCAGATGATTTCTTATTATTCATTAACATCCTTTTCTTTCATATTGAAAGACTCCTTTTAGCATTTCTTGTAGGTTAGGTTTGGTGTTGATGAAATTCATCAGCTCTGCCGGGTGGGGTGGCTCATGCCTGTGATCCTAACACTCTGGGAGGCCGAGGTGGGCGGATCATTTGAGCTCAGGAGTTCGAGACCAGCCTGAGCAAGAGCGAGACCCCGTCTCTACTAAAAAAATAGAAAGAAATTAGCTGGACAACTAAAACATATACATATATAAAAAAATTAGTCAGGCATGGTGGTGCATGCCTGTAGTCCCAGCTACTCGGAGGCTGAGGCAGAAGGATTGCTTGAGCCCAGGAGTTTGAGGTTGCTGTGAGCTAGGCTGACGCCACAGCACTCTAGCCTGGGCAACAGAATAAGACTCTGTCTCAAAAAAAAAAAAAAAAAAAGAAATCCCTGAGCTTTTGTTTGTCTGGGAAAGTCTTTATTTCTCCCTCATATTTGAAGGATATGTTTACAGAATACAATATTCTAGGGTTAAAGTTTTTTTCCTTCAGCACTTTGAGTATGTCATGCCACTCTCTCCTGGCCTGTAAGGTTTCCACTGGAAAATCTGCTGCTGGATGTATCAGAGCTCCTTTTTATGTTATTTTTTTTCTTTTTTCTTGCTTCTCTTAGGACTTTTTCTTCATCTGTGACATTTGGGAGGTTGATTGTTAAATGCCTTGAGGTAGTCTTATTTTGGTTAAATCTGCTTGGTGTTCTAGGACCTTCTTGTGCCTGAATGTTGATATCTTTTTCTGGGTTTGGAAAATTCCCTGTTATTACTTCTTTGAATAAACTCTCTACCCCAATCTCTCTCTCTTTGCCAATGGATATTCACAGAGTCTTACTGTGAGTAATGTTCAGGAATGTAGGTGCTAAGGATGTAGCAGTAAGGGAGACAGAAAATATCAAGCAAATAAGTGGACTTTCAGGTAGTGACAAGTGCCAGAGAGGAACATGAGGACAAGGTCAAACAGTAAGGGACAGGGTTTTATTCTGAGTATGATGGGAAGATATAGGGTGGTGTTGAGCACAGAAGAGGCACGATAGTGATTTGTGTTTCCAAGGGTTCTCATTGGCTGTTGAATGGAGACCAGTAGGAGAGCAAGAGTGAATGCGGGGAGATGATAGGAGACTACTCCAATGGTCCAGGAGAGAGAAATGGTGGTGCACTGTATAGGGCATGGCAATGGGAGCTGTGAGGAGTGGTTACATTCAGGATATGCTTTGAAGGCAGAGCTGAGCAGGGCATGAGAAGATGAAAGGACTCATAGATGACTCTGAATTTTTTTTTTTTCTTAGAGACAGGGTCTCACACTGATGCCCAGGCTGGAGTGCAGTGGTACTATCATAGGTCACTGCAAGCTCCAACTCCTGCCTCATCCTCTTAAATAGCTAGGACTACAGGTGTACACCACCACTCTCCGCTAATTTTTTTCTTTTTTGTAGGGTCAGAGTCTCACTATGTTGCCCAGGCTGGTCTCGAACTCCTGGCCTCAAGCGATCCTCCCTCCTTGGCCTCCCGAAATGCTGGGATTACAGGAGTGAGCCACTGTGCCCAGTCAACTCCAAGTTTTTGACTTTAGAAATGGAAGGATAGAATTGCCGTATACTGAGATGGGAAGGACTGTGGGAGGAACAGTTGTTTTTTCCCACAGGAAAGCTCGGTTTTTAAAGTGTTGAGCTTGAGATGCCTACTAGATATCCAAGAAGAGATATGGAGTAGGCAGATATACAAGTCTGCAGTTCAGGGGAGGAGGGGGTGGAGAGACTTATTTAAAGCCATGGAATGGATAAAAAGATATAAAGAAGAAAAGACATAGCAGGAGAGGGCCCTGGGGCAATATACTAGTTAGAAGTTAGGAAGAGGAGGAGGACAGCCATGAGAAAGTAAGGAAGCAGCAGGTGGGGTGGGAAGGGGCTGGAGAGTGTGGTGTCCCAGAAACTAAGTGAGGAAAGTGTTTCCAGGAAGAGGCAGTGATCACCTATATCAAATGCTGCTTTGATATCAAGTCTGAGATGCTGACTGAGACCTGACCATGGAGCTTGGCAGCATGGAGATTATTGGTGACCATGACAACAGTGGTTTTGGTTGGGTGGTGGGGACACAAAGAATGAATGGAGTGGTTCAGGAGAAAATGGGGAGAAGGAAGTGGGCCCGGTGTGTAGAGGTAATTTATTCAAGGGTGAGTTTTGGTATAAAGGGAAGCAGGGAATATGATGGGGTTTTTACTTACCACTAAATCATGAGTATTTCCTTGGGTCTTTGAGAATTCTTTGTATATTATAACTCTTTTAACCATTACCCCATTAGTGAACAGCTAAGTTATTTCCCACTTTTTGCTATCATAAATATCACTGTATTGAACATCTTTGAACAGAAATAACTTTGGTGTTTCTGATAATTTCATTTCCAGGGAAACCTGTAATCTCAAAGTGTCTTGGTATATTCTTGGTATGAAAATTGGGGGCTACTCTATATTGGAGATTCTCTTATGTATATACTTTGGAGAAAAGGTAAAATTTTTCAAGGCTTTCCCTATTATATACATCAAAAGAAAGCAGCATTAAGAAGCAAAGTGTTTTATAGTAGCAATAGCTACTATTAATAACTGTCACTGTTGCTTTAACACTATACGATTGATCTCAATATGATCGACCTATACTTTTTTTTGTGACACTAAAAAGTATAAAAGTAATACTGTTAGGTAGATAGCAAGGTATTCTGGGTCTTCTAGGGATGAAAGTGGGTGCCGTTGCCCCCATGTTGGTCCTGCCCCACCCTAATTCTCCATACCTGGGGGAGGAGGGAATACCCTACGAATCTGCCGATCATAACTTAGTGTGCCAGCTGCAAAAGAATGCAGAGGACTCTCTAACCCATGGGCCAAACAGCATAGGTACCATAGAGTCCGAAACCTAGAACAACCCACATGTGTAGTAACGCAACTTCCAACTCTTCCAGTCAAAGTGGTTCCATGGTGATGTCTGAGCCACTAGGGAGGTTCCAATCAGGGCACTATAAAACAAGACACAGACCATAACCAGTCCCTTTTTTGTGCCCTTCCTTTTGCTCTCCCTTTGCTGTGGCAGTGGGTCCAGTCATCATCTGTGGCATATGTATTGTGCTCTGTAAACCTGTATCTTGCTCTTGCTCTCTAATCCTATCTTTCTCTCCTCAATAAACCTCATTTTTGTGCTTGCCTAACTTTGGTGCGTCTGGTCATTTTTCGGCCATGAGCGCTCCAAAAACTGACATTTCAGACTGAATCCTGACAATACATGCATAATTTCCACCACTGGACATAATGTGAATGCTGAAACCCATGTTTTACATTTTCAGGGCATAGCTGAGAAGCCAAAAGAAAACCACCTACAGCAGCCAAAATAATTTCCATGTAGTCCTAACTAGAGGATTATATACTTCACTCTCTAGAGGGTTTTTTGAGATCTTAGAGTTTTATGTACAACAAACTCATATTTATGTTTCACAAAGTTCTTAGAAGCTTGATAGCCTGGTGCCCAAGTCTTCAAGAAATCAGAAGATAACAATTAGGAAGCTGGGATGGAGGAGGCATGAAGGAAGGGATTGGGTTTGTGGAACAGGTGAAGAATTTCAGAAAGTACAGCTGTTCATGGCCACCTGGAGGGAGGCGCACAGCACACACTGCCATGCTCAGTTGTGCAGGTTGATCACTGCACAGAACTCCGTGCACAGAGCTGCATCCATTCAGGGGAAGGGTACTTTTTATTCACATAAAGTCATCATCCGCTCACCAGGTTCTCGTTCTCAGGGCTATGTGCACCTTAAGAGAGAGCTTTTCCCTAATCCATTTTCCCAGAGAGTGTGCCTTTTTCTAATTTGCACGAATGAGTACAGGCTAGCAACAGCTCTAGTCTAGCTCCTAGATACATTGTGTTTAGAATAGTGACCTCAACTCATCAAGAAGATACCATATTATCTTCATTTTTCAGAAGGCAGAGATGTACAGTTCATTTATTTATCTTTAGTGTTTGAAGGACAAGCTTTGGACATCTAGAACATTAAGTTAGGAAAAACATAGACATCAGACAAATGGTTTTATTAGCTCTAAGTAATTTGTTCTAGTATTTTGTGTCTCATATTTTGCAAACAAAGAGTTTTCTTTGGTCAAAAGAATACTGGAAATGAGGAAGGGATAATCCTTTTAGGTTTTACATACTTGGGGAAGAATCTGACTTTACTAATTAAGTATCAAGAGACAACATAGAATGAGATATGTGTAAGAGATGGTAACATTGTATCTTTTAGAAACAGTCTGGGATTCTTACTGGGCCTATATTATTAAATGCAGTAGTTTCTATGTCTGTAAGCCATCAAGATGACAATTTCCTAAATGATCTTCTGTCAGGCCAAGAAAAGGATCTTGGTAATATCTTGGCTTTGCTTGACATAATTTTTCTCCAAGGACCGAGTGCTGAGGCATTTCTGAATTATAGAAACCATAGGAAGGCTGCTTGAGGCCAGGAGTTAAAGACCAGGCCAGGCAACATAGTGAGACACTGTCTCTACAAAAAATTAAAAACTTAGCCAGGTGTAGTGGCTTGCGCCTGTAGTCCCAGCTATTCAAGAGGATGAGGCAGGAGGATCCTTTGAGCCCAGGAGTTCGAGGTTGCAGTGAGCTATGATCATGCCACTGTACTCTAGTCTGGGTGATAGTGCGAGAACTTGCTTCTAAAAAATGAGAACAGAACCAAAAAAAATAGTGTAAAGTCATTGCAAAAACTCATGAAGCCCATTTAAATTCTAACAAAACAGAGTTTAGAGAAGGGAAAAAAATTAAAACCTACCTTCTGTGTCTGAAAGATAAGGCCTGAGTTAGGAATTTTGAAAAGCTATGGAGTAGGCTGTACATACCCCACTCCCCCAATTTTAAAAGCTTTGGACAACTCAAATAAAATACCTTCTTCCTTCCTTCCTTCCTTGCCTCCCTCACTCCTCCCTTTCCTTCCTCCCTCCTTCCCTCCCTCCCTTTCTTTTATCATCAAATTATCTGAATAACATCTCCCTCTATAAGTATTAATAGTAATTAGGGTTTCCAGTTATGGTAGCTCATTTCTCCTCTTCACTTGCCTAGAAAAGCACAAAGAGGACATTCTCACAACTATCAGTGAGAAATGTTTTGTTGGCCTAAAAAATCAACTTAAACTGGCCCTCTCAGGAAAGAGTCCATGAAATGCCAGTGGGGGGAAAACAATGAATTCACAGAAGAACTTGTTCCCACCCACTTGGAACACAGTCCCTTTTGCTAACCAGTTTGATCAGCTGGGGGAAAATCATCCTCATTTACATAACCTCCTAGCCCTTTGTGTTTCTGGGTGGCACCAATCCAAGGATGCGGTTTCCATATGAATGAGGAGGTTAAAGGCCCACAGACGCCCAACACACACCTACTGTGGATATAGCATCTCTAGATTGTCCAGGGATTTCTGGTTGTTTTCATCTCTTGCAATCTTGCAGAAGGATCTAATATTTGCAAATGTTTGTGCCCTCTTTAACAATCCAATGACCAAATATTAAATTATCTTAGAAAATATCTGTGAATTACTTGTGTGCCAACTGCATATAAGCTCTCCCACTGGGCACTGCAGGGATTAGGGAGATGGCTATGCATTGGAGAAGCAATCAGGTGAGGAGAAGCACCTAAACATTAGAGCCTCTTCCTATTAGACTCTGAGCACACCAGGAACACAGGCAATGTTTTTTCTCCATATCCTCTATGTCGCCTAAATATAGTGTTGAGGACATAAACTCATGATCAATAAATGGTTCTTGCAGCGAATTTCCATAATTAAAACCCGCAACAGTTACCAGCCAAATTTTGGAGGAAACCAGAGCTTCTTTCTCTCATTGTCAGGGGGCAGATGACAGCCACAACATCGTATGTGGTAGGACGTGATGTCAGACAAGAGGTTGGGAAGAATACTTCATGTGGTTCAAATGAAAAGGACATTTAAGGAGACAGGAAGGGTAAGACTAGTATTAATGCCAGAGACATTGCTTATTGAAGAAAAGAATCTTTCACATCCGAAAAAACTCAAAGGATTAGAAGGTTCAAATACTCATCATTAAATTGTTTTTTGCTAATTTCACATCCTTAGTGGTTTCTGCTAAAAACACAACGCAGGTGTCTGCACACTCACTGTCTTAGAGCTGGGATTGGACCACAGAGAAAGAAATAAAAGGCCTCCTGAGGCAGTCACCAGCTCCTCTGCATCTAGAATCTGGCTCAAACATGTTGCCTCCATTTACTTACTGTCGCTATGGTTGTATCTCCTCTAAAGAACAATGCAAGCTCCCAGCTGGGTTAAACTCAATTTAGTGACAGCACTGTCCTTTAGATATTTAAAAATGTGTAAAGAGAAATGACCACAGTTCTCACACTGTAATTTCAAAATGGCAATTTTCCTGTTACACAGTTTTTAATAGCGAAAGATTTTTGAAAAGGTAAAATGAAAAAAATAGTTATTTTTTTGTGCTGCTCAGTGAGGCAGAGTTAAAATATTCTGCAAAACCAGCACTTACAGAATAGGCAGAACCCTGGGGCTACCATTTGTGAACACACAACTGGCAGTACAAGACAGGTGTATTGTCGCAGATTCACCACTCAGAAAAGCATTTTGTTATTTGCTTTGAACAATAAACACTTTATGGCACACCATTTTAATGATAAATGACTAAGGGGAATAAAAAAATGTGCATAGCAGGACCAAATACAGGAACTCCCTGGGGGTTTCACTAGTTTTCTCTCATGGCTGCTGAATACCTGATTTCTTTTCCTGCTTACATTTTATAGCAGGGGGTCTTGGTTTCCGGCTGTACCTGTCAGATTTGTTAATCAAATGAATCCAGTCCTCGAAAGGGTATCTGGTGAGCCTATGATAGCATGGCTTTTGGGGATGGATTCTGCCCCCAGCTGCAAAGTCTCCCTTGTTTGGCTATTTTTTCCCAGTTGAAAACTTCCCACTTAAAATTTCCCGTCTTACTCCATGAAATAACAAATGTCCACAAGGAACCAAGGCACCTGATGCTTTTCTGGGAACACTTGGGCTACTCTCATTAACCTTCGCCGCCACCAGTTTTAAATACCACAGTGCAGGTATAAGTGGAAAAGCCAATGTGGCCCGGGTATGCAAAGCCACCCTGTGACTTCCCCCACTGCCATGGAAACATACTTGTGGATGTGGAATGAGTGTGAGAGTGGGTTTATGAGTGTCCAGATGTCGTGAATATGTATTTGTCTGTATGCGTGTGTGTGCTTGTGTATGTGTGTGCATTTGTGTGAGTGTTTTAAGGTGAATTTACATGTTTGTATGTGAATGTCTGTATTTGTGTTCATCTGTGTATGTGTTTGCATGTGATTCTTTGCCTGTGTGAATCTATGTATGATTGTGAATTTGTGAGTGTATGTGCGTGTTTGTGTGTTTATGAATGTAAATGTGTATAAGGATATGTTGTTTAGTTGTGAGTTTGAGTGTGTGGGTTGTGTATGTGAATGTGTGTGTGAGTGAGCATCTCAGTGTGTGCCCCTATTTGCCTGTGTGTATGTGAATGTGTATTTTTGTGCATGAGTGTGTGCATTGCATTTGTGTGTATTTTCGTGCATATGCGTGTGCATTGTGCGTATTTGTGGGGCCGTATCGGTCTGCGCGTGTGGATGCGAGTGTACATTTGCGCGTGTGTGCGCGCGTTGTGCCGAGTGTGCGAGCGCGCGTGTGAGCGTGTGTGTGGTGCGACCGGGCGCTCCAGCTCGCGACGACCCGCCCCATTCCGGCACCGGAGCAGAGGCAGCGGCCGGGCGGGAGCGGGCCAGGGAGGGACGCGCGCCGGGGAGAGCCGCCTGCGCCTCCGCCGCCGCCGCGCCGACTTTGCCCTTTAAATCAGTCTCCAAGCCGATTACAGCTGATCTCCCACGTGACGTTTTACCTTCTGTCTCCCGGAGCCCGTTGCCCGAGGACAGTCCTTCTGCCGCTGCCGCGCGTCGCGCCGCCCCAGCCCGCCGCGGGGGCTCGGCGCCCGCAACTTTGGGCGAAGCGGCCGCCGGCTCCGGCGCCCTCGCGGGGCCGCTCTTCACGCGGGCGTCGGGGGATCGGGGGCTTCTCTCGGCCGGGAGGGTGGCGGTCAGAGCGGAGAACGTGCCCCGGCCACAGCCCGCGCCCCTTGGACCCGAAAGCGGGCCGGGTGCCCTGCGAGCTGCGTCGGGAAAGGGGGCGCCCTTCGCCCGCTGGGACCTGAGCGGGCGCGCCCTCGAGGGAGCCGGCCGGGCGATGGCCTCGAGGCGGCGGTGAGGCGGGCGGTGGCACGCGAGCCCCCGGCGCCCTCACCATGCAGAAGAGCGTGCGCTACAACGAGGGGCACGCCCTGTACCTGGCCTTCCTGGCGCGCAAGGAGGGCACCAAGCGCGGCTTCCTGAGTAAGAAGGCGGCCGAGGCGAGCCGCTGGCACGAGAAGTGGTTCGCCCTCTACCAGAATGTGCTCTTCTACTTCGAGGGCGAGCAGAGCGGCCGCCCGGCGGGCATGTACCTCCTGGAAGGCTGCACCTGCGAACGGACGCCCGCGCCACCCAGGGCCGGTGTGGGACCCGGAGGCGGCCGGGACGCGCTCGACAAGCAGGTACCGCGCGCCCTCCCTCCGGGGTGTCCCAGCCTCGGGCCGCCGCGCTCCCTTGCTGTTCTAACCCCGGGGTGGGGGGCGAGGGCTTGACAGAGAGCACGGAGCGTGCTCTGAAACCCCCCTGTGGCGTCAGTGGCGGGACATCTCCACGCATCTGCCCGTCTTTATCCAGGGATTGTCCCATCTCCATTCCCCCACCTTAGCGCCGTGTGATCGGTTGGACTAGGCTTTATTTTTTTCACTACCCTGATAAAGATCGGGTCGTTTTAGTTTCTCTGCTAACCATCCATTGCTTCTCTAGACCTTGGTGGGAAGGATTTTGTCTGGTGACGTGTATTGACACCTGTTGGATGTAGATTAGCAAGATGGAACTAACTTATTTGGAAAAGTTTGATTTCTCCCTTACCAGGATGGCTCGTGTAGATTTCTTTGCCTGCAGACGTTTGACCACTGGTTGTGCAGGGAATAAGACGGACAGACACTTTCTGTTGGTCATTTTCAATCAGTCTTTGTGGTTTCAGGCAGTTTACTTTGGTAACATTTGACCGGCTGGGTCTAATTATGAAGGTAAATGTGTATCCATATTCCTCAGGATTAATATTTGGTAGCCACACTCTTACTATGTTTAAAAATGTGAGCATTTAAAAAAAGTTTCTGTACTTCTAAATGAATGCTTTGAAAATGAATGCAAACTAATTCTGGATCATAATCTTATTAATTTTGCTGTTTGCTCATGGGGCCTGGAGTGGGGAAGAAAAATCCTAAAGGTTTAGTAACCCCCCAATTCCCCATTCCTGCAAATACAAAATTTGTATTTTTCAATCACCATTTGATTATTAAATTTAAAGCAGACTAATTAAATGTTCTCACTTCACTTTTGGATCCCCACCTTGGAAAAAAAAAAGGCTGATTGTCTTTGCTGTTGCATAAAAATATTTCGCAGCTGAATTTTCCATGCAAGTCAGACCAAACAGCCTCTACTGCAAACCACAGAGACTGTGATAGAAGCTAGCAGTGCAATGATGCATAAGATGCCTGCCTAACCCCTTGGGGCTCATGAAACGATGTGTAAAATTAAGAGGAGTTCGAACTAGACCAATGAGAAGTTTGGGGTTTTTTTCCTTCTGTTTTGTTTCACTATAAATCATTAACAGACTTAATTGATTAAAGTTGTTATAAAGATTATAAATGTGAAATTTTAAATATGCCCTTTGATTTTTGAGTGCACATTCAGAGTCATTTGAAAAACTGATTTCCAACTTTATAGATATAGATACTAGAAATATAAACATAAATTTCAAGTCGTGCATTTTAGAATTTAAATTGGAGAAGAAGAGTTTTGAGGAAACAGGTTTTTTTAGTATATATATATATATATATATATTTCTATTGGTGGGATTTTTTAAAAAGGTATGTGTTCCAAGACTCCACAGGAACCAAAACAGATATCTAAGTGTTATGTCTATAATAAAATGGAGTACTTTAAATTACTCTGAAAATATGTGATTGACTTAATTCCAAATTATTTGTTCTCTTGGTATTTATACTAATATCATGAGATAACCACTTTTTTTTTTTTTTTTTTTTGGAGCTGGGGCTGGGGAGTTGTCACCTGTTACAATTCATATTGCTGTCTGACCTGTTAGCATCATATGGAAACCAATATTTTTCTACTTGGAAAATATCTGGACTGTTATCTTCAGGACTGTTTTCTTTTACACTTTAAGAAACATAACCTCCAAATAGTTTGACTTTCACATCACTTTCTAATTGTAGTCCTAAACAGGTCGTCTTAGGAAAAAATTCTTTCTCTGTTTATGACTACAAGTTATAAGTGTTTCTTAATCATTTTATGCATCTTAAGAGGTTAGAAATTAGACTCTTTGGTGTTTGGAGATAAAACTGAGATGTAGAGAAGCAAACATTCTGCAATGGATGAGGAGTTGGGCTGGGAAACCTCCCAAATTTTATGTTATAGTAGACATGTTTCTGTGACTTGGGTTAGCTTAGCAGACGAATAATACTTTTCTCTGGCACTGCCTGTCTGGGTATGTTCGAAGAATTAAGAAGAAACTGTGAAAATAAGAAACAGTCTGCCTTAAATCTACAGTTTATGCAGTTGGTTCCCTTTCAGTTAATTTGTATTGCTGATGTGCTCAGAGCATCTCAAACACCAAGACATTATGAATCTGTGAAACTGGTGAGATTGAGTGAGGAGATGAGCAGATGTCAAGGTCTGTTTTACCATGTATGTTTCTGGAGCTTTCCATAGAAGTATCTCTCTCAACCCTGTAAGCATAGTTGAAGGTTAGGGCTTAAAATAGGATTTAGAGAGTAGAGTTGTTTTCCTCTACCACATTTCTGTGTGACTTTTTTATGCAAATCTCTTAATGTTTTCTCTGTTTTTTTTCTTCTATTAATGAAATCTCTGTTTGCTAATATGTGAAAATTAAGGGTTTGGCTAAGACGATTTCCAAATTGCCTTCCAATAATGGCATCTTCTGTTTCTAACATTAGCTTTTTGCTGTGTAGAGGATGTGAAAGACAATTTCACAAGATTTAAAGATTATCAGTGTCTGTGATAAATATTGCATTGGAGAAGCAGAGGACAAGCAGGAGATTGAAGTGGACATTCTGATAAATCGGTCAGCAGATGCACAAACCTATAGTAACAACATAGTCTGAGACAGAGACACTCATCACTTACATTGGAGGGTGACATATTTATTGCAATCTCCTTGACAGTTAATACTTGATGTAAATCTTATAAACTGCCTCTAAACCATTCTTGAGAATTCAAATTCCACCCCTTTTTCAAATTATTTTTTATTCTAATTAATTGTGTTTTTAGGTAAGTTACAAGAACAAAACACCCATTGGTTTGCTTTGTGTAAATAATAATTCAAAGTAAGCTGGTCGACAAAAAAAATTTTGGTTTTTGTTCTTTTTTTTTTTTTTTTTACTTTGGTCTTAAACTCTTTCTGGTTAAGCAGAAAAAAGCAAGATATATTTCACTTTCCAAATATGCCTAGGTTGAAGGAATATTTGCACTGATCCATTTTTTTCATGGTGTCCCAAGATTTCACTTTGGTAAGTTCTTGGAATATGGCAAGGCTCTCTCATCAGCCTTTCATGGTGACTGCTTTTTTTGAGATAGTAATGGTGATATAATAAAAATGAGTTGAGTTTAAAAGAATGTTTAAGTAGTTTCTTTTTTCCAAAAGGATTGTTCTTTTCCTTGAAAATGAATCTGGCTGGGACTTCATTCTAAAAAAGCTCCATTTATGGAAAATGAAAAACTTCCCTCTTATTCTAGGTGAAGATATTTAACGGAAAAAAGAACTTGCATTTAGCAAGTACCTTCTGTGTGTTAAGCTCTAGGCTCTGGGTGTTATCCCCCATTATCTCATCTAATTTGAACTTTACTTCAGCTCTTAGAGATTATTCACATTATTGTTATTATTATATTCATTTTTACCTAACACTGAGGCTCAAAGAGTTCTAGGGAGAGGATCAATGTCCACCTTCAGATATGAAGGCTAAATAATGTTGAAGAGTTTCTTACTAAGGAGACTGTATTTAAATCCACTGAGCTTCAAGAAATGGCAAATCTGGGTGAATGGGGGTTTGGGTATAGTGTGTGAATCACTGTTTTGTTTATTCTTATTTCCCTTTAAAAACTGCTTAAATGGCTGCTATAATTCTTGAGAAATACAATTGCAGACCATTACATGTTCAAAGAAAAATGGGATTTATTTTTAAATGAACAGCTTTACAGGACATTCCTTTACTTCCTTGGGGTACCTTTAAAAACATTTGCATTTAGGGTGAAAGTACATATCCCAGTTAGTCTGTTCTGTCTTGCCTACTAACAGGAGAGACATATAGCAACAAAGCTATCTTTATTCTTATTTTTCTGGTAATAGAAATAGAGTTAAATGCTCTATTCATCCTGATTTCAGTTGTTTTGGTGGAAAATATTTCTTTAGCTCTCGAGGTTTAAAGAGGTAGACCCTTATATTTGTGCTGAATTAAACATGTTGATTTAATTTTAAAGGGATTAAAGGTATATGATTTCCCCTGTCACCTGATTATTACACAGTTGTTTTAGCCTTGCTAACTTGACCGCAAGCAGAGGATTTTAATTGTTTGGTCGAATTAGGCAGAGCCACATGCAAGCCCTAAAATATATGTGGGGGTCGGAGAATGTGGATGGTAGATTTTCATTCTTACTTCATGTTGTTTAATTGATGTATAATAGCCAACTCAGTATATTCTTTTCAACTATTGCTTACTGAACACAAAGGGAAAATGGAATAAAGATATTTGCTAAATCTTATAAAATGTTTAAAAATATAATTTAGGGAACAAAATGATTTATTACTTAAACTTTGTAATCATTCTTCCATTGAAAGTTAAATGAAGAAAAATAACTTATGAATTAGCAAAATTTAGTTATTTTAATTTTGGCTACACTAAACCTGACTATTTAGATGTTAAGAATTCAACATAGAAAAATCCATCATTGATGTGACAGATATACATAAAATGCATTTTTATTGTGAGCAAGTATTTTTCTGTGGGTTTTACTAAGTGACACCTGAATGCACTTATTGAGTGGTGGAAAATATTTGTAGTATGATAACATGATTTTTTCCTTCTTTTGGGACTTAAAAAATAGAGGTATTTTCTTTACACTGGGTGTTGATAAGACCCAAAATGTGTGGTAACCAAATGTTTCTGATTTTAGCAAGCAAATGTCAATAGTTTGTTAAAACAGTTGGTGTTGTTGCTGTCTGTTTAACACAGATTAATTTTTTAAGTTGATTTTCCCCCACATTTTCCAATACTACTTAAATATGCGTGCTGTATTTAGTATAATTTTAATTTTGTGGACTAGAAAAACTTAGTCTTTAAGATTATTTTGTAATGAAATAAGTCATATTGACAAACATGGATTTACTCAGGTCTTAAATCCTAACATTTACAATTTTTAAGTGGCTTTGTGTTTTTATGCCTGTTCATTCGTCTTACAAGAAAGGGATGTGTGTGTGTGTGTGATAAGATTATTAAGTTTGTTACCTTCTACCATTGAATATTAAATGTTTGTTATGAAATTATATATGTTGAAGTTTGCAGATTTTGATTTATATCAACATTTCAGGATGTGAATTATAAATCCAATCTGTCTACAATTTGGGGGGCTTTATTTTTGAGGACTAAGGCTATGTAATGATTCTGTTAAATTACTCACAGTATAAATTCCTTTCTGAATAAGAAATCTTATTAATATTTAAATGGAACTAGAAATGATATTTGTTAAGTATCAACATAGCATTGTGATAAATGTTTGATTATTTTATAACATTTGTCTCTTGTTCTAAAAATTAACTATTATTCTGAAATTATTAATTACATTTCCATTGCTGTAACTTTCCAATTTTAACTGATGGAGAAGTTGTAAGTACATTAATTTAATTTTGCCAAAGAGAAAATGTTAGCAGCTTTTCCTAAGGAATTAAAATGTGATTGTGTGTATATTTAGGGGAAAAAAAGTAGCAGGTTTTTCTTGTTGTTGTTTTTGTAGAAAACATTGGCATCAGTGGGTGGAACAGAGATGCAGAAAGTGCACATTCTCACAGTTTTCTTTTTCAGTGGTGCTTGGAAAACTTATGATTCAATGAAAAGTGAGGATTCAAATCATTTTACCTAAAACTTCTCACAGTGACTACCACATACTCCAAATATGCTTTTATGGAAAAGGCAGAAATAAAATAAGTTTGAGTTGATCTATGTATATTTAAATGTTATACTATAGTATTTCTTTTTGTTTGGAACTGTAAAGGAAGAAATGAGAGAAAAAGTTGGAGAGACCTATGTAAGAACAATTTACAGCATCAGAGTGAGTAGGTAATAACAATTACAGTTCTCATAAGATCTGAGAAGTTACAAATAAAATGATGTTTTAAAAAAGCTATGCTTGAAAATAAAATTTATTCATCCTTTAGTGTTTTATTTTTTTTTAAATGTAGACCAAATTTCTTTTGTTAGCTGTTTTGATGCTTATCAATATGGCCTTGCTAAGACCTCTAATAATTGAAGCAGCAGGGATGTGAAGGAACTAGTTACTGGTACTTTGCATTATTTTCAGAATCTCGAAATGTTTTATTGTGTCATTGTGTGATTTAATTTAAACAATGCCTGATTCATTTCCTGAACTGTATTTATGAGCTCATGCCATTAGTGTGACTAATGTAAACAGTGGGGTGAGTCCTTTCAAATAGAGGGAGTATTGCAAAGCTAGGAAGGTTCCTGGGGTTAGCAATGTGGAAATAAGGGAGGTGGTAATTTGGTCTAGGGGTCCTTATATAACATTATAACTAAAAGAAGTCAGAATGAGGTAATGTCAGTGGTTCACAGGAATAGGAAGCTACTCATATCCAATATGAATTTTTCTTTTACCTTTAAGAATATCAGTTTCCAGGTAAGATGGTAGTATCGTGAGTGGTTCATTTCAGGAGTTAAACTGCATGGATTTCAGTCTTAGCTCCACTATTGATCAGATATGTAATCTTTAGTAATTTCTCTTTCTAAGTCTGATTCCCCACCTGGAAGATGAGGCTCATGACAGTACCTGCTTCATTGGGTTTTGGGGAGACTCATAGGCAATAGTCCATGGTGAATAGTCAGCACATCTGTCAGCTAGTATCCTTATTACTCCCTTTCTAATGTAATTCTTTGGTTGTCTTCTTTTTGTTTTCATATTAGGATCACTTAGAAAATTTTTTCCTTCCTCTTTAAAAAATACTTTAAATTTAATACACACAGAATAGTTCAGGGAACACCGATATACTCATCATCCAACTTCAGTAATCTTTAACTTGTTGCTATTGTCATTTCTGTTTCTCTCCGTGCCTACTTTTTTCTTTTGCTAGACTATTTTAAAGCAAGTTCCAGACATTGTATTATTTCACTTGTAAATAAGGAATTTTTTTTTCCTTTTTGGCATAGCACTGTTTGGCACTAAAGATGTAGCACTGAAAAGAGCTATCTTGGAAAGAGTTTGTAATGTGTTTCTGTTATGATGTATATTATTACGGTAGTCATCTTTTTGTTTCTTTCATGTTATCATAAAGGAAGAAACTTAAGACAGTAGTTGTGAAGACATAAAAGTGGTGGAATTAACTTTTAAATAATTTCTAGTGTGTTAAATCCTAAAGAGAAGAAAATTTGAAATCAGTTGTCTAACCACGATCATGGCGTGAAGGTATTTTCATGACCTGACCCTCCTCTGGAGGGAAATTAAATTATTGGTGATTTTCTTACTGAGGGATTGTCTTGTCTTTACTGAAGTCTGTTTACCCACCTCCTCCTTGTGCAGTGATCTCATGCAGAGTTAAGGACGAGAGTTTCCTGCACTGACCCCAATCATGCTTTTTCTCCCTCAGTGCTTTGCACAGCTTTGCAACAGTGATCCATAAGCCAATGTTTCATCCAACGTTCACAATCAATTCTGAGACCTAATAGCTAGTCAATATTATTTTGAGGCAATTATTAAGGCTTCATTAATCGAATGTGTAGGTAGCTTTTTCTAGTATTGCTAAACTTTTCTAGGATTACTTGGTTTCTGTTACCTGACTGATTGCTCTAGGTCCTTTTGATTGCAAGGGAGAAATAGGAACTCAAGTTGTCTTGAATAATGGTCACAGCTGAGTGTGGAGGGGACAGTGGGAATATTGTAAGGCAATATAAGGGTGAGTAGTGCTCTGTCTTTACTAGGACCTAGCTATTCTTTGGACATTGCTACTGGCTGAACTTCCATTGTGTTTATGCCTGTTTGGTTCCTTATTGCTTGTGTTTCCACGTAGCTTTTGCTTCCTCTAACTTTAGGTTGCCATATACCCTTCATGGTATGAACTCAAGGTTGTGGCTCCCTTTTTCCTGCCTTTTTTTTCTGCTTCAGTTTTCACTGCAGCATCTCCTGGTATATCTAGGCTCATATTCTTGAGAGAGAGAATCTCATTATTTCAGTTCATATTTGGGGGCTGGACAAAATCATTGCCTTCTGAACAGTCCATGGATTGGCTGCCAAGCAGCAGGAGGTGAGGATGAGGGAGTTGCACGGAGAGTTTGATGGGTGTGATAGACATTATTATTCACACATCTAGTGCATTTATCAACCTAGTTAATATTATTTTCATCAAACTAATGTTTATTCATTATGACAGGCCACATTCTTCTCTTCCTTCAGTAGCAGTTTTACATTCATACCTTATCAATAAGATCTCTACAAAAAGATCTGTACAATTTCTGTCTTCTGGTCCTGTACTGTCCCCTGTTCTGCCCAAGGTTCATGTTCATAATTTTTCTTTACTTTTTAATATTTTTAAAATGATTTAAATGTTGTTCTTTTAACAATTAGTTAAAAATAAACCTATTTTTCAAAGTGTAGTATACATACAGAAAAGTGCACAAATCCTAAGGTTGCCACTGATGAATTTTCACAAAATGAATCTATTTTTGTAATCAGCACCCAGATCAAGCAATTGCCACAATAAGTGCTTCAGAAGCTAACCTCATGTCTGTTCCTCTTCACTACCCCAGCCATGTCTGTCCACCATCCACACTTGTAATATCATAGATTGTTTTTGCTGGTTTTGAACTTCATATCTGTAGACTCATACAGTAAGTACTCTTTTGTATTGAGCTTCTTTTCCTCAACATCGTAATTATGAGATTCATCCATGTTGTTGGATGTTGTAGTTCATTTCTTTTCATTCATTTGCAGTATTTCATTGAGTGAGTTTACAATGATTTCTTTTTTCTTTTTTTTTTTT
>VBSM01002608.1:24930627-24972004 GCA_008086735.1 Cheirogaleus medius
TTGAGCCATCCGCCCGCCTTGGCCTCCTAGAGTGCTAGGATTACAGGCGTGAGCGGCCTGTGCCCGGCCCTACAATGATTTCTTTATCCCTTTTACTGTTGATGTATATTTGGGTTGTTTCCAGTTTGGAACTATTACAAATAATACTGCTATGAAAATTCTTGTACATGTCTTTTGGTATATATCCATGTGTACATTTCTGTTGAGTATATATACTCAGGAATGATGTTGTTGGTTCATAGGGCATAAATATATTCAACTTCAGTACTTTCCTCTAAACAGTTTTCCAAAACAGTTGTATCAATCTATGCTCCCACTAGCAGTGTTTAAGAATTCTACTTGCTCTACATCCTTATCAATTATTTTAGTTGTAATCATTCTAATAGGTATGTAGTAATATGTCATTTTGGTTTTCATTTTCATTTCTCTGATAAATAATGAGGGTGAGCACCTTTTCAGGTACTTATTGGCCATTTGATTGTTTTTAGTTTTGAAGGGCTTGTTCAGCCTTTACCCACTTTTTGTTGAATTGTCTTGTGTAATTGATTTGTAGGAGTTGGAAATAGTAAGTTAAACTATATGAATTGCTATTTTTGTACATAAAAAATGATTGAGTATCATAATTTCATATTGTTCATCCTAATATATATGAAAATGAGCCATTTGTAGTTACATGTATTGCAACTGTTTTCTCCCACTGTGATTTGCCTTTTTACTCTCTTAAATGGTGTCTATTGAGGAACAGAAGTTTTAAACTTTAATGTAGTACAAAGTATCTCTCTTTTTCTTTATGGCATTTGTCCGTGAAATGAATAGGAATGAGGACAACACCTGAAGTTGCTTTGTGTAGAAGGTGCAGGAGCTGGGCCCTTCCCTGCTGCTCTGATAGATCAAATGTGGTCAAAGCAATCAGACCACCAAAGACCCAAAAGCAAATTAAATGTAGTGTGCTTACAGCAGTTTGGGATTGCCACACCAGGATGTTCTCCGTTTGGAGAAAGGTGCCAAGGACAATTCTGAAAGACAAAAATCATGATGTTTCTTCCTTCCCTCATCCTCCTGGGGTCTAACGTGCTCCATCCCGAGGTTCTTGCTCTTCTTCCACCTCCATGAATTCTGGGGCTCTCATTCCAGCAGCTCTGACTGCATGTTTTTCCTAATCATTCCCTACTGAAACCTTGACTTTTCATCTGGAAGGAACAAGGGCACTTTATAAAACTTAACCGGAAGTAAGTTTGAATCCCAGAGGCCCTTCCTTCAGCTATGCTTTCACCTGGAGATGTGCCAGCCAGGCTGGCCAGGGGTGCTGTTAGGAAAAGAAAAATGCCTCATGCCCAGCTAGGGTCAAGGCAGAATCCTCAATTTTCAAAATGGGTCAATATAATACTCTGTGATTATAATCACTTTCTGCTCTTTTGTCCTGATCATTATCCAGGAAGTGTCCAAGAAGTGACAATCCCTTTCTGGGATAGCCGAATTTAGTGATCAAACTGCCTTACTAAAGTATGTGGACCAGGAGGTGATGAGCAAGCACCACTGTCGAGCACACAGATTAGTTTCAAGAGTCACAGTGGTGTGTCTGGAAACAGCTTACCAGTAACGTGACAAAGTACTAACAGCAGTGAGGCAGCACTGATCACCCTGAGAGGGGTTTGAAGGTCTGCCAGGAGCAGTAGGGGATAATGCTCCTTGTAATGTGACCCTCCTCCTGGTGAGACCAATGGGTCAACTTTTGGCAGAAGTCGCAGGGCTGCCATGCAGTGGTAGCCTCTGCATCAGGAGGAGTCAGACTCCATCGGCAGCTGGTCCCATCAGAGAACCAGTCCTTACTTACAGAACCTACATAATTGTTCTGGACAGTTCTATCAGCAGCCATGATTTGTTTCCAGGTTCACATCCCCAAAGAAGGATCTCTTTAATCTCCCAGTCTGTAGTTTTCCAAGTGGTAGGCCAGGCAGCTATGCCATTGGTAATAGCCCCAAAGTCTGAGTTCTGCCCCCTGAATGTAGCAACCACATCTGCTTTTGCTTCTGCATAGCCGACACTGAGGATGAACAGCCACTGCACCCCAGTGAACACCACTAGGGTTGTAGCTTAGCCAAACCATCAGTGAACCAGGCCCAGGCAGTTAGGGAATCTCTGTGCATCGAGGGCCTCATAGAGCCAGTCGCTTTGATTCAGGTAGCAGAGTGTGGAATAAAGTTTCCCCCAGACCAGCTGTGTTCTTCAGTATACCATTTCCATTTGACAAGCAAGGCTTTGGCCTTTCTCACCTTGTTAGTTCTGGAGTCTGACTTGACCACCCTAAAATGAGAATATCAGGCGGAAGAGTCACAAGGTCTCCATGGGTCAGTTTTGACAAGGACTCAGCAGCAAACGTAGTAGTTGCCTGTATGCCTTGTAATTTTCATTGAATGCTGGACATTGGGTGTGAAAAATCATAGAGGTAATTCGAGGCCCTGGATGATGTCATTTTCCTTCAGAGAGGATTCACTTTTGCTTTCTTGCAGGAGTTAGTGTGGGGATACGTTACATTAATCCAGGTCAGCTAGGTTTGGGGCTTTGTGTGAGCTTGTCTAGTTCCAGTTTGCCTTAATTTCTAAAGTATAGCCTTTCCAGGGTCCTATCTGGAATTCTGGGATGTTTACACAACTCTTCCTCCTTAGTCTCCTGAGTCCCATGAAATTGCCGGAAACTGTGCTGCTCCCAGTTGTTAGCCGCTGCTTCCTCCTTGGGTTCTTACCTCTGGGTTCTGCACAATTATAAGTTAGCAAATTCCCAGAAGGAGGGGGGAAACTTCTCAGACTGTCAAACTCACTAGTTTACTTCCCTTCTCTCAGATACCCTTGCTCGTCATGCCTTGGCTGACATTTTGCTCAGAGATATTTTCTAACAGATTTTTTTTGTATTTTGTCCAGCCTTTTTTTTTGAGTGGTTGTTGTTTTAGCTTTTTAAATTGTTCTTTTTGTGTGTGGGTGTGGGGTGGGGTGGCTAGGGGTGGGGATGGGGGAGGGTCTATAACAAGCTACTTGGCCAGTACCATTTAGCAATGAGTTTTAATAGTGAGTCCAAATGTGTGTGAAATTCCTTTTAAAACAGTGGAGCAGTTATCTCATTTTTTTTTTCTTGGAGACTTATCTGTTAATTACTTCTGTTAATAGTTTGATAATGATAGACTACTAAGAAAATTACAACTAATCCTTATTTTATCAACTTAATTTGGCATATCTTTGAGCATCACACATTTGAACAAAATATAACAAAAATATCATTTTGTAGTCATAAGATTTTTTACAGAGGTTTACCTTTTTATTACCAATGAATGGTGAGGTGTATATTTTGAAGGTACCATGGTGTGAGGCCCATTTTTTCCTCACATGCTGAGTTTAGTTTAAACTTTGCTTTTAGATAATTTTCTCATATCTGATGCCTGTGTATCTATTGTCTATTTTAGTTGATGAGCATTTAATTTAAAGCAGTCATCTTACTGCACTCATATAGGGTACTACTAACTTGTTAGTTTTTTATAAACACTCTTTTGTATTATACAATTGTAAGAGCCACTGTTTATTTAATGCTAATTTGGTGTTAACACTGAGGCAAGTACTTTACATATATTATCTCATTTAATCTTTATAACCACCTTGAGATGACAGTATCCTGTTTATTTTGCAGATAAGGATACTGAGGCTTAGAGTGGTTTAGTAATTTACTCAGGGCAAACATTTACTAGATAGGAAATCTAGTTAACAGAACCAAGTTTAGTAACTTACATTTGTTGAGCATGGCCCTTAGTTAGGAGCTAGAAATATATGACCAGGAGGGAAAAGTTTTTGTCTTTAGTCTCATTCTTCTCCATCTGAACTTGGCTCATTTTCAGTTGGAGTGGAAAACTCCCTGGTCTGATCTGGCCACCTTCAGATAGCCCATAACGCAAGTCACTGTTTCTACCCTAGATTCATAAAAGCATGTCAGCAAGGCAAAGCTATGGACCCATATTTATCTAAGGGCAGCATTAGAGCTAGTTTTCATAACCACAGTAATCTATGTGTGCTGGACCCGGTGCTGAGGGCCTAAGAGCTTGGACATAGTAGAGAGTGCCGGGGAACAGGTCAGTCTGTATGTCTCTGGAGAACCCTGTGTTCTCCTACTGAGCATCTTGACTTGCAGCTTGAGCTTCCTTCTTGGTGTCTGCCCAGCACCGTGAGGTGCCTGGCGCTTGAAGATGTAGAAAGCACAGCCCTTTGCCATTCCAGACCTTGCCTATGCTATAGCTCTTGACTTTGTGAGAACGTTTCTTACATTTTAATGTGAGTCCACATCCTCGGTGCCTTGATTTACGCTACCACTTTTTGGCCACTAGCTCTAACTAGATTTCAGTCTCCCCAGACTCAGTGCAGTGAATACTGTGTTGTCTGAAATTCCGGGCCATGGGGAATGACACTTGGAACCTGTGTCAGCAACATACATGTAATTAAATGAGAACGGCCCTTATATGTGTGTAATCTTTCTGTTCTGGGCCAAAGTGTCCCCATGTATTTGTTTCATTGGCAAGTTTCACCTGTTGTCTGGAATTGTGAAATCTAAAGACTGGACAGTAGCATCCTGTGATTGTAGAGACCTAACTGTGATTTCTTCCCATAAACATCATTATATAAATTTATTTTCAGCATGGCAGTTTGAGCTGACACCATTCTCCTTCCTGATCACCTCTCCCGTCCTTTGCCTTACAGCACTGAAGGAGTAGTGGCATTCCATCCGGTTGAATGGTGCAGAAAGCCCAGTACATTGAGAACCAAGTTCCCAAGGTCAGGTTCAAGATCCACCTTTAACAAGCTGTGGATCCTCACACTTAGTCATTTCTTCATCTGGAAAATGGGCATGATAATTTCTACCTAATAAATAAAGTGGGAATATTAAATTAATTGAGATAATCTATTGAAAAGAGCTTTGTAAACTATAAAATACTACAAATATGTTATTTTAAGTTCTTCACACATTTTTTCATTTAAGTGAGGGCAATCTGAGCAGCAAATAAGTTGAAAGTTTAGTTGCCACAGATATTTGTTCTGTTTATTTTATGGTCTATTTTGAGAACGAGAAAGAGTATCTGCATAGTTTGTAGGCATCTTTATGAGTCCAGAATTTTTAAGTTCTATGGAGAATATTTAGTGGATGGTAAATTCCTTAAGGAATAGTTGGAAGATTACTTTTACCAATTGCAGAAAAATACTACCTTAAAGGATAGATCAGTGAAGGGGTTTTTCTTTGTCATGTAAATTTTTTTGGTATGTAGATCCTTCTGACTGTAATAATTATATTAAATATATTAAAGTAAGAATAATTGGCACTTTTTTCAGAAGAAAAAAATGTAGCTAAATTGATGTTTGTGCTTTAAAAGTGCATTATTTTTTTTTTTTTACAGAGAATGTCTAAAATGTATAATAAAAGGGAAAATAACACAAGTCCACAGCTTACTCATTTTTCTTCCTTTTGGTATAAAGTGCCATGGCAATAGGAAATTTTTTTAAAGTAGTTTTTTATTTCTAAAAGTAATGTTTGTTATGTAAAATTTGAAAATCACAGAGAACTAAAAAGGAAGAAAATTAAAATCACCTGGCATCCTATCCCTCAGAGAAAACTGTGTATTCAATTGTTGGAGGATTTCCTACAAGGGTTTTTTTCTATGTATGTGTATAATAAATAGACATTTTTAAAGGGGACAAAATTGGGATCATATTGTATGTAGAGTTTTGGATCCTGATTTTTTACTGGTCATTACATTGTGAGCATTTTCCTTGCCAGTAAATGTTCTTTGAAATTGTTTATTTTTCAAATTCAAGAAGTTTAATATTGATAGAATACTAATATCCAATCAACAGATTTTATCTATGAAAATATTATTTTTAATGCCTGCACAGCATTCTTTCTATCACACAGACATACAATAACCATTCTCCTAATGTTAGATCTATGTCTATATCTATATCTATATCTATATTATAGATATGATATAGAGATGGAGTCTCACTCTGTTGCTCAGGCTAGAGTGCAGTGGCATCATCATAGCTCACTGCAGCCTTTAACTCCTGGGCTCAAGAGATCCTCCTGCTTCAGCCTCCCAAGCAGCTGGGACTACAGGCATGTGCCTCCATGCCCGGCTAAGTTTTAAATTTTTTTGTAGAGACAGGGTCTCGCTATGTTGCCCAGGCTGGACTTGAACTCCTGGCCTCTAGTGATCCTTCTGCTTTGGCCTCCCCAAATGCCAGGATTACAGGCATGAGCCACTGCGCCCTGCCATTTCTTTTAATATTATAAAGCTTTGTTTTACTGTTATTGCAAGTGAGGCTTTAGGGAATATCAGGATGGCATTTGTGAATGAATTGGGCAGCACAGACTGGGCACATGCAAACAAATGAACAAACAGAAAACTGAGAAGTGAAGAGTCTTCTTTTTAACCACCATGATGAAAGTAGTTTTCCCAACTTCTCCACCTTAATTAAAAACTATTTTCTTTAATGGACACACTCCACTTGGGTTTCAAGGTAGCTTTGAAACTGGTTGAAAATCCAACCTAAAACGTAAATTTCTGGAATGAAAGTATGATCTCATCTGTGAATTAAAATATAGAAATAAATATGACCAAATATGGTAGTCCAGTTTCTTGAAATAAAACTAAGTTGTGAATACTCTGGTGGAATTTACTCTTGTTATAATAACTCTTGATACTTGTTATAATTGAAGTGCCTAGTACTATTATCAATGTGCTCCATTTGAATTCCCAAAGTAGAAATATGTAAAATGACCGTATTTCATTGATTCTAAGAATATTTACATTTTAATATTTTATAATTTCTGATATTAGGTTGTTTTCAGTCATTGTATACCTTTGATTGATGTGGTAATATTTTTCCTAAAAATTTTATTCACTTATGTTGCATTTTACAGTACCATCTTAGAAACAAAGAAATGTGGCAGCTTCTAGACAAGATATAGGTGGCATTTATTATTGATTTCAAAGATCTTTGCTTCCATATGTATTTGGAAGAGCATACAGGAGCTGTATAAGGATGTCTATATTGTATCCTATACTGTGAACTTTGGCCTTTTGATAATAAGGACACAGCCACTGTTAAGAAGTGAAAACCTCCCATTTTAGATTTTATAAAGACTTTTGTTGTTGTTATTTATTGTTAATACTATTTGGCTTTTTGATGCCTAATTGATACTGCAGCATGGATTCCAAGTTTTCCAGGACAGTTTTTTAAGATAGGGAACATCATGGCCATATGAGAAAGAGGAGAATTCAGTGCTTGGCTTTGTGGTACTTACTCTGAAAACATGCTTGGAGAGATGGCAGATGTTAGTAGCAGTCAACTTTCACCCTCGTTGACTTTTATGTCTTCTTGCAGCCCCAGTGGACCACAAGGTCTTTGCTCACTAAAATTCAAGATGCTGCTGCTGATGCTTTATACAGCTACTGCATTATCTATTCCTTTGGCAGAGGGTTTTCATTTTTCATATTCTTCCATTGTGGTTAGAGAATGGGAAATTTGACGGTTAATTTTAGCCCATTCTTAGATTTGATTATGTTACCTGAAAAGACCAAAACAAAACAATTAAACCCCCCTGGGTTAGGAAACTTGTTCTTCCCTACCTTGAACATTGGTAAAAGCTGCCTTGCTTCCTTGGACGTATTGTATCCTTTCCACACGGAGCATCCTGTCCCCAGGAGCCCCCAGCCCTTCCCGTCAAGGCTTTCCGAGTGGTATATGATGATGAGGGCAATTTTGGCCACAGACAGGACTCTTGAAAGAATAGCATTGAGCTTCTCATGCTTCCTCCCCCAGCCCCCGTTTTAAAACTTTATATCCCACCGTGGATTTTAATAAGTGAACTTTCTAAATTTGATGTTTAGACAAAACATCTTATTTGAAAATTATTTTGGGGTCTTGGAAGGCAGGTTTCTTGGAAGCATCTCCATCGTTTTGAGGAGGAGGGGATGGGCCCTTGGCTTTTCTCCCAGCAGCCTTGTTGGCTAGAGAAGTGGGTTTCTTCCAGAGCCCACTCACTGCACCTCCGTGAGCCCATTCCCAAACTCCTTAGGATTGCTGCTAATGATAGATACCCCAGTAAAATCGGGCAAGCATTTTCTAGATACTTTGTAATCTCTTTTCTACATTTATCTAAAAGCCACTTAAAGTTTTGGAGGGGTACGTATTGATCATATTGCCATAGTCCCAATATACCAATACCAGTTACTTACATAGTCACTGTTAAGAAGTGAAAACTTTCCATTTTAGATTTCATTTTTTGTTGTTGCTGATATCGTTAATACCATTTGGCTTTTCATTGTCTAATTTGATACCACAGCATGGGTTCCAAGTTTTCCAGGACAGTCTTGATTTAAAATGTCCTATCTCTGCAATCCTATAAATGCTTTTGGATTTTCAGGTCATAGTGTCGTGATTTGCTTTGGAAATTAGAGTACCTGTACTTCCTGATTGCTTTAAAAGATTTTACACATCCATGGTTAGAATCTTAAAGGGTGTTCTCAGTAGTCCATGTGGTACAACTACATTGTAAAGAAGCTTTCCTACAGCAAGGGTTGTTTGTTGTTGCTGGGGTCTGTGAGCACGAGAAAGAGAGAGAGAGAGAGAGAGAGAGAGAGAGAGAAATAGTAGTGATTTAGTAACTAAAGTCCTCTTTAGGAGGTACCCGAAACATTTTCTTTCTCATACTAAAACGTGGTTTGTAATAGCAAAGCATCTCATCTCAATGGGAAAATTGCCATTAGAGGGAAATGATGTGAAGGATATAAAGTCTGCTATAAAGAGAAGTAAAATCTTGGCCATGAATTAATTCACTAGCAGTGGAGCACAATAGTGACATGGCTCTTGCCCTAAAATGGTAGATGAGGACAGGTATTAGTGGGACTTTTCTGCCCGCAACGGTGTGAATGTATGTCCTCAACTCTGGTGGCTTTTAGGAGGGCTGAATGTGTCCATAAGCTGGACTCCCCTTCATTAGGGCCCAGGCACTTCATTCCTTCATTTGCTCGTAAAGCAGTTTTGAGCATTTGCTGAGTGTAAGGGCTGTGCTGAGAGGACTATGAAAGAAGTTTAAGATCTCATCTCTGCTGCCTGAAAGCCTCTGTCTATCGAGGAGATGAGATGATATATTTGAAGGTGTTCGCTGATGATTTAAGAGGTTTAGTAAATACTTCTAGGAGAGGAAGACCTTTCTAGCTTTGTGGTCAGGGAGGGTTTTAGGAACATTCGAGGTCATCGTTGACAGAGCTTAACTCGTAGGAAGAAGGAAGAGCTAGGCTCATTTTGGCTTAAGTTGGGGACATTTAGGTTCAAGTTGGAAAATAACATTTGAGCAAGACGGGAAAAGCAGATGGGGCAGACTGTGTGGCTGAGGGCAGGGGGTAGGTTAGGAATTAAGTTCTATTATTAATAAAGTTTACGGTGGGGAATTTTTCCTGATATCAAAGAGGGCTCCACAAAATTTACAGTAGCTTGGAGCCGTGTCTCTCCAAGTTAGCCTTGTGTTATGAGGAGCATCCACTTGTGTGCTTTGGGTGTTCCTTGTTAAAATGAGTTCTGCTGCCAAAAAAAGTGTGTGGGGAAAATCTGGGTCACACAAAGCAAAGTAGGTTTCCTTAGGATGAGATTTCTCAGAACCTTTGCTATGCAAATGCCTGTGTTAATCCCCCCTCACTGATCAGTCTATGTCTTTGTTAATCCTCCCTTCCTGGGCCTGCCCTCTGTGAAAGTCGATGGCCTGGCACCAGGAGCTGCAGAGACCAAGTTGGGGCTTCCTTTTGCCCCGTTCCCCTCTGCTCCCAGCACCTGTCTCTCTGGCCAGCATCCATGCCTTGCTGCTGCCCATGGTCTGCTCTGGTCACCATGAACACGTTGGGGTCTCTGCGGTGGCAACTGCGGGGCACTGGAGGGTGGAAATTCCATCTGAGAGTCTCAGTGTGGTGACTTGGGCTGTCAGGGGAAGAGACAAGGGCTCATTGGGAAGTGGGTGAAACTGATGGCAGCCACCCTGCCTGCCCTCGGGCCAGTTGCTCTTCATCCTCAGAGTGTCTCCAACTGAGCACACTTAAATGCAAAGCTGCCCACGACCCCAGGCGGCCCACTCCAGGCAAAAGGTGCTATTTAAGTACCTACATAATATCCTGATTTTGCCTGTGGGCCTGCAAAGCCTAAGATATTTACTATCTGGCCCTTTACAGAAAAAACGTGCCAGGTGCTCTGCACCTGTACTGTCTGTTATGGTAGCCACGGGCCACGTGTGGCTTTTGAGCACTTAGAATGTGGCTAGTCCAAAATGAGATGTGTTTACATTTACACATGCTGGAATTTGGAGATTTGGTGCAAAAAAAAGGGAAAGATCTCAATAATTTTTTTATTTGATTACATGTTGAAAGGATATTTTGGATACACACTGGGTGAAATAAAATGTATAATGAAAGTTAATTTCACCTGTTTCTTTTTAATTTTTTTCATGTACCCACTAGCAAATTTAAAATTACACGCATGGTTTGCCTTTGTGGTACATATTATATTTCTATTGTACAATAGTTATGTGTAGTATGGCATCCAAGTTTATTGCCCACAGAGCTCTTCTTCAAGGAGTCTCTTGAATAAACCTAGCTAATTTTTCTTGGGGTGCAAGTTTAGCAAATATGATTGAACCTTAAGTATAGTATGGCTTGGGGTTTGTGTTCCGTTCATAGCTAAGCTATAATTGAATAGATGGAAACTCTTACCTTTAACTAGAGATATATATTTCCCTTTGTGTTTTTCAAATACAGATATACTTTTTATATTATATTTTATTTTAAATCAGGTATTCCTTTATTAATCTTCTATGATGTATGTTTTAAACAATCTATGAGCTACATATTTCCCATATAAAAATCATGACCTTGCCATGTCTAGTCTTTGATCCAGCAACTCTGCTTCTAGAATTCTGTCCTGAGGAAACAATTGGATGAGTGTGCAAAGATGTGTGTATGAGTAGGCTCGTTATGGAATTGTCATTAATAATAAAAAATTGGATACAGTCTCAATGCCCAAGCCTAAAGTTTGATTACTTAAATTATAGAATATCTACATGATTATATCACCAATATAAATGATGGCAATGGGTTATTAAAGAGTATTTATAGATGATCAGTATTTGAAAGAGAAATATATGAATTTATACTTTTAAAAATTCTGAAAGAAGCAGGTTCTAACTGTTCATACTGATTTTCTTTGACAAATTTGGGGTACTTTAAATTTTCTTCATGCTTATTTATATGGTCTAATTTTCTGTAACAGACTTGTGTATCTTCTAGAGTTAATTAAAATAATTACTTAACCATTTAGTAACTGATACATAAAGAAGTAGCTACATGAAAAGTTCAAAATTCTAAGTGAAGATATTTTTGCAGCATGATAGTTCATAAAAATAGAATTTATTGCCATATAATGAGGGATATTAGATAAAAAGTGTTTTCCCCCAGGTTAGTCACATATTGCAAACAAATTGGTCTATTAGTAATGTAAGGAATCATTGGTAAGAAGTAATTTGTATTATCTAAACAATATAGTTATTTGAAAACCTCCTGAGAACTACTCTGTGTTCTTCACTTTGCTATAATACAATTGGGATGGCCAGTGATTTTTCCACTAAAATAATTTCCTGAATTTTAAAATGACTTATGGCTAGTTATTTTTAAGTGGCCCAGCGCAGGAAGGATTTGGAGGGGTGGAGTACTATGGGAACTTCTACCAGTTAATGGAAAAATTGTTTGAAAGTGAACTAAGGCCACCAAAAGTACTCTGAAGAGAGTGCTATGTATGAAGCAAAGGTTTTATTGTGGCAGATAAATACAGAGTTTGACTTCAGTAGGTCTTTGGATATATAGAGTTTCTTTTTTGCATTTTATTTGTTTCTATGGTGAAATTCAGTGCTAAGAATCAGTTTGACAGTTGCAAGTTGAAAAGGTTAGAAAATGGTTTTTATTATAGTAATTAACAGGTGAGCCCCAGCTAGCAAGCAGAACTCTACAAATAAGATTGCCTTTAATATTCATAATATTAAAAAAAATTTGATAGAATCCATCACATATTCTATATGTTTAATTATACATTTTGGACAGTTTGTAGATAGCTTTAGCTAAGTTAATGGGAAATGTCACTGGCAATAGGTATATCATTTAAAACATGGGTAATAGATCTTTCAGAATTTTTTTTTTTTAGAGACAAAGTCTCTCTCTATTGCCCAGGCTGGAGTGCAGTGGTGGAATCCTAGCCAACTGCAGCCTTGAACTCCTGGGCTCAAGCGATCCTCCCACCTCAGCCTCCCAAAGTGCTGGGATTACAGGCATGCGCCACCACACCTGGCCTCTTTTAGATTATTAAGACATCCATGGGGTTACATGTTACCTTCTTCATTCCAGCCAGGCCTCTGTGCATCCACCACCCCATATACACCTCTTACAGCATTGGAGTGATTGTGTGGTTATTGTGTGTTATTGTGTTATTGTGTGTGTCCATCTATCTCCTATTAAACTCTGAACTCCTTGACCACCGGAACTGTACCTTGTTTTTGTATCTCTAACTACCAGATCAGGATATGTAGTTAGTGCCTAGTCAATGTTTACTGAAAGAGGAAAAGTAGAAGAGGGATATCTGGATGTTAAAATTATTAACTGTTCCCAATAATTAAAAGGCAGTAGTTTGAATTGCTCCATGCTGGGTGCTTTTGGGACACAAGGACATCTGACAATATCTGGCCTGCAGAATTTAAGCTACATTTTGTAGGGAGAAATTTATTACCAATATTTGTCAAGGTTCATCTTTGCATCTTGCTCACCACTACTTGAATTCAGACCCTCAACTTACCTCAGCTAAACTTCTAGGTGACTTCCATGCCTCCTTTCCAATTTGTCCTCCACACTGCCATCACACTGTTTCTTTAAATTAGTCTCATCCTATTATTTTCCTGCGTAACGTCTGCTGTTATCCCCTTGTAACTGCTAGATGATTCATCCTCTTTCCAGGATATTGGAGCCCTTAGAGGTCCAGCCCACTTACTCCCACCATCTCCATCTCTGGGCCCCAATCACACCATTGGAGCCAGTCATCCTTCTTTAATAGGCTTTGTTCATTGCTGCTTTTTCTGCTTGATATGCCCTACGGCTTCCTATTTCTGCCAGATGAGCTCCTCTTCTGCAGAAGAGCAGCTCTCTGGCCCCTCCTGGGAGTTTGCCACGCCCTTCCAGCGGTCCCTGTCCAGTGCTTACCAGCTCTTTGATTTATAATGACCTTGTGTGTCTGTCCTTTGCTTCTGGACTGCTGCTTCTTCAAATCCCCATTGTTCAGCTACAGTGTTCAAGAAGTGGAAGTGCCCATTCTAAACTGTGGCAGAAACCACGGCTTACCTGGGGGTGACCATCTATTTGGTGTGGGGGTTGGGGGTTGAATGGTTGAGTATAGACCTCTCCACTATCATTTTAAAATAGACAAATAGCCTAAGTCATTTGATTCCAACACTCATTTTATTTTGGCTTCATGAAAAGACAATTTTTAGAAATAAATGGTGGGCGATTTGTGGTGGGTGATTTGTAGTGATGTCATTCATTTACTCTGCTAGTTTGTTTTTGAGCAAATCATTGCACACTGGTGGGAGGGCAGACCAGGGAGGGAACAGGCAGCTGGCTTCCACTTAGTACTCAGAAGGATGCACTAGAACACCGAAACAAAAAGGAATAACGTCAGAATAGTGATATTCATAAAATGTAGATTTTTGGTTAAAGGGAAACCACTGTGAAATAGTTCATCACAGTTTCATATGATTTGAGCTACTTTGTGGCATATATGCTGTTCTCCAGCTGCCACCTCCATCACTCCTGTTCCTTTTTGCCTCTGTTATTGATCATGATATGAAATTCCCTTCTCTCACCCCTCTCCAATCCAAGCAGTATTTCCTTAGAAAGATACCTTAGGGATCACTTCTACAACACTTCCTGTTATATATATCATCTTTCCTTTTATTTTGTTCACATCACACTATCATCTCTACTTATATGTAGCTTTGGAATTAATGTATTTTGTGTATATATTTTTGTCTCTTTAATTAGTCTGCAAAGTCCTTATAGCCAAGGACTGTAACTTATTTTTCTTTTAAATTACCTGGAGTTCTTAGTACCATTCTAGGAAGGTTATTAATAAATGTTTGAATCTTGCTGAATTAAGACATTGTTAAATATTTAAAATCTTAGTTGATGTATACAGTTCAGGCCCTGATGTATACTTTTTGCATTTGTTTAATAGCAATTGAGAGAGAAGCATACTGTCTGGTTTCAGATACTGACTTTGCTACATATTAGCAGTCTAGCCTTTCTGGCTTCAGTTTTTCATCTCTTAATGAGCTGAAAATAACATCTACCTCATAGGATTGATACATGCTGTTGCTAGAAGGCATATGGAAAATGCATAACAATGCCTAGCACATAATAAATACTTGATACATCTTAGCCATTATGTATAGTTTGTACAAACACAGAAAAATAAAGCGTAATAAAGTATGCATAGTTCATCCATACATAATTTACCCTGATTGTAAAATTTACTTTTTAGATTGGAGACATTAAAAATTTAAGGTGATGTTAACTGAGAATCAGAAAGTTGAACATTATTGTTATTATATTTTAAAGAAATAACTCCTTAATTGTGTGTTGATATTAAAAATCAGATTAGTTCACTCAAAATCAGATTAAGTTTTGCTATATAAAGTCTAACCTAAAGTGACTAGATGTTGAAAGAATTGAGCAAAAACATACTTATGGAAATGTTATTCATGATTTTGCCCATTTCTGTGCAACCATTTTTAGTTATAGATATTCTACCCTAATGGGGGATGCCTAAAAACTCCTCTGTGTGAAATTCTGTATCGGAGCAACCTTTATCATTGGAACAACTAATAACGTTGTTGCAGACTTTGGTGCTATTACTGTAGAGTGGTGAAAAAATGTTTTCATAAAGTGCCACATTGTGTTAGCAAATGAGGTCTGCAAGGTGGAGATGGAGTGTGAGCAGAGAGGGGCTAGCTGGCCACCTCCCGTCCTGAAATAAACAGCTCCATTTTGAAGCATGGGCTTTATTTATTCTTGGGTTAGGAAATGTATGCTGTTATGGCCAGTGTAATACGGTGTAGTTATACTGTCGTTAATCATGCTGTCAGTCAATTTGTAAAACTCAATATAATCATTTTGTGGTAAAATACAATTATAATAACAGTTATAATGAGATGAGAGGGATGGGTGAGCCCTCTGGGAGCTATTTCCTCACCTCTAGAATACTGTTCTTTGTCTGATTGCTTATTGGATTCTGGGCTTCCTGTGCTTATGTACTCTCCCCTCCTCTTTTCCCCCACCAACCTTAGAGGCTGCCAAGGTGGGGAAGTTAGACAGCTTTGTGCATAAAGGTTGCACATATGTTTACACTGGAGGGCAGTGGGGCTGTGTCCCCTGGAGAAAGTAGGGCTATTTTCTTGGCACACAGGTGCCTGCTATTTGCTTAGCTCATTGCTCCATCACCCAGGGGAAAGGCCTTTTACTGATTTGACTGGTAGAGGGTTTTTTCCTTTTTCTGCCCAGCTGGTGCACTATTGTCTAAGTTGCACAATGTGTTGTCTAGTGGTGGCTTAATTTCCAGATTCTGTAGGAAGTAGGTGAGCTTCTCTCATGGCCATAGTTTCATGGCCCACTCAAAACCAATTCTTGGAGCCCTGAGAATACTCTGGCCACTCTTGTAGTCCTGTTGCCAGTGAAAGGAGTAGGGAGGGAGCTCCAGGGAAGGAGCCAGGACACCCATTGCTGGGCCAAAAAAGTTCTGAGGTTGCAGCTTCCTGTGTGCTGGGGGCATTTTCCCTTCTCTACCCGGTTTGCATTAGGAGCGCTTTGCAGCAGCCGCCCTGTTCTATTGAGTAGGGCTGTCAGTCCACACCTTTGCCACTCACACCTCCAGTGCCCCACTGGGCTCTTGTTTGATGTCATCCCTTTGTAATTCCTAACTGGTTTTTTTCCTTCCTATGTATGGGTTGACTCACTGGCTGGCTGGCCCATGTCCTTTTCATTCTGTTGATTTCTAAACTCTATTTAGTGGGAATTCCTCAGTATGAATCTGGGAAAGAGCAGAGGTAAGTATGGTGAGTTCAAATTTCCATTGTAAATTAGAAACACTGACTTCTTAGTACATGAAGTTTCACAAAAGGTGAGATGCATGAGCTCAGGTTAGTGATGTGGGTCATAGGAGTTTGTAAGTTTGTGTGTCATAGGAGTTTGTAAATTTGTATGTCATAGGAGTTTGTAAATTTGTCTGTCATAGGAGTTTGTCAGTTTGTAGGTCCCAGGAGTTTGTAAATTAGATGATAGCAGGAAAGTTATTTACTTCAAGGAATAATGAAACCTCATTTTCACTTTGCTATAGATGTCAGGGACACTTTGTTTCTATCAGTATCTCTTAATTTTATATTTTTACAGACAGAATATCTGAGCTTCAGGTACCTTAGAGTAAGGCCTTGCAAACCTTACAAAAGTCTGTGAATCACCTGGGGACCTTTTAAAATGCAGGCTTCTGCAGGACCTGAGATTCTGCATTTCTATCAAGCTCTAGGGAGACCTTAGAAGCCTGTCACTTAATAGAACCTTGACCTTTTCCACCTTTTTCCAGATTTACCTCAGACTCCACCCATTTTTATTTTGTTTCATTTTATTACTAGAGCCATTTCTGGAGTGCCTGTTTGCTTTCATATCACTAAGATGAATATCAATGCACATTTTTGAAAACCTTCTGAATGTGTTTCCAAGATAACATATAAAAAAAGGTTGCTCTCATTTTAAAAATGTTTTTCTCTTTAAGGGATGTAAACATGTTCAACTTTTGCAGAAATGTTTTGAGCACCTGCAATTTACACAAGACCTTTGCCAGGGAAGGTGGCTTTTAACCCAACCAACAACATTGATGTGAATTCTGGAGGGAGAAGGCCCTAGATAAGTAAGTGCTACCGTGATAGGTGAATTTAGCATGTAGGCAGACTGAATGGACAAGGGAATGACTCTCTGGATGAGATGTGCTTGGAAGAAGTTGCCATCAGGAAGGTCGTAATACACACAGTCTTCCATATTGGTGCCTGCAGCAGCTGGTCCCAACCTCTCCTGGCCCCACTGGGGCCACCCACCACCCCTTCCTGGACCAGAGAAGCCCCAGTGCCTTGGCTGAAATTCCTTTTAACGTAGAGAATGTCACTGTTTACATGTGTGCACACACACATACACGCAGAGACAGAGACCAAGAGACCAAGACTCTCAGTAAAGCCAGTACTGTCTTAACTGGGTAAGATTCTGTCCCTTAAGATCTGAAGTTTCTCTTGACATAGAGGCTGCAGGAAATTGCCTCCCAGCCTCACTCAGGGGTGGCAGCAGCCTTCACGTCCACATGTCTGCAGGAATTTGGCTTTTTTGAGGTTTCTACGAGTTTACCCAATGTAGTCTAGAATCTGTTCCACTTTTTTTCTGGTTAATAAAGTAAAAAAAATCAGTGTTCTAATTTGCAGATGAGAATAGGAAAGAGATACAGCCAGGATCTTATTTGTGAAAGAGAAGAAACTCTCTAGCAAACAGGAAGTAATTGGTTCTAAGAAAAGCTTCAGGATAAGTTATAAAGGTTATTATTCCAACTTGGGCTTACATATGGTTTTAAGAGAGCTTAAAATATAGATTAAACTTCATGAGGAAAGATACATGTCACTGCTTTCAGCCTTTTTTGAAAGTTTGTTCTCAATTATCTTCATCCCTGACTCATTTCAAAAGGATTTGATGCAGCCCACAAACATTAAAAAATAAAATAAAATAAAATAAAATAAAATCATGAGGAGATGGAGGAGAAAGAAAAGAAACCAGGAGTATGATCAATACACAAAATATTTTCTAGAAGATGCTGTTCACTTGTTAGAGGTGAGCTACAAATTTGGCTGAGAGCTTCTAGGCTCCCTGAGTCAGTGATAGGATTCATAATATCCAAAAGATTAAGGTAACACTGTTTTTCCTGTGCTGAGACTTGAAAGAAACACCTTGTAAAAGGAATACTGTGTGTGTATATAGTAAAATATGCTCTCAGCAATACTCTCGAAATAAGTATGATACAGTGTTTTGTGGGGCTATTTTTCAAAAGGTCCTTCGATAGAGGCCGATGACATAATATCTATGCATAATTTAGTGAAGACCTTTCTACAGGGGCCCCAAATGATGAAGGCTAAGTCTATAGCTCTCTGGCTGCCTCCGGGGATGAATTTGCAATGTCTGGAGGAATGCCTGGACCCCGTGTCCATTATGCAGTCTTTCATGAGTATTATTTTGCTCAACCAAGCTATATTTTTGGAATATGGAAAGTTGAAATATTTTAAATCACTCCATGGAAAATTTGTGACTAAAGCTTTTGTTAGCAGAAAAGTCATCAACTTTAATTTCAAGGAAAGTATATACAAAGTAGATTAAATCCAGTGGCTACTTCTGATTGCTCAATTTCCTAATTTGTGTGGTGACAGGTTATAACTGTGTCACTGAAGTCTGTTTTGTCTCTAAAGCCCTCTGCAGTAGCCAGGGTCTTGGCAAGTAAGAGCTGACTTTCTCCAGCTGGGTAATTGAGGCTCCTTCCATAAAGGGACTGACTGTTTATTAGTACAAAGGTGAGAGCGGGGCTCTGGGAGCCAGCAGGGCGGCGTGCAGTGCCCAGAGCTGGCCAGAGCAGGGGGCCATTACCCTCTCTAGGCCCGAAGGCGAGGGAGCAGGGAGGGGTTACAGAAACGAGAGGTTAGCTTTCGGGAACTGTTTGACAAAAGCCATAGGGGGGAGGCAGCCAATCTTGGCGGGGAGTTGAGCTGGAGGGATGGCGACCTCAACGTCACCCTTTTCCCCTCTCGTCTCCGGACGGTGGCCCTGACGGGTCAGACCCAGCAGAAAGCTAGAAGGTTTCTGTGTACCTCGGTCCCCAGGGGCACAGGGTGGGTTGAAGAAAAGTGGAGGGACATGTGGAAAGAACTTTCCCTAACTTCATGTTCCTAAACACATGCTTTGAGTTTTCCCTCAAGGTAAAGAAATTCTGCCTTCCTGTGAGCGTCAGGAGGGCGGACAGAGCAGCCCGTCGGGGTGACGCGCCGTGGGCAGCGCCCCTGGGAAGGGGGCAAGTCGGCGGCCGCGAGCACGCTGCAGGGCTGAAGGGATGGGACGGAAATGGCGCGCTGGTGGCTTCGTCACAGTCCTTCGAGTCTTTTTGTCCTAGTCCTAATGAAATCTGTAAGAGAAGAGTTTTCGGACCGGAGGGCAAAAATAAAACCTTCATAAGATTTCATTTGCCGGTTTCGTCTTTTACAGCGTCGGAGAAAATGCCCCATTTTCTGATCCGTAAGTCTCACAGATGGATGATAAGATGGCATTGCGGCCTTTTCTGTGTGACAGGCTCTGCCGGGAAGAACCACCCTCAGAGCTCGGACTCGCTGACGCGATAGCTTGAAGCAAAATCGGCTGTGCCACAAAAACACTATGATTTGAAATCACGTATGGGTGTATACTCTCCTGAGGGCATTATAGTGGATGTCCCTTTAGCTTCCCGAACAATGAGTGCAGTTTTCAAAAAGTCTAATTGGGGTGCAGTTTATATACAATAAAATTCACCCATTTTGAGTATCCTTTTCCATGAATTTGAGTGCATGTATACAACTGTGCTGTCACCACCACAATCAAAATATAGAATATTTTCATCTCCCCCAAAAGGTTGTCACCTGTCACATGGGCCGCTTTGTAGTCAGTCCCCTCCCTAACTCCCAGCTCTGAGCAACCTCTGATTTTTGTCACTATAGTTAGAATTTCATATAAATGGAATCACGCACACACACACACACACACAAACACAGAGTATTTAAATTTTAGCACCAACTTTTGTACCTGGTAACAACATTTATCCAAGTATATGCGCATGGTAAAAATGATCTGGGTGGTCCTGTAATAATATGGAAGGGCTTAGAATGAAAAGATAAGTCCACCACCCCACTCTTTCTCATTTATAATCTCACTTCTTAGAGGCAGCAGCATCTAGCTGTCTTCGTCATTAGTTTTTCTAGAGGTTTTGATTAATGTATAAACCACTGTTTCCTGACAGTGGCTGCTGCCATGTTCAGGGAGAGGTGAGGTTTTGCTCATTCCATTACCTCCTCCACTCTTCCGCCGCCTTTTCTCCTCCTCCCTGTGGTTGTTAGTTAAATCAGTGTTTTTATTGCCTCCACTGCTTACCTTTGAACCTTAAATGTTTATTCTTGATTTTATATTTTGAACTAAACTGTCATTTTGAGGAAGAAAATAGTTACAATTCTTGGATTTAGTAGAATACCGTTTATGTAAAATAACTACATAAACTATAAAATTCAGGAGCGGGGTTCAGGCATGAGCAATTAAGTTCATTTTGCTATTCTGTGTGTGTGAGATAATTTATGTGACTCACGTTTGTTTCAGTCATATGTATATATTGCAAAACAGTTAAATCAGACCTCTAATGCTAACTTAATTTTTGTAAACGTAGCCAAGAGAATTGCGAAGAAACTGCAGGACACCTAAAAAAAGCATTACGTGTTTGTTTCACTTTGGTGTATACAGATTCAGGAACGCGAAGTCAGAGGAAGTTTGCTCTTTCCAGCAAAAACATGAAATTTAAAAGCTTGAGGCACATGATAAAAATTAGCTGGCAATAAAGATTTTATGACTAAAGGGCTCATGATTTGGCAATTAACTGAGTTAAAACATTTTTAGCCAATATTACAAAAACAAAACTTTCAGAGGAATATTTATGAACATGAGCCTACTTTCTTTGCTCTTTTATAAATAGTTCTCTTTGAGATGACTGAGGTTGTCCTCTGATACGGAGAGTTGCAGGTACAAACAGAATGGTTTAGCCATGTTCCTTCTCAAAATCTTCTCTAGAGGTTGTTGGATGTGACTGCAGGATCCCAAGTCTGGCATCCACTTTGCGGGTCATACTTCTGGACATCTTCACCAAACAGAAGGCCTCTTCTGTGCTTAAGGACACTATTGACTCGCAAAATGCTTAAGGCGAGTATGAAGAGACGTCTTAATACAGGAACAGACCCCTCTTATAGCAACCACAACCTCAAGAAATTTGTTTAAGTAAATCTCACAACAACAAGAACAAATTGTGATCTTAATGAGGCCCAAACAACAATTCGTCTTTCTTGGTGTATTTAACTAGGCACGATGGCTAAAGTGGAAATTCACTGAAACAGCAATAGCGTCACATTTGTATCAGGAAACTAACTGTTTTGTCACAAAAATGCAACAGTGGTTCTGTAGTTTATGCAAAAGTGAAATCTGAAACATAGAAGAAAATCAGCAAATATTTCCCCATGGAGAGATCGAGACAACAGCTGCATCTTTAAAATAGGAAGAAGTGACATTAGGAAATAGGGTAGGAACAGGTGCTGAAGGAGGGCTTCGTATGACCAGAACCAGAGGCCATTTTGTTTGAGGAGGGAGCTAGTTCTTCCGGAAGCTGAAATGTCCAGGCATTCACATGTTGGGCACGTAGGGCTGGAGTAACCTTCCCACAGGGATTGCCATCTTCTCAGTTTTATAACTTTAATACTCTTTGTAAATTTCTCTTTTTTGTTTCATCCACTTTCAACAGTACCTTTTGGTTCTCTGCTTTCTGGCCTTCCTCCTCTTTTCCTCCTCCTACCTGTACTTGAAATTATTGTAATTGATACCATGCATTCAGAGACTTAAATAGTCATCTATGCTTTACACATAGGTTGAGTTTTGAAAGACATAAGCTGAAAATAGGTTTCATTGCAGCATACAGGGGTATACTCTGATTAGATTTCTTTCTTTGTGGTTCCAATGCCACAGCTTCTTTGTCTTCAAGAAATAAGTTTAAACATATTCTCTTCCCAGCGTGCTCACCGTATCGTGCCACATTTTAATAGGCTTGCACTGTGACTTTCTTTTGCATTTTCTCCTCCCTGGAGCTCCTTATTGCCTTTCATTTTTCTTATTGAGGGACACATAGAACACCTTCTACTGTGCCCTTCTACACCCACTCTCCACCCGTCCTCGCCCTGCTCTGCCTCCAGGGGTTGCATCAGCAGGCTCCCAGGCCTGGTGGCTTCTGGCTGGGTTCAGCTGGTGACTAGATGACTCAATAGGAGATGACCAAGCGTGGGGAGGATGAGGCCAGGGTATTCATTCTGCTGTGAGGCGGCCTTAGTCTGGCTGTGCACTTCTAATGAAGGTCACTTTTCTTCTCAAGGTAGCATTTTTGCAGACTCCTGGCCTTTTTGACTTGGGTAAATCCTTACTCTCTTGGTCCTTGGGCTTGGAAAGGAGTGACAGTCCCTCCATTGCTAGCCTTCAGTTATCTCATTGTCTCCTTTTCTCACATTTTGGTAAATAGACTCCAAATCATCCTAATCTGATGGTGCCACTGGCCTCCTGCTGGGACCCTGACTGACGCAGTGGGTTTTAGAAGGGAGCAGGATTTACCCGGGGGTGGAGGCTTGTTCAGCCATTCCTATTTAAGATGGAAGAACCAAGAAGGCTGCCTGGGCTCTCTGCGTATGTGGTTGGGATGATCTTTGGTTTAGGGTGATGAGATGGAGAGCTCTCTACCATACACTGCATATCACCCCTGCAGCCTGCTGCCCCCAAAGCCAAAATGGTAACAGTTTTAATTCCCGGGGAGACTATATACCCGTGTCAGCTGCTTCAGTTCTCCTCAGTTCAATTTCTTTAAAGCAGAGCCTCTGTGTTTTTATTTTATTACTGTTTTATTTCGAGACAGGTTCTCACTCTGTCACCTGGGCTAGAGTTCCGTGGCGTCAGCCTAGCTCACAGCAACCTCAACTCCTGGACCCAAGTGATCCTCCTGCCTCAGCCTCCCGAGTAGCTGGCAGTACAGGTGCACACCACCAAACCTGGCTAATTTTTCTATTTTTAGTAGAGATGGGGTCTCACTCTTGCTCAGGCTGGTCTCCACCTCCTGACCTCAAGCGATTCTCCCGCCTCAGCCTTTCAAAGGGCTAGGATCACAGGTGTGAGCCACTGTGCCTGGCCTTTTATTGTGTTCTATGTGGCTTTTTGTTTGGGCCTACTGATAAATTGCTGCACCCTGGGGTGGGAAAAGCAGAGAAGGGTTTTTTCGTAGCAAACTAACCCACCCCTCACCCCTCATAAATCTTAGCAGCATAAAACATCAATCATTTTATTAAATATTATGTTCACAGATTCTGCGAGTCAGGATTTCAGAAAGGGCACAGTGAGGAGGGCTCTTCTCTGTCTTGTGGTGTCTGGGGCCTCCTCTGGGATGGCTGGGACTAGACTAGTGTGGCCAGGAATGGCTGGGGTTGCCATAGCTGGGGCTGAAGGAACCACTTCCAAGGTGGCTTCTAGATTCCCAGTCTTATGCCTGGGCTGGGGTGGCTGAAGGAAGGACTTGCTTTTGGAGCCCTGAGCTACCAGGTAAACCATCCACCTACACTGCGGATGCCGTGCTGGAGAGGAGGGCGTATATTTGTGCTTTACCTTAAGTCCCAATGGAGCCATGACCTCAGTTTCCACTAGGTTTTCCTTTATGGAAAAGGCAGGATCCAGCTCTTACTTTTGAACAACTTATTTTAAAACAATAATGTTAGTAAATTAGGCTCTCATACTAAGTCATTTACAATAGCTTGTGATTTTTTTCTCTAGTAAAAGTGAAAGCGTCAAGGGCATATCTGACTTTACCCAATGCTGCTGTTTGTCAAAGTGTGCAGATGGCTCTGATGATGTGGGGCTGGTGTTTGAATGCAGAGTTTCATGGGGTATATTGCCTTGGTTGTGATCTGTGCATCTCGGCATGCTAGAAACTTTAGCAAAGAAAGACTCTGTTCAATTTGGGTTTCTTCAACATTATATAGAAAATACAGAACAATATGCATAGCTGGCCATAGCAGCTTACTGTTGAATCTAGCCTCCATAACTCTGGAGACAAACATTCTTAAAAAATGAGAATCTGTGAGTTAAAAGGATGGTGAATTGTTGCATAACCAAGTTATGCACCAGTGAATGCGATCTCAATTATTTTATATATTTTCTTATTTACTATTTAAATAGATTGGGCATGTCCACCAGACTCTAGGATGCATGCAGTCTTAGTTAAGAAAGTTAAGAAGTACTGTTCTAAAACGATTAAGTTGATATTTGTGATCCTACAGGGTTACTTTTGTTTTTCCTCTGTTGTTGTTAGTATGTCTTCACTCCTGGGAAATACAATTGTTTCCCAGACAAATAGTCTTCCAGCATCAGTCTTTTTTATTAGATTTACGAATGAAGCTAGTCTTGATTTGATAGGTCTTCTCTGGAATAATTTTAATCAAGGATAAGATCCTATGAGCTAACGATGGGTTTGAGAATTGAGCTACCAGCCCTTGTTAGGCTTCTTTGCTGTCTGAGTTCATTACCAGGCCTGTGTTCCCAAAGGACCCCACGGATTTCAGGCACACTATTGGATATTCCGGTAAAAGGTACCTCTGCAGTCTTGGTACGCTTTGTCCTTTTTGCACATGAGCACCTTTGTTTTCACTGATGTTTCAGAGCCTTCGGATCTGATTATTTTTCCCTTGAGACTATGAAGGTGTTTCTCAACACTATGAGAATCTAGGATTCCTTCCTTTGTGAGCATAGGTTCTGCTCCTGGGAGATTGGAAGGGTATGATGTGGATGTTTGTTGGCAAAGAGATTTCTCACAGACATACACACATACTGTTCTCTTCTGAAAACTCAGAGCAACCTCTTCGTGACACTTAATTATACCCTGACTTGTATTTGTTTACTTGTTTTCTTGCCTCTGTTTTGCTGTAGGATTGTAACCTCCTTGAGGTCTGGGAGGAAGCATTTTTCATCTTGATAGACAATGTCTAGCATCGATTCTCTAATACAGTATGATAGACACTTGGAAATCTGTGTTAAATAAAAAGGAATTCTGGGCTTCTCATCTACTGGTTTGAACAAGGTCTTCGTCTTCTGTGTCCTCTTGAAGGGTGACAGAATTAGTAGCTTCTAGGGAAACTTCATACATTTCACTTGGAAAAGTGTTCATCTAACCAGTTTATCTATGAAGAGACATCTATGTGTGGAGAGTCATCACTGTAGTTTTTTAGCAAATGACTTTGCATCAGTAGTCAAGATGGTAAAATACTGTAGATATTCAGTGGAAAGTCTATTTTTGAAATGAATATCAATCAATTTTTCCTTCTTGTAGTTTTGCTTTGCTGGAGGAAGTAAAGATGGCATATTTAGCATTTAACATCCATTCCCATTTATAGAGGGAGTAGTTATCTAATCTGTCAACTTTATTTTCAGGGCTTTTTTCCTCCCTGTAATACATCTAATTATATATTTGCTTTTCTTTCCTGCCTTTGTATTCTGGGTATTGGATTTAGTGGTAGGTTTTCATCAAAGTATTTACCAGAATATGTATATAGTGATTAAGATGCCTTTCATTTGCTACCTGTTTTAGATGATCAATAATGAAGGAAGAAAAAAAGAAAACCTATAACTGAGGGACAGCTAAGGAGCACCTGAACAATAATTTGTGGCATTCTGTCCATTTTTAATATTTTCTGTGGCTCGGAAAATGAGATTTTGTCCTTGTAAACAAGTGATCCTATAATATTAAAGTGAAGGGTCTTTAATTACTGCTGGGTAAATTTGCATCTTTGGAAGAGGTAAAAAAGAAAAAGCCATTTTTGCTGTACCTTTATTTAGTAATGATCTAGGTTTCAAAGCATGTTTGTACTTATTGAATATCAAGACCATAAAAATAAGACTGTAATCTGGAAATTTTGTAATTAAGCCATCATTTTCAAGGATATTATAAGATATTATCTCACTAGACAGAGTGAAATAGAATATTACAAAATAGGATTTTCATTTTCCCTGATGATAAATCATCAGCATTATATTATACTTATACTAATGACAGGTTTGGTAGGTAGAATGGCAGAACCGACTTTGGTCATGAAGCTGCTTATGGGAAAAAATGCTTTTTGGATGTCTTCAAACCAGCTAGAAGCTGTCAGTGAGGGTTCTTTGAACTCCTTTGTTCAGTTGACATGAATTTGGCGAAAGTAATTGATTACTTGCCAGAAGAGAGTAGTAGCCATGAAGCCTTAATATTTTTAAAATATCACAACGAATTAGATAATTTTTTAATAAAGGAAAAGTAAATTGGTTTAGATTTTAAGGTTTATTCATACAAACAAAAATAAAAATTTTAATTACAGGTGTCAAAATAGAAATCTATATAACACTAGGCCAGTGCTGAGGCTGAACTATAGACCTAAAGATGCAAAATGTCAACTTTTTCTGCATAATTTTGGGAAAAAGAAGCATATATATTTTCCCCAAAATTGTGGTGAGCTGAGTCTTCTGAAGTGTTTATCATCATGTTAGATCTTTGATGAGAGTCCTGGAAGTCACAATTAGGGGACTTTGGACTGGAGAGCTGATCATTTAACTTGACATCAACGGTTCTACTAAGGGTCCTAATCAGTTGCAAACATTCCCACCCTATTTACAAATTCCTGTCTGAAAGCAGTCTCCCTACTCCGGAGCTGTTGGTGACATGTGAACTGGGAGTTGATTTCTGTGCCTTGGATTTGTGCTAATACTGGCAGGCCCCTCTGATCACAGCCTGAGAGCATGTAAGGTTCTCTGGAATGATTTGAGGCCTATAGCCAGGAGAAAGTTTCTCACTTGCTGCTGAACTCTAAACACAGCAATTTCCTGTCATTTATCAGGGGAGTAAATTATGCTCAGCTACTGATTTTTTTGATGTATTTGGATTTGAAATGTGATAGGGTGTGGCACATTACTTGTTGCACCCCTTCTTATTTCTGGGCAGTGGCCGACCCGCTGATCCTAGACTGGTATTTATTTACCCAAGAGTTTGTGGACTTCCTGTGGGTGAGAAGTGGGGCTTTCTAAGAGGCCGTTTTGGGTGTGGTAGGCCATGAGGCTGCACATCCAGTAGCAACATTCCACCAATGTGGCTTGAGAGTGAGAATCACTAGACACCTGATTGCTTGGTCAGACCACTTGAAGCAGATTCATTCCTTGCATCTTACTGATGTCCTGTTCTTTAAAGCAAGCGGATCTCTTGGCCAAGCCTGGCTTGTTCCATGAGATGGTATATACAACAATTTAAGCTGCTCATTTAACATCAGTTAAAATGAGTCTGGAGAATTTGCCCTTTTAACACATAGAGGCAGGAGTCCTAGAGCCTGGGTAACATAACCAAGTGCAGCACAGCAAATATGGAAAAAGTCCAAATACCCTGATTGAAATTATAGTCTGTGTAGCTGGTTGTTTTCTCCTTGGTATGACATCATCAGTATTGTTTTTTACTTGGAACAGAAGTGCAGTGCGTGTTGATAAAATTTAGGTATTTGTTTTCAGCCGCACCCATCACCATAGTGAATTTCAGAACATTTTCATTACCTCCAAAAAGAAACCCCTCGTCCCTTAGCCATCACCCGCTTCTTCTCCCAACATTTCCCCAGCCCTAGGCAACCACTTAGTTACTTTCTGTCTCTATAGATTTGCCTGTTCTGGACATTTCACATAAATGGAACCATACAATATACGGTCCTTTGTAACTGGCTTCTTTCACTTAGCAATAGTGTTTTTAAAATTCACTTATGTTGTAGCATGTGTCAGTACTTGATTCTTTTTTATGGTGAGATCATATTCCATTGTATGGATATACCACATTTTGTTTATCCATTCGTCAGCTGATAGACATTTGGTTGTTTCTATTATTTGGCTACTGTGAACTAGTGCTGCTGTGAACATTCATGTACAGGTTTATGTATGGATGTAGTATGTTTTATTTCTCTTGGGTGCATACTGAGGAGTGGAGAGACATTATATTTTGCAATGCTTTTTTCCTTTCTATCTGGAAAATGGAAGGAGAGCTTTCCTTGGTAATAATATAGGCTCTGTGATGGAGAGAGCTTTGATTAGGAGCAGGAATTGTGGGTTAGAGTCCCAGGTCTGCCCATGACTAGGCATGTGTTAGGAAATTCATTGTTTCCTTGGCTGTGGAATGAAGTAGTTTTATCAGACAATCTTTAAGGTCCCTTCCAAGTTAAACGTTTTCCTGAGTGATACTAAAAAACTTTTAAGATATGAAGGGAAATATTTCCAGCAGAATCTAAGTAATAAACCACACCCTACCAAGAACCCCAGATGCTGTTTCTTTGTTTCCTAGTTTGAAAACAACTTGGACTTTAATATTTATTTATTTAGTTAAATTGCTTATTTCTTTTGTTGGGACTCAGAAACTGATATCCCAAAATATGGCGCTTTGACGTCCTGAACTGAAAGAAAAAGCCTCAAGGTCTCCCTGACTCTCCCTCCCTCACTCTCATTTTTCTGTCTCTTCCAAAGCACAGGATGAAGTTGTCCTCTGAGGGAAGTTCCCTTATCTACCCCAAGTCCAGACCCTCTAAAGAAGAAAACAATGACCTCTGTTACCTTCCCTGAGTTTTCATTAAGTAAACTCACATCTCAGGAAGGAAGACTGAAGTCTGTCAACACATCTGGGCAGACTTATCACAACCGATTGTCCGCCCTGTGGGTCCAATGGACTTTGTCCTAGGCCACTGTGTGTTCTTTAAGCCCATTGAATTCTCCTAAAAATAATTTATTTACTACCTCCCTAAATTCATCCACACTTCCCCATCTCCTTTTCCCCTGAGAAGAAGCCTGTAGAACCCTCTGTACCCCATTTGTGGCGGGGTCATCTCTCTGTGATCCCTACCCCTTACAATGCGTATATCTTTCCCCCTATAATCTGTGTGCCTTTTCTCCTATTAATCTGCCTTTTGTCAGATGTGGCTCCTCTTTTGGGAGGGGGTGTGATTTTCAGCAAACCTTCAGAGGGTGATGGGGAAATTTTCCCTTGGCCTCTACTCTTTCACAATGGTAGAAATTTCATAATGTAATCTGCTCAAAAAGTTTCTGATTGTGGTTTCAAATTGACCACATCTTCCCAGAAAACACGCTGCAAAGATTCTTTCCTGTGTTGGAAGGAAGGTTGAACTTGTTTTTCCTTTTGCCTACTTTCTGGTTTTCAAGCTCAGCAACTGGAGACTTTGTAGTGACCCTTTCAGTTCCTGAGAACCCACTCTGGACAGGGAAGCAGCCCTTCTGCCCTGGGGAAGGCGTCCATCGCTTCCCAGGGATGCTTTTCCAAGAGGGGCCTTGAGGCTTGGACGTCTCCTCCCCACCGGCACCAAGAGCCTTTAGAGAGCCCCATTGTCAATGTCCCCTGGGATGTTGTTTCCTTTTGTGGTAAGAGTTAGTTGGCTGTATATTCCCTTACATTTTCTTTTTTCTGTTTTTAAAAAATTCATGCCACCAAACTCAACTTTCTCACGGTGGTCCTTGTGGTTATAGTAAATACTGAATGCAGAGAGGCTGGTGTTAGGATCAGGAAAGTGGGCCACTCGGAACAGCTGCCTCTCCATCGTGACTGCAGGTGCAACTGAGGACAGAAGGGTGATCCTATATTTGTTCTTCAAAGCAGCGACCTCACCCACCGGGAGAACTACCCAGGACATGCAAAATGCTGAGCAAGCAGATCAGATGTGACTCCTCATTTGGGGGGCAGTGAATGGAGGGTGGAGGATGGAGATAGGAGTGGGAAAAGCAGCAGAAACGTCTATTTCCCTTGGCCATGACAGAAATGGGGGAGCTCCAAATGCCCCCAGCTTCCCAGCATCCTCCAGCAAGAGACCTGTCTCATACATGCCAATCTCTCCACACCTCCTCTTTCCATATTCTGAGCCATCCTTCTTATCTGGGATGCATGGGTTCTCTGGGATTCATCCTTTGGGATTGGCTCAAATGTATTTTGATCTATTTGTGTAATGAACTATAGCATTAATTGTCATCTATGGTAAACACTTTCTGATAGGCCAAAGTTAGGATGCATAGTCTGATATATAGGACCAACTAGCTCAAATGTGTAATAATTGGAAAAAATGAATGGCGATGGTTGCAATTTTCAATACAGCTTATTTTATCACTTTGACACATCTTATACTATTTACTTAATTTTATATTGTTATTTGATTGCTTTATGAGTGCCTTATTTAGCTCTTTAGCAAAATTGTAATCTCCTTAAGACCAGTGTGTGTGTGTATATGTGTGTGTGTGTTTAAAATACATACCAGCATGACACTTTTTAAAATGAAATAGTTGATAAATATTTAATGATTTCTCCATTCCTTCTTCTCTTCTTCCTTCCCTCCTTTCCTTTTTGTAGCACCCGCTGTCTCTTAGGCTGCTGATGTAAAGATTAGAAGTGGCTAGGGTGGCATCTAGGACTATTATAAAATTCAAGGGCAGCATGGAACTATGTAGACTTGATGTTTGGAAATATATTTTCTGAACATACTTATTGTCTGAACGGGTTCTGGCCCCTCTATTTCTTCCTTTCCATGTGGTCCATCCCCTCATGGTGGATAGGTTCAGTAAAGTGGACCTCTGTGTCAGAGTCCTGGGTTTTGGACCCCTTTGACCTGGCTGGCTTTGCCACATGTATAGCTTTCAAAGCAGAGAACAGGGAGCAGAGTGTGGGTGGGCCAGTGGGAGTCTGTTCCTACTCCTGGCATATGGCTTAGGGCATGTGCCCTGATGAATGTCATTTTAAGCCTATTTCCTCATCTGTAAAATGGGAATAAATCATGGGGTCATTATGAGGATTAAATGAAGAAATGCAGGATGAATCTTAGAACAATGCCTGACATATATAAAGCACTGAGTATTATGATTAGTTATTATTTTATTCTAATATTATAATACATATTTATTATAATATTATTGATATTAGTTACTATTTTCATGCCTAAACACATAGGTATGAACATAATCACATGCTGCCCAGGCTAATGAAGCTCCCCTGAGAGTATAAGCTCCTAGAGGATGGGAACCAATCCACTACCTGCAATTTCCACTTATAGTATCACACATGGGGCCACTCAGTTGCTAAAATTGTGATATGAGTGTTGTTCAGTAGCTGATTATCATGCCTGTCAGAAGGAGCCTCACACCAGCCTTGGCAAACACTAGGAGTAAAGATCTAAAGAAAAATCTAAAAACAAATAAAAAAAAAAAACCCAAACCATTCATATCTTCCATCTACTCTTGAGACTCTCCATTACAATGGAGTAACCCAAAATTCAAATAAAAAGTTTTATACACCAAGATTTATAAGGAATACTTCAAAACCTTCTAAGTGTTTCAAACATAGGCAAATATAATTTAAACAAACATGTTAGTAGTATATCCTCTTTATGCAACATTATGCAGGCTTTATATAAATGTTTACTTACATTTTGAAGTAACATGGAAAATGCTCAAGTTATCACGTGACCTGAGAAATGCTTGAATAACATTGCATGTACAGCAGAAAATAGCCTAGGTTGATATACATCAAAATTTAACAGTGGTTGTCTTTGGAATGATGGTGGTATTACGAATTTTCCTCTCTAATTTTGTTTCTCCGTATTTTCTGTATTTATATTAATATATATGTTTTATTTTCATGGAGAGAAAAAGCAAACTTTTTCATGAGAAAAAGTGTACATAGGTGATAGAAGCTGTGGTATTTGGCTTGTATTTTTACAGTAAAATACCAAAGTCAAATTCATAAGGCACAGAACTGAATTATTTGTTGTGCATGAGAAATAAGAGTGTGCATAAGTTAAATTAAAGTTACACTCCTCTGGGAGTTTGAGAGAAGTTTAGCTTTTTGAGGATTTTTGGAGAAGCAGCAAAAATGTAAAGAAATAGGGAATGCACATGTGCTTGTGTCAGTTTTCTTTCCCAACACTGAAGTCTGGTATTCTTAGCCATTCTGATTGTTGGAGATTTGAGACTGTCATTTTCTTCTAAAAGTCTGACAGCTATAAGCTTTCAGCTATCAGCAAATGTGGTGAAAATGTATTTTTAATATCGAAAGTCTTCTTAGGGAAGGAGGCCCAGCAAAACCATCATTAGTAGTTCACATTAAGCAACATGTAAGCTCCCTTCCTAATCTTGCTCCTATGGTATTTAATAGCCAGCCTTGTTCACCAGATGTGCTCCAAGTTCTTTTATTTACATAAGTGTTTCCAGCAATTCATTGCATATTTTTCTACTTATAAATAAATGCATACCAAATAGCCCTCATTTGCACATTGCTATCCTGCAGCATCATGTTTGTTTTAAAGCAGGAAAACGATTAATAGACTCTGAGTATTTTTCACATCTTTACCACACATAGGACTGTTTATATTTATATCTTTAAAATGTATATGATATATTCATTATGGCTAATTTGAAAAATGCTTAAAATGTAGGAATAAGAAGTAACTACTGTCAACATTTTGATATGTTTCCTTCCATTTATTTTTATTAATACTCTTTCATAAATATTGCCAATTCTGTGTTTATTTTCTAGCTTGTTTAATATAAGCGTGTCTTATTCATGTGGGTACATACAAATCCAACTCATTCTTTGAAACTGCTTATTCATGGTATGACTGTACTGTAGTTTATTTAGCTGTCCCTTTACTGGTAGGCATTTAGGTCATGGCCCCCCTTTTTTGGCATTAAAACAATATTGCAATGAATATCCTTCTATGTGCTCTTTGAACATTTGAGTGAGTGTTTGTCTAGGAAGTAGTTACTTGATGAGATTTGTGTTTACATCCTCTTCATTTAGTATTTGTTTTCAGTGTATTTCTTTATCCGTTTACAAACATGTATGTCATATATACATAGATGTTATATATATTTATTTTTCTTTTAGAGTAAAAAGGTCAGTTGCACAAAATCTTGCTTTTAGTCACCTATTGACATATTACTCACCTCTTTCCATGTCATATGTACAGAAGAGGGAAATGTTGCAGATGGGCTGAACTTTTACAGCAGATGCTGCTCCACAGATGCCTGGAGATAATGACCGTGAACTTGCTTTCTAGCAATCCAACTTTTAAAAGCTTTTTATTTTTTATTGTTTCAAACAGCAGGAAACTTGCAAGAGTAGTACAAAAAACTTTCTATGTCCATTACCTGGATCTTCTAGTTATGAACATTTTTCCCCACCTAATACTTCTGATTAAAACCCTTTAATGCAAGTGTTTCCTAATTTGATAAGTATAAGTGATGATTACTGATATAAACCAGGCACAGTGTCATAAAAGATGTAGTCATGTCACTGTAAGAAGGCACTGTGACAATGATGACTAAATTCACAATTGTGCTAGGTCTGAGGCTGACCAGAGTTAGATGTCTCTCTTTAAACAAGTAAATGAGAGGATTTGGTGTGGGGTGTAGCCAATCGTATAGGTCAAATGTTATCTTCAATAACATTGATTGCTATCTGGAGTGGTAATACAGGAGAAGCACAAGAACTTATGTGAGAATTTAACAAAACATGGAGAGGAACCGTCGCCTTTCCATGCAAGTTGGGGATGATGACGTGAGCCACCATGTATCATGCTTCCTTTGCATAAATTTCAGTAGGCCTGGTGATGATAGGAGCTCAGTTTCCATGGCTGACAAAAGTTTCTCTGTTCCAATTTTTATGTGATAGCCTTTCAATGATTTGAAGAGAAACCAAATATATCAAGTTCTTTGGGCCATTCTTAAAATGACAGGTTTTCTCACCCCTTATTGTCCTTGTCAGTCTCCAATGAACACAGTTGAGTTTGATGCAGTTGTTAATAAAATTTGGAAGCCACACTGAATGAGTTTTTCCTGTTGTGGTAGAAAACCACAGCAGAAGGTAGTTCAACTCTTACTTTTGGAGCTGGATTCTAAGTTACATTCTTGTCCATTAAAATATGTTTAATAGAAGAATATATTTCTAAGGCAGTTTGTGAAAGCTGATATTGCAGCATAGTATAGATTTTATGCATACTAATGCTTAGTTTTATTCACAGTTTCAAATTTGCACTCTACATGTTGGCTTCTCTTGGGACAAACCATTCAGCAAACTCTTCTATGTCATTGAAGCTTCAAAATATGAACTCCTTTTTTTTTTAAATTTCAGAATATTATGGGGGTACAAACAGTTTGGTCACATAAATTGCCTTTGCACTGCCTAGTCAAAGCTAGAAGTGTATCCATCCCCCAGACGGTACACACCACACTCATTAGGTGCAAATTTACCCATTCCCTCCTCCCCTTCACACCTGCCCGACACCCTGTTACCTCCATATGTGCATGTAAGTGTTGATCGATTAGTTCCAATTTAATGGTGAGTGCATATGGTGTTTGTTTTTCCATTCTTGTGATACTTCACTTAGAAGAATGGTCTCCAGCTCTATCCAGGATAATACAAGAGATACTAGTTCCCCATTTTTTTTTATGACCGAGTAGAACTCCGTGGTATACATATACCACATTTATTAATCCACTCATGTATTGGTGGGTTTTTGAGTTGTTTCACATCCTTGCAATTGTGAATTGTGCTGCTATAAACATTGGACTGCAGATGTCTTTTTTTTCCTTTGGGTAAATACCCGGTACTGGGATTGCTGGATCAAATGGTAGTTCTACTTTCAGTTCTTTGAGGTATCTCCATTCTACTTTCCATAGAGGTTGTACTAGTTTGCAGTCCCACCTGAAGTGTATGAGTGTTCGTATCTCTTTGCATCCACGCCAGCATCTGTTGTTTTAGGACTTTTTGATAAAAGCCATTCTCACTGGAGTTAAGTGACATCTCATTGTGGTTTTGATTTGCATTTCCCTGATGATTGCAATCAGGGATTGCAAAAAATGCGCATTTTTTTCATGTTTTGGGGGCATTAGTCTGTCTTCTTTAGATAAGTTTGTGTTTATGCCAAATATGAACTCCTTTCTAAGCCTTTTGGAGCATTAGAACCCTTTTCATCATGAATATCAAGCAACCGCCAAAAAATTCTCAAAAACAAAACAACCAACAAACAACCACCACAACAAAAACAACATGACCTCTTCTTAATTACCAGAGACCCAGTGTACTGGTTCATAGTTGTCATACATCCCTTTCTTCTTTCCCCCATGCATTAGCACTTTTATCTGAGGCAAGCAGGGTAAAAAAGAGAAGGAACACTGGAATTACCTTGTTTCCCCATGGCAGGGGCCCGGTGTCCCAGGCAGCCAGGAGGTGGCTGGTTCCCAGATGTGCTCTGGCAGTTCTACTCCCACAGCAATGACAAGGTGTACTTCATGCTTTTCAAGACACTTTGATGTATGTTACTGCATTTGATCCTCACCTTGGGGGTTAGCAGAAAGGTGGCCTTGTCTCCACTTGGCCTGAGAACAAAGTGAGCACACAGAGGAACTTGCCAGGGCTCACACTGTGTTCTCCAAGGTGGAATGAGAGTCCTAATATGTCACCTTCTAGTCTGGGGCTCCTTCTGCTGAACCTGTGAAGTCGACTTGAACGGAAGCGAGTATGCCCACGGCAAGGCCTCTAAATCGAGGTGCTGAAAAGGAAGGGGACGGATAGGAAGAGGAAAAATTCTTCAGTATCTTAGATATTTGTTCTTAAGGAGACCTGGAGGAGGCATTTGGATGATTTGACATCTGTTTTAACAATAAAGAATGAGCTTTACACCACATGTACTCACCAGCAAATTGGTATTAATGGATCAACACCTGGATCAAATGTTATAGGAATAACATTTGTTGGGTGTTGGGCAGGTGGGAGGGGGGAGGAGGGCATGGGTATATACAAACATAATGAGTGAGATGTGCAACGTTTGGGGGATGGTCATGCTTGAGGCTCTGCCTCGAGGGGGGAGGGGGGGCATGGGCAATATACATAACCGTAATATTTGTACCCCCATAATATGCTGAAATAAAAAAATAAATTAAAAAAAAAAGAATGAGCTTTAACATACTGTACAAACCATGATATGAAAAGATGGAGTCTATAAATGAGTGGGAGAGTCAGTCTCCTTTGATTGACACAGAATTTTCTTGAAGCTACAAGGGCCCATAGGATAGAATGATGGTAAAGAAAAGATCCTGGTCTATAGAAACAGCTACCGAGGCATGAGCGAAATGCCTTCCCTACTGGAGACCAGCAGAGCTGGATCAAGGATAGAATTTTAGACTTTTCTTCTTCAATTAATGTTCCACCAGCTGGCACAATGCTGACCAGATGCAGTGGGCAGAGAAGCCCCTTGCAAATAACATTTTAATGGCAGGAAGTATGAAAGAGTAATACTGTGAGGAGCAGAAGGAGAGCAAATGTTATCAAGACACATAAGGTATTTCCCTCTTTTTTACGCCCACCTTGCTGTTATCTTAATCTGCCTTCTCTCAGTTCTCTCTCTCCCATTTGCTGTCTCATAGTGGCAGCAAATCAGATTTAGTGTGATCTGTCTGTGCCTCCAGGACTCCAGGATGGGATATTTTTCTCTTATCATGCACCAGACATACCAGGAAAACATTAATTGAAGCTCCCATGAATGCTAACGATAGCTCAGTTGTCAGTTTGGATAAGTTTTGAGATATGTGAAAGTTAAACTCAGAGTCGACATTTGTATAAAGTTTCATCAATACATCAAATGCTTAAAATATATTTTATTTCCACTTTATAGGTGGTTAGAGAAAGAAGAGAGGGAAAAAACAAGCCAGTGGAGGAGGTAATGAATCATAGGAAGAATAACATGACCACATACTTTATTATTGCTTTTGAAATGCACCTGGGATGGAGAATTCCTGTCTGTGGTTTTTATCCATCCTACATCCCAAAACACTTGGAGTCTCTGCTCTGACTGGGATGGATAGTCGTAGTGACCCACGGGGGTGTTGGGGAAATATGCCCCAGGCCACAGAGGGCCACTCAATGTTATTGTTCACATGTCTAGGGACTGGGAATGTCAGACCCCAAGGCCTGGGTGGGATGGGGAGCTCCAGGCTGTGATGTGGTCTCTGAGGCACTGCTCCCCAGCTGCCGTGTTACTGTATTACTGTGATGGGACAGTAGTCCATGTGTTTGTTAAGTCATGGAGCCAGGGACAATTTGGAAGGCAGCCATTTCTTTATCCATCCAGAATCTGACTTGCAGAGTGAGAAGTCTGGCGGCCTGAGAAGAGAAGACCACAGTTAAGTGTCTGTGGGGCACTCCCATCCCTCCCTGGCAGGAGCCTCCCCGGCTGCAGACAGAGGGTTGGGCTATATGTGAGAAACTAGGCTTTAGTTCTCTTTATCGAGAACTGAAAAATGTAAAGAACACATGTAGTAATTTAAAACCCTGCAGTACCATCCAAATAATGATGTGTGGGAGGCAGCATACTTTATAGAAATTATATTTTTGCTATATACTTTTAAGAAAACCCAAATGGTTTTTGGTCTTAAGTTGAATATCATTGATTTGGCCAACATAATTTACCATCTCTGGATATGTAAGCAATATTAGAAAGAAAATGGAATAAATATCTTTATTGCTGTTTATAAAGCCATACACATTTATTATAAATGATTCAAACAATATACAAATGAAATACATATATTTTTGTTAGTTGTATAGCTATACATGTTCATTGTAAATGATTCAAGCAAGGTAGAAATGTAGAAAGGGGAAGTTCCCTGGTAATATCATTGCTCGGAAATTGCCACTGCTAGCTGTAAATTTGTTTCAAAGTTGCAGAAGCTTAAGGACCATAGTTGTAAGTGAACTTGTGTTCTCATATTGGGTTACATTTGTTCTCTCTGCCAAAAAAAAAAAAGCATAAACAGTAGCAAACACATTATGATAAAAACCAGAAAACTGAAAATGAAAATTCACATAGATGCCAATAAGACCCTGAACCTTTATATTTCCTAGATCTGTTCATTTTGTTGTCTTTCTGGCATTGTATGGTTTTCGTAGGTAAGAGGTAAGAATCTTTGGTGAACCTGCCAACCAACAGTATCTGTTCTTATTGTTCTGCTAGAGGTTTGTGAGATCATTGTACTGTTCTGGTTTTCCATGGCTTATGATAAATTTATAGGTTTACAGGATCTTTTTTTTTCCTTAGAGCAATTTAACTATAATCTCTAAAAAAATTGTGTATAAATTCCTTCTCTGGATGGCTAGCTGAATGTGACTATGTAGTAATGAAATTGATTGTCATGGATGCTGTTTAATGAAATTGATTGTCATGGATGCTGTTTGAAGCAAATTTATTAGGTTAATTACACCTCATGTTATTTTTTCTACCGGTGATCATGTATGCACCAAATGTTAGTAAGGGCTTTCTGTGTGCCAGCTCAGTGCCAGGATCGAGGGTACAGAGGGACTAGACTGGCAGGGAAGAGATACACATTAATGGACAACTCTAAGGCAGTGGGAAGGAAGAAGGTGCCCAGGGCTATTGAAGGCCAGAGGGAGTGATGGAAGGATTTTCTTTGAATCCTCATGCAACATTTCAGTGAGGTGAGTCAAGAAAGTCCAGTAAGAATTTGGGCGTGCAGAACGGACTGGGGATGAAGGAAGAAACAAAGTATGTCAAGACAAAGAGGTGCACTAAAAGAGAAGGGAATTGACATTCTTTAAGTGCCTACTGGGTGCCAGGCGCTGGATGTCAGCTGGTTTCAATCCTGTAAGGTGTCTGTCATTGTCCTCAGTTGCCCACAAAGAAACTCAGGCTCAGAAAGGTTGAGTAACCTGCCCAAGGTCTCACAACTTGAGTCACCACTTGGAGGCATCAGGAGTCACACGCAGGTCTGACTGCTCCACGGACTTCACTGTCACTGCATGAGGCTGAGGAAGGAGCTTCCTGGGGGAGTGATATGTCGATGTTGCTGGTGTGTGCTTTGGAAGAAACAGGCAGAAGTGAAAATATGGGGAACGGTGCGAGTTTGTGAAGGGCATTTTCAGCCTCTTTAAGATTTGCTATTAGAATTTGAGAACATGAGCAAAAGTTTTTGTAAGCCGACATGATAGCTCATATTCATTTTTTAGAAAGAAAACTCTGTCCGCCTTGTTTGGGATGGAAGGACTTGACAAAATTGGAGGCAGGATCACAGATGTATCCTCACTACACTTAGATGTGCAAAGCAAATATTTTTCTAAATTTGATCTTTCTCCTTAAGACCCCACCCCCCCAAATAAGGGGAGAAAAAAGAACATGCATTTGGTTGAGGGTAATAAATTCAGCTTGATATTGGAGTAGTAAACTCCAGTAATGTAAAAGGACTCTGTGTTGTGCTAAGATGGTAGCTCAGTAAAAGGGGACTTATGTGTCCTGGAGGGTATGTGAGTGTGAGTGAGTGTGTGAGTGTGTGTGTGTGTGTGTATCAGAGGGTGGGGGCCTTGCTGGTGCTGATCGGGGTTGGGCATTATTCTGGCTCTGCCTTGGGCGTTGTGTTGACACCTGCTGCTGAAGTGTGTGGCTGCTGTGACCCGTGGTGGACCTGCATGGTCCATTTGCTAACTTGGTCCCCTGGCGTGCTTGTTGAGGTCTCGTAGTGCACTTCCCTCCACAGCCCTTCACAGCACACTTGGGGACGTCCACACCACACAGACACTGGGGAAGGTGGCGATAGCTAAACTCGGGCCCTTTCTTTACCCTAACTGCTGGGACACCCTTTTTACTGATTTACATGGCACGGTCACCACCTGTACTGTGTGAGGGTTGGGTTGGGGCAAGAGGCTATGAGATGTCCTCTGGAGCCCCCAGAGGGAACGTGGTGCAGAAGCTCCCTGGCTTTGGCTTTGTCATCAACACTTTTAACCCCTCACCCTTCTCTGAGATTTTAGCCCAGAGTGGGAAGAAGCTGCACCATATGCATCCCTCCCTCTTTCTGCTTTCTCTGCCCACCTTGGACCTCTTCTCGTCACACTTCTCCTTGTGTTCCCAGCTCACTGGGACTTCCCCCTCGGCCATCCTGTCCTCCTTCCTGGGGGGCCGTTAGCCTCCCCCTTTGGGCTGTAATGGCTGCTGGGATAGAAGGTGGCAGGGAGACCAGCTGTGAGATTAAACAACAGAAATTGGAAAGTGTTTCAAAGCTGTCTTATCTGTTATCCCAGTGGTAAAGCTGTTTCATTCGTCTAGTTGAGGGACAATAAATGCCAGAAGAGGCTCCTAGGAGGGAGCACTGTTGAAACCATTTGGGTGCAGCTGATAAGGAGGGAGAAATTGATGGTGACTTGGGGGTTCCTAACTGGGACAGCTGTTGAATACCAGTGCACGTTTCTTGAGAGAAAAGACAAAAGGAGAAGGAATAGTTTTGAGGGCAGGGTGTAAGAGGAAAGGCACTGGGGGGTGGGAGGGCGGGAAGGAAGGTAGCAAGTGGGCTAAGGTTGGGATCTGATTGCAGTGCTGTCTAAAGCAGAAGCAGAGGGCTGGCGCCTGGGAGGAACCTGGCTAGAGACACGGGTTTGGGACTTGGTAAGTCTATCCAGCGAGGAAGAAAGTAGAGAAACTCATTGTCATTATAGATGTTGAATTTGGAGACACAAACAAGGCCATCACTCTGTTTTAATGCTTTCTTTCACTTTGCGATGACCCAGTCCTTTGTCATGTCTCCCCCAACCTCCTGCGGTAGGACAGGTCAAAGCTGCTAGTTTTGATTCCCTAGGGCACCGTAAAGCCGAGTCCGATACAGATCCATGGTGTGTGTCGGAGTGAGGCCAGACACACAAGAGTTTGATGAGTGACTACAAATAAATAATTTGCAGGCACGTACAGAGGCAGTGTTTAATTTTTTTGTGATTTAGCTGAATTTTTCCAACTCCGGAAAACGTAACGTGTACTTCTCACAACTCTTTCCATCATTGTTATGCTTGAGATGCGGTTTAACCTTTGGGTGTACTCTGCTAATGTAATTGCCTTGCTGTCTTTGAAAGGTGGCTTTTAATTGGGTTCCCAAGCAGCAGCTGCTGTGGAGGTGCTGGCTGCCGCCTGTAGATCAGGCCGGTTCATTAAGCGTTTCCTCTCCCCAGACTGGGCGTGTGAGCTGGGATCTTAGCCAGCAGTTACTGAAATGCCATCGCTTATAAGATTGCCCTTTCAGCCACTGATTTGTTATTTTATTGAGTTTTGACTCTTTTCCTCTCGAATTTAAATAGAGCTTTATTGAATACAATACTAAACTCAATACTTCCTCTACTTAGTTGTCTTTTCATAAAGTCACGTCCTTCTAGTTTATAGTGTTTAGTCCTCGCCTTTATTAATAGGTCCCAAAACAATAAATGTTGGCGTGGATGCGGAGAGATAGGAACACTCCTAC